>OX596075.1:31246142-31711142 GCA_951394005.1 Protophormia terraenovae
TAATAAAATTGTTCAGAAATTTGTAACTATTGGAATGGCAGCAAGAGCCATTACTACGCCATCAGACATCATTCATTAAATGTTCCAACGTTACACCATTATCAATTAAAATATTATTTCTATGCTAAGGAATAATAACATCTCTATTCCTCAAAGACCAATCGAAAATAATAGCGTGGACACTGTAGTCACTATTGAATGTAGTCTATTTGTAGTATCTACAAAAAGACATATATCAATCCATTATGTTTTAAGAAAAACTGATGGAAAAAATTTCTTCCTACTCACCGGACATTATTTTTATATAGATGTGAGTAGTAGTGAGACAAATTGCATCTTCTAATTCTGAGGCTGTTCATGAAGCTCGATTACCTGATTATACTGGTACATGTATTGTCAACTGAACAAGCTGGAAGAGTATTAATTTGTACTGATAGCATCTGTTTTCTCTTTTCAAAAAACAAAAAATTTTATGATGTCATGATTTATAACAATAGTAATAATATATTTAAAGTTTTTTTGGATTCCTTCACACATTGGGATTCAGGGTAATATAGTTGCAGACAATGACGCTAAGACAGCCCAGAGATCCTCGTTTTCTCAAAGTATTATTGAACCCTTTTAAGAAACAATATTGACAAACTACAACGTTAGATACAACAAGATCTTGAATAGGAGCCAATGTATGTATTAGGCTAGCATGTCTAAAATTGGAAAAGGCATTATTTAACTCTAGTCATTACTATGACCCACCTAAATCATCCTTTTGTAACGTTTTCTTACTATTTTTATTGGGCCTATTGGTTGAATGTCCTTTTTCCAGAAATGGCGAACCTTTGGAGAAGATACTTGACTGCTCACCAGATGACAAACTTTTTGAAATTCTTAGAAGCTTAGGGAAGTTTACACGGGAAATTTGTATTTTTTTTAAAATACTTTTTATTTACTTATTTTTTATTTTATATTATTTTTTTGACAACTTATTTTGAATTCATATTACTTTTGTTTTTGAAATGTTAGTTTTTTATTAATTTTATATACATAAGTACATACACACATATATAAATTCTTTTCCTAATATGACACAAATTTTGCAACAAGATGTCGAAATATAGGTGTAACCATTTTTCTTTAGCTATAGCTTGACCTATAATATTAATATTGGAGATAAACAGTTTTAAAGATTTCTTCTGTAATCATCAACATAATATGCATACATGCATACAAATTTTACCTTTTCATATCCATTTTTAATTAATTAATTTTAAAACTGAATCATAAATAAGTTATTACATACCGGATTATAAATAAATAGTTACTAAACTACATCTATGTAATGCAAACGGTATGTTGTTGTCATTGAAAGGTAACCACATCCGTAACTACATGCCATTACCAAGTTTTTGCTGGGTATTCTAACAAATTAAACCCAAATTTTAACTTTCAATTATGAATATACATATTCAAGCATTTTATTAATTGAAATTCAACTTCTTAAAAAAAGTATACAATCAATTATTCTAATTATTAGTTACTTTTATTTATATTTGATTAATTGATACAATAAGAAAAATAATTTACCATAATTGTAGACCAGAGATGCGCAATTTTCAAATTTCCTGACTCGCGAGTTTAGACTACAAATGCTGCTACGCAACGCTGCTTCACATGTACACTATAAACAGCTTCGTTCGACTGCTGCTCTCTCATTAATGTCAATGCAAATCAAGCAGAGTTTTTTGCTGCTTCACACATACAAGCGCAAATATATAGTAGTGAGTGTGCGCATCATTGTTGTAGACCACGCATTTTTGTATAGCTTTAGAAAATATTTCCTAATTTTTAAAATAATTTTTAATATAAAAAAGTATTAAAAATTAGTTCGAAAAAATATCTTCGAATTATTAATCAGAATTTTAAAATGATTTCAAATCTATATATATAAAAATTAATGTGTGTTTGTTTGTATGTATGCATGTATGTATGTATGTTTGTATGTTTGTTTGAAGTCTATAGCCGCCTAAACGGCTAAACCGATTTTCTTGAATTTTTCACAGTGTGTTCCTATATGCCTTTTTATTTTGAAATTCCATGTGGGCGAGGTGCCACGTCCACTTACTAAATAACTATTAAAAGTATTATATCTCAAATTTTGCACGAATAACTTTGACACCTATATGAACATTTTGGAAAAAAAAAATAGGCGAACTAGCAATAGGGGGTGTGACACATCCCACGCCTAATATTGCTTGCCAATACCAAATGCCGTAAATTTAGGAAACTATAACAGTTACATTTCCCAAATTTTGTACAATAAACTTAAGTATCAATGTGATCATTTTGTGCAAAAATGGTCGGAAAAGAAATAGTGGGCGTGTCATCTCTCATATAAAGTTAATACCAAAATTTTTATATCTGGGAAACTATAATAGAGAGCTCAAATTTTGTACGACTAGCATTAGCTTCAATATGAATATTTTGGACAAAAATTGGTACACTAGCAATAGTGGGCGTGGCACCTACCATATAAAGAAAATATTAAATTATCATATCTGAGAAAATATAACAGAGTTCTAAAATTTTGTCGGGGCCACTTTGGTATCAATATTAATATTTAAGAAAAATATGGGCGGACTAGAAGTAGAGGGCATGGTACGTCCCATATGAATTAAATGCAAAAATTCGTATATCTGGGAAACTATTGGAGTTGGAATGCTCAAATTTTGCACAAAGAATTTGTCTAATAAATTAGCGGATTATGGGGGTATGGTCCCTCCCATAAAAATTTTGCACGAGAAACATCTATCTATCTATCTATCTATCTATCTATCTATCTAATTTTTAAGAAAAATGTTATATTTTAATTACTAAATAAATATATTTTTTTAATTTTTTAATTACTATGTATTTCATTTCGGGGGGTGGCGAAGCACACCGGGTATTAGCTAGTATTTTATGATTAAATAAAATACTCAAAATCGAAACATTCTAACAAATTAAATGCTAACTTTACATAGAAAAATTTAAAATCAAATTTCAATTACCAGTAAAACATATTCAATTATTTTATTAATTGAAATTCAACTTATTAAAAAAATAGTACAATCAATTATTGAAATTATCACTTAATTTTATTTATATTTTATTAATTTATTAATTGATATAATAAGAAAAATAATTAAAAGACAATTTTAGTTAAAATTTTTATAAATTTGAATTTTGATCGCTTGAATAATTGATACAATTAAAAAAGTAATTGGAAAAGTTTGTATCTTTATTTTCATTCAATTTGGTAAAGATTTGAATTAACAAAAATTTAATGTAATTTTTTATTAATTAATTCAATGAAGAATTAATTCTATTTGAACAAAAACCTTTGAATGAAGCTATAGGATTATGTTTTTGGGAATGGTAATATGGAATGAACAAATAGTTTTTCTTAGTTCAGAATTAAAATTTAAGAGAATTAAACTAAAATTTAATTAATTCTTATGAAGCCCTGAATACAATTATATGGAAAAGTTTTATAAAACCAAACAAATATTCCTTTCAACTATTTTTATGGAAAATAATGAACAAATTGGAATTTAGAGTGACAGCCAAGAGGTAAGACTGTCGATAAAGACTTAAACAAAGTATTAGGGAGAAGTCGGTATATTCTATATATCGTCACCGAAAATGCAAAACAACGTAACATCAAAATTGTCAAATTTGTGTTTTTGATGAAATATAGTTTATTATTCCAAAATACGTGTGATCACAAATTTTCAGACTTATAACTCACAAAATGACGATAATATTAACGAAAGCAATAATTTTCTCAAGTCAAAACAACGTAACATCACATTGGTTAAAAAATAAAAAAAATTTTTTTTCTTTTTTTTACGAATTTTGATTGCAAATTATTAAAAATATAATAGGTATTAAAATTTTGGAGTAAAAGTTTGCAAAAATTCTTTTAATTACAATTTTTGTAAAAATTTTTATTGATGTTACGTTTTTTTGGCTTCACAAAATTTAAATCTTGAAAAACGTAAACCACATTACTTAAAAAATATTTAATAAAAATTAAATTACTCATCATCAATATATTAGGCAATATTTAAGGATGTAATAACTCAAAAATCTTGTTTGTAGGACAATTTGTTTAGATTTTATAACGTTTTTTGTGTCTCCTGTAAAGTTGTGAAAAGTGATGTTACGTTGTTTTGCATTTTCGGTGACGATATACATATTAATATTCAAACACCATCCTTACAGCAGACAACAGATATTGCAGATTACTCAAATGAGAAATGTTGTATATAACTTCTGAACTATAAGCGGAAAAATATTTTGAGCTAGTGTTTAAAAATTACTGGTTGATCGGTAAAAGATCGGATAGACTTAATCTCTCACGAAAAGAAAGGAAAGGAACTGTTCTTTATCTTCTTTTGCATTTCTAAAACAGATTTGACATAGATTCTTTGTGTTTAGGTTTCATCGAAACCGTGATGGATAAGACTCCTCTAATAATGATGAAGTGTGTAGCGGCACAGAAAACATGTATATCATTCTGCTGGTGTCTAATTATAGTACACAAACTCTGCTTTGGTACTGCCAAACAGAGACAACAAGGCAATTTACAATTGCAAACTTGTTTATGGTCCTCCAAACTACTGTGACCACATTTATAACAGTGTCTACGATACTTACTTCCCTCAAATGCCTGGTGCTCTAAATAAACATGCATAAGTGCACAACAGTTTCAAAATGTTTTTTAAAATAATTGTGTGTAACTTTTGAACCGTTAAATATATTTCAATGAAATTTCACATAGTTAATACTGAGGTATTTCCAACTGTTTTCGAGGAGCACAAGTTTCAAGCTGATCTGTGGGCAGTAAAATGGTCACCCTAAGAGGCGGGGCTTATAAAAAATTTTTGTGTGTCTAGCAAACATATATAGGTATGTAATCAAGGTATTTTTTATTTAATTTCAAAATTATGATACAGAGGAAAATAATGGATTTTAAAGTGAAAAAATATTGCCACCTTTTTGGAAAAAATCACAAAAAACACTTTTTTAATTTTCTATTTCAAAATAAAATAACTTTTTATCTAAACCATATAGGTATATTACTCTTGCACAAAAATTATTTTTTTGTACAGAATCCAGAAAATAAAAAAAAAAATTTAAAAATCAAATTGAGCCCGCCAAGTTAAAAAAAAAAACCAAAAAAAAGCATGTGCAAAAATGGGTAAAAATTTCCAAATATCTCTTAAAGTAAAAAAGATAACAAACACATATAAGCGTAGAGAATTATAAGGACTATATATATGGAAATTTTTTCAATTAAATCATAAATTAAATTTTGGCGATTTTTTAAAAAATTGGCACATCCGAGGTGACCAACTTTGTAGGTCCAACCCCCGTCCCTCAGACCCCCAAAGAACCTATGCTTAAAATACACCTCAGAATTGTCCATGCGAAATTTTATTCAAATTCATCCAGCAGTTCTAAAGTTACAAAATTATTTAAAAAATTGGGCAGCAAAGAAATGCTTTAATTTATATTTCATTTTTTTTCCAGATAAGACCATTTTTGTGCTTTTCGATTATACCCTAAATAAAAAACTTGTAGGGAAAGGGTTAAAAAGATGATTTTTCAAAAAAGTAATTTGTGATGATATTTAATTTGATATTTTTTTAATTACATTAAATTAAATTTAACTTTTTACCGTTTTCTTATTTTTTAAGTTAAAATATATTTTTAAGATTATGTTTTTTTTGCAATCCTACACCAAAAAATACGGTCAATTAAACATTTTATCAAAGATTAAAATTATTCCAATTAATTTTTTAATCGCATCAATTATACAAGTGCTCAAAATTAAAATTTTAAAAAAATAAGTAACAATATGAATAATTGAATATACATTTTTTAATTCGAATTTCAGTTAATAAAATAATTGATCTTTTTTTTTTTTTTTTTTTTTTTTTTGAAGTATTTGTAGTATGATTTTTAATGGAATGCTTTTAGAAAATATTTTTTTTCTGTGTATTTTTACTAAAAATTAAGTAATTTATAAGATATTTAATTGCTAATAATAATAATTCAAAATTAATTAATCTTTTAATTGAAAAAATCTTTCTTCAATTATATCTTACTATTAATATTTTAATTAAAAAAATGTCAAAAGTATTATTTTCAATATGATAGAAAAAATATGGTCAATTATTAATTTATCAAAGATAAATATTATTATAATTACTTTTTCAATTACATCAATTATACAAGTGCACAAAATTCAAAATTTTTTATATTTTTTTACTAAAAATAATTTTAATTACTTTTCTTATTGTATAAATTAATAAAATATTAATAAAAAAAAGTGATAATTTGAATAGAATAAAATAATTGAATATGTATATATTTTTATTTATTTATTTATTTTTTTTATTTATAATTAAAATTGGATTTTAGATTTTTTCTATGTGAAATATTTAATTATTTAATTAAAATATTTGAAATCATTTTAATATTCTGATTTATAACACAGAGTTACAAAATGAGAAAAAATTCCTGCAACTCGGGGTTTCTCAGTCAATTCGGATACACAGTATTAGTAAGTACTTTCAAATGTTTATGATTTTTTGATAAAAATTGTTTCTTGAAATTTTGTAAAAAATTATTTATATATATATATATATATATATATACAAAAAAAATGGCTTAGTATTTATTAATACCGTATATCCGAATTAATTGAGAAACTTTATGCCGCAGAATCAGTGTTTCCTTGTGTAATTTATTTGAAATCTTTTCGAAAATATATATTTTTTATTTTATTTTATTTTATTTTTTATTTTTTTTTTTTTTTTTTTTGTAATTAAAAAACTTAACTTTTAACCAAATTATTCAATTATAAAGGTAATTAAAAGCATTTGAAATTTCTTTTTAAAAATATTTTTTCTGCGATTATTGCCTTTAAAAAAAAAAATAATAAAAATAGTTAAGAAAATCCTTTATTTTTAAAATGCTAATATTGCATTTAAACATATTCTCCTTCTTATCAGAAAGTCTTGAAATTGTATCTCTAGTATCCAATTAAAATTGGGATTTCTTTAATAAATAAATTTCTTTCTAATGTATTTAAATCACATTCCAATTTGCTTTGCTTTCCAAAGGACTTTCAGAAAAAAAATTTGACACATTCTTTTTTTTCAAATTTATAAAAAAATAAATAAATAAATATTTTCCAGATTCATAACTTTTTTTTATAATATATTTTATAAAGGAATCGGTTTTATACATAAACCGGCCGATAGCTGAAATTAAACACCGCCGGAAATACGTGATCAATAAATCGGCATTGAATTTCCTTGGAATATTATTAAAGAAATAGTTTTCCTCTAATGCAGAACTTTCTTATTATTATTATGCTTTCATTTAATATTAAATCTTAATCATTCGATTGTCTGAAAATTCTATTATTTTTCTTTTTTTAATACTTTTAAACAAAACTGGTTTTTATTTTTCAAGCGAAACTAAATCATTTGTATTTCTTATTTAATTTAACAAATAACAATTCTATAAAATATATGTAGCATACTTTTAGGTTGCTTTATATTTTTCTAAACAAAATTTACTTTTATTTAAAAGGAAATGCAGCATAAGCTTTTAAAAGTTTACGAGCAGTTTAAACTGTTTTGTAAACACTGTATGCATTACAAAAAAAAAAAAAATAAAAAAAGTTATTATTAACAGGAAACCTCCAAAGATAAATTTAATTATTATGCAGAAATTCAATAAAATATGAAACAAAATTAATGATTTACACAAATCAAAGAGAATTTCTTATTAATTCAATAATATAAACACAATTTTTAAGAATATGTTCAAAATTCGCTTTATCGATTGATTTTTTTTTTTTTTGTAGTTAGTTACTTTTTGTTGTTGTTCTTTAATGGATTAAAAACACTTGATATTTATATATTTATATTTAAAATAAAAGTATAATATTGTTTTTGAATAATATTTTTTTTTTAATTTATTCTTTTATATTTTCATTCAACTTCTTTTTTATTTAAAATAGTGAAACTTTCTTAAAAAATTTTGTTGTTTATTGAATTTTCAATATATTTTTGTAATAATTCTGACCTAAATTTCAATTTTTACTGGGTTACCCCAACAATATCCAACCAACATATCAATATTACAAACACACTCTCATTTAAGCCTTAACATATATGACCGCACACATTTACACTTTGAACTCACACATATATTTCTTTTAAGCTTTATTTATAAAAATAGCACAAATTTTCGTTGAAAATTTTTGTTTTCATATTTTTTTTATAGATGTTTAATTACAAAAGAAACAAACACACACGTTTTATTTACAATTATTATTATTTAATTCTTTTCATTAGAAACCCCTAAAAGTTATCGTTTTTTCTATTAAACGCCTTAAGTTATACTTTATAATTTATGTTTTAATATTCCTTTAAAAATATATTTTCCGTTTCTTATTTGTTTTGGTTGTGTTTTTCAGTTGTAATAGACACGTTCACGGCTGCCGAGCAACTGAATTGTTGTTCATTGCACTAACAGCTCAAAATGGCTGACTTGAATTTCATTCTATATGTGTATGAGTCTTTTTTTCTTTGTACTTTTTTTGTTATTGTTTTGAAATGTCTTCACGAAAAAGCAAAAAAAAAAAATAGAAATAAAAGCAAAAAAAGTAAAAAGCTTTTTAGTGACGTCAGCAAAATGTTTATAGTCTTAAATTTATTGTTGCTTTTAATATTCTAAAATATATTAGATATTTCTGTATATTATATAGGTTTACATATTTATACGATTTTTTTTTTTTTTTTTTTTTTTTTTTTTTGTAAGGATATGTTTATATTTTTGCAGTTGTGTGTGTCAGTATTTTGTTGCCAGTGAATATTAGATTGGAAAACAATTTATTTATATATGTTTACAGCCAAGAGAGTGACTCTTAAAGTTTTTGATTTTAGTCGAATTGTAACAAGAGTAAGAGAGTATTTAGTTAGGATTGATAAGAATCTCACCTACACATTTATTATATATTGATGATGATTCTATTTTGGGATTTGTTTTGATTTTCTTTAACTCCTTATCGATAATATTTGTTTCTTGTTAAATATATAAAAAGACATTGTACATAAAAGTATGTAGGTTTATGAGTTTATGTAAATACAAACTTTCATTTAGGAAAAATACACTGAAAAAAGGACAAACAAATATTGTGGCAACTAAATCTAGTAACGGAAAGATATAAAATCAATAGACTTATTTAGCAACAAGAATTATGCAAATAATCCTTGATGTATATTTTGGTATTTATAAATCTGAATCTATCAAATGACTTTGCTGCAACAGCAAAAAGCTTGTTATACCAGGAATTTTGTAAGAAATGTTTTCTGATTTTGGGTCCTAAACTTATCTTTAACATTTCCTCGAGCATTAACAATATAAATGTTTTATCACAGAAGCTGCGAATATTCAGCCAGCACATTCGTTTCTACGTCAATTATACAACTTGAGTATTTTTGAATGAAACTTGGTTTTAATTTCCGTGTCCTAATCTTTGCTTCTAAATTTTTTGCCGCATTCCTCTTTGGAACTTTTTGGACTTTATATGTTATCAACTCTGCATAAGCTTTAAATTTTCGCACCAAATAATGAAAGCACTGGGCTAACTGGGCTGCTTTTCTAACAGTTATGTTTGAGTTCCTTTAAATATGCTTTCAATTTTCTGGCCTTCCTTATATCATGTGGACCTTTTTTTCTATTCGAATCAGGTTTCCTATCAATAGCCAAATTCTGCTGATACAGTTTAATAACATTAAAAATAGCTTGACAGCAGAAATTTAATTCTGTGGCCAATTATATGTAGGACCTATTTAGATTTATTGAAATTTTTTAATACTTTGTTGTACGTATATCTTTTTTGTCACCCATTTTGATGAAAATCACGATAAATCAGCATGTTGTTATTAAAAATAATAACTGAAATATTTTTCCATGATAACTAGTCAAAAAAAAAAATTTAATATTGATTCCGAAAAAAGTTATGAGGCAAAACGTGTGTTAAGATTTTTTCGATCGCACTCCTTATTTTTTTTTTCAATTCGCCAATATTCATGTTGAATTGAATGAAGTGTAAATCTCTACAAAAAAATATGCTTACATGTTTAGGTTATTTCTCTAAGTTTAAGAGATGTTTAGGTCGAACAAGGTTTACAATTTTTTTTTTTTTTTTTTTCTTTTGAGAATTCATTTTTTGTCTTGTTTTTTTAACATAGGGGACTTACTTTGGATAAAATTCTAAATAATATTGTTGCAATAATGATATAAAAATATCTATCCGATAAAATTTATATAAATCTGAGGTTGAAACATGAAAAAAAAAAAAAAAAAAATATTTTTGGGGTTATCTCCCACAGAGTTGGTAATATTCTTTCACTTCTTTTCTTTTTTGTAAAATCATGATATAGTTTGACTTTTCTCTCACAAAAAATACTTTAAAGTTTATTGGGATTTTTGAAGTTTTATTTTTGTAAACAATGTAAAAAAAACTTGAAAATATATTTTTGGAAACTATGTTATAAAATATGTAACCTAAAATATGAAAGACAGCAAAATAAGGAAACATATAGACGGGAAATTGCATCGTATATGTAAATATAAAATACATAATTTATTTAGAAAATCAAAAGTTATAAATTTCTTTTCATATTAAACGTAGATGTGTTGATGTTTGTCACTCAGAGTAAATACTGTGAGCTTAAAAAAAAAAGTAAACTGCAAGTATTCTTAAAAATAAAGTTATTTTATATTTAGATTAAATGATATATATAAATATATAAAAGATTAATGCACATTTGTTTGGTAACTAACTAAATATAGATTTCATAAGAAAAAAATTATAAAATAGCAGCACATCAAAAAAATAATGCACTTTTTGTGAATAAATATCTTTTTTTTTACGCGTCAAAAAAAGTAAACAGTTTTATAATTAAATGCAAAAAAATTGTTTTAATACTTTGTATATTTTCCATTTGACTTTATTGTATCCTTTAATATCCTAGGCAACGAGTCGACAAGTTTTTTGGCAAAGTTCGCTGATATTTTGGGTTACTCTTTCTGTAATACCAGCTAGAGAAGATCACTGCCAGTGTTGCCAGTTTAGCCTTTTTAAGGCTAAATCTAGCCTTTTTATTTTGCTTTTAGCCTCAAAATTTTCGTTTTAGCTTCTAGATTTTTTGTTAGCCTTTTTTATTCTTAACATTGCCTTAAAAAGGCTAAAAATTTACAAATTTTATTTGAACAGAATCATCAATTTAAGCACTTTTGTGAATTAATTCGTAGAAAAATATAGAAATTATTTATAATTATTACAAATTTTCGCCTGCGGTGCTTCATTCTAATAAAATATTACAATTATTTTTCTACAAACTTTATAACCTGTAAAAACTAATTATAGTTTATTTGATTTTATTTTCAAATTTACTAAAATTTCTTTAAAAAATACCGAAATCTAATGAGGAAAAAAATAATGCTTTTTAAATAAAACTATATGTTAGCTTTTTTTCTGGCTTTATTTTTCGGTGCATTTAGCCTTTTCTGACCTTTTTTTAAGTCCAATTTAGCTTCTTTTTTTCTCAAGTCCTTGCAACACTGATCACTGCAAATAATGGTACTTTTTCTAATTTGTTTGCCAATATGTTCCAACAGATGCCCGATTGGATTAAAGTCTGGGGATTTCAGAGCATTACAAGTAGGTTTGGGAGTACGATAAAGCAACCATTCCCTCACAATTTTGGAAAAATACCTGGGATCTTTGTCATTTTGAAATATGCAATAAGCTAAATTTTCGCACACTAGGATCCATATTATGTTTAAAACTATTTATATGATCTTCTATTTCATTGTCAATTCTATAAATATGAAATTACTGATTCCTGAAGCCTCCAGACGTCCTCAGAACATTACCGAGTCTCGATCATGTTCAACTATCTCAACCACACATGTGACATTGACGCCTTCATTCAATTTTTGCAATATTTTTTGTGTTTTTTTTGGCGCCAAATATTTAATTTTACTTTCGTCATTGAGTAAAACGGTTTCCTGGAAGGTTAACACTAATTTTTATACTTTTGGGCTAGATTCAAACATTTACTTTGGCTGGCTTACGATATATAGGGTTCTTAAGTGGTGTTCTTCTATGGAAGCCTTTTTTGTATAATGTTCCTAAAATGGAAATAGCCTTAAAATAATAAGCGGAAAGTAACGTTACTTTTTCAGTTTTTTTTAGGTACTAGAACAAGGACTTTCTTTGACTTCGCAAACCATAGCTTTTTTCTTTGTGTCTGTAAATGATCTGACCATCTTGCCCGAGGAAAATTATCTGCAGTTTGATGTTTGGTATATTTATAAATTATTGTACATTTATTATGTTTATAAGCTTTACGAGGCATTTATGTGATTGAATGAAAACCCCTAAAATATTTGGATTTTAAAATTGAATATGGTAGCTCGATTTGTCATAATCCCAATAAACGTCAGAACGTTAATATGGCGACAAAAAGTGAAAGGGAAACTACTTTGTATCTTTATATTATGTGTAAAATTCTCAAATGTCAAAGACAAAATCATTAAAAAAAAAAAATATATATATATTGTTTTTTAATAAAAAAATTTAAACAGGTTTTCCCCGGACTGGGATTTGTGGTGTTGTGGTATAAAAAATTTTAGTGTTTTAATTTCATGATTTTAAGATAAGTTTATCTATGTTGTGGCAAAAATTCATTGGAATACATCTTCTAGTTTAAATTTTATTTAGATCCAAATATTAACATAATTTCTCAAAAATATGCTTAAAAACCGAATTTAAAATTTTTCAAGTCATGAATTGGAGAAATTTCACCGCATTTAATTTATTTTTTACTATTTATGATTTTCCGTATTCTACGTTTCCTATGATATCAAATACTTTCATAAAATGGTGTAAAGAGGAACTCTTCGGACTAAGTTGACTGCATGACATTACGAATTAGTCCGAGCAGGCTCTACTTTGAACGCTTCCTTAGCGGCTTCTGTCGCAATCCCGCTAGGACAACGGTTCTTAAATGGGGGTCCGCGACCCACAAGGGGTCCGTAATGAGAATATTGATAAATTATCAGGTTCATTTCAGAATGAGTTAAAATGTAACTCATGTGTTAAATTTAATTTTGAATCAACAGAAAAACGTTTTAAATGAGTATTGAGGACCAAAAAATCCGTGCATACAAATCTGGTTATAAAAACTAAACCAAAGGGCGAATTTTTTAAAACTATATTTTTTATTAATGACTATTACGTTCAAGTTCTAAATTTAAAAGAATAAATTATTTCTAATTGGTTAAAAAAAAAAACATCTGGTCTTTTCCGGAATAAGAGTTTTTATTGTGTTTTCGGCTACTATTTTGCTGGAATAAGTTCAATTTTTTTAAATACTTTTTTTTTTTTGTTCTGGATTAACTTCTTTAATACAATCACAACACCATTTATTTGATACCACTTCATCGCTTTGTGGCTACATTGAGAAGTAGCCACAAAAGGTCAGAAAAATGCGGACACAATGTGGTTCCTTAGGAAAGGAAGAAGTTTTTTTCTCAACGCACTTATTCACATATATAATGAAGTGCTTCTTTCGTCGCATGTACAAATGGCTTGCCAAACCAAAAACTTTCTTGAAAATTTTGATTTTTTTGTTAACTTTTCTAACAAAAGATTCAGAACAATTAACTTTTTGTTTTTTCTATTTTTCCTCCCTACAGCCTTTACATATTTTTATGTTTAATTCCAATTTTAAGAAAAACTAGCTTTGCTACTTATTACAATAAAATTTAGCACAGGGCTACTGAGCTTATTTAAAAGATTGATATAAGATGCAAAATGTTTCATAGTATTCCAAATCTCATCAAGCAAAAACAACGTCGTAACTAATAATATTATTTTTTTATATTTTAATCTTTACATAACATCTTATCTGATTTTTAAATTAGTCAAAGTTGTACTGGGTCGCGGTTCCATTTCAATGTCAAAAGTGGGTAGCGAAGCAAGGTCTTGTGAGAACCCCTGCGCTAGGATCAGCTAAATACACAATGGCGAAATCTAGACAAATAAAGAGTCGGGAAGGACATAACTCAAAAACTAAAAACGCAAGAATTTATCTAGTCTAATGGCAATGTTTACAAGTCACTGAACGATTTGAATGCGCAGCCTTGAACGCAATCAGACATAAATTTCTGGGAAGAAACTAACTCAGTGACCTCATTAAATATCTCAATTCTACAGGCTGGATCTAATTAATTTATGTTCTCATTTTTCTTCTTTACACTTTCATCTCACTTTCATCTAAACCAACTCATTCACCCGGCGAGCGGTATGGTCTCATCAGAACGGAATCTAATGAATCTAATTGATTGCTCGTAAGTTTACGAGCTAACACGTTAACCAAATCAGTCATATTGCAGTGGGGCCAATTGCAAAATAAATGGTAATAAGTCTGGATCTTTTAAACCACTCAACCAATTTTGATGAAACTAGAAACATTGATAGAGGAGTTAAGCTTGCAGAATATTGTTGGCTAGAGTGTGTGGCTGGAGCACCGACAGTGCTACTGTGGAACAAAGTTGACCACCCCGAGAGTGAAAAATATATTTCGGAGCTTGTAACTTTTGCAAATGTAAACCGATTTTAAATATTTTTACATTTTAGAAGTCTTCTAAGTAAGGCAAAATTGTATACTAAATTATCTCTTATGGTTTAAAATAATCTTTTTCGTTTTTGACTTTAATTTTTTGCGATTTGGCTTTTAAATTGAAATTTCTAAAGTTTTTTAAAAAATAACGTAAAATTTTCTACAATTTTCCAAATTATGATAAAAAAATTATCTCAATTTGATAACAAGAAAAAAATGCTTAAAATCAAAATTTCAATATTGTTTCTTAACGGGTTCAATAATACTTTGAGTAGAAATGGAGTTTCGGTTATCTGAGGGCTGTCTTAGCGGCAGTGTCTGCAACTTTATTACCCTGATTCCAAATGTGTGAAGGAATCCAGAATATTTGAATATATTGCTATTGTGATAAATCATGCCATCATAAGATTTGTTATGGTTTTTAAAAAGAGCTCTAGATGCGCTGAGGCTATCAGCCTAAATTAATACTCTTGCAGCTTGTTCAGTTGACAATACATGTAGCAGTACAATCAGCTAATCGAGATTCATGAACAGCCTCAAAATTAGAAGATGCAATTTATCTCACTATTACTCACATCTATATAAAAATGATGTCAGGGGAGTGGGAAATCAGCATTTTCTTATAACATATTGGATTGTTAGATGTCTTTTTGTAGATACTCAAACTATATTCAATAGTGACAACAGTGTCCACGCTATTATTTTCGATTGGTCTTTGAGGAATAGTAGAGAAATAATTTTTTAATAATATCACTGGTCGACAAAAATAATCCTCCCCCAAAGACGAATAGTTGAACTTGATACATTTTGGTGTGCTAAACATGAATCTGCTTTCAGTTTCTTTTCATCATTTCTGGATTGTATAATATTTCGCTCATAGTAAGGCCATTACTCTAGTATATTTCCTCATAACTCAAGAACGGTGCGTACGAGTACGTACTAAAAATATCTTCAAAATACCTAAACTTTATTTTTTTATATGCTCAATAGCTTTGAAGTTATTTTGAAATAAGTGTCAAAAAAAAAAAAAAAAATATGCAAAATTTTAGATTTTTTTTTTTACTAAAATTTCTTTTAATAAATGAAAACATTAAATATGTTCCAGTTTATCATCTTTATCTTAAAGCTGGTAATGCTGTGAATAAAATAAGCCATGTATCTTCAAAATTGATGGACAAATCTTGACTTTATTCATAGTTAATATACTCGAGTAAGTAAAAATTCCCATGTTACATACAATTGAGTAGAAATAGTGGTGGGCAAAATTTTTTTTTTTTTATTTTTTCTTAAAACAAAAATAGATGCACTAGGTGGATTTTGACGAGCTAAACAAGAATCTGCATTCACTTTTTTTCTATCACGTACTGATTTTTTTATGGGCATGACTAATATCATCTCCTTATATAGGGGTCACACTATAAAATTCGAGAATGGTTTGTCAAATTTAGACTATAACTCAAGAACCGTTTACTCGATTTTGATAAATGATACACCAAAAGGTGCATACAAAAATTGTCTTCAAGGTATATCAACAATATTTTTTATTCGCTCAAGAATTATGGATCAAAGTTTTCACCACTTTTCAAAAAATAAAAATTTTCGCTGTTAATTACCGAATAGCTATGGAAATATTAACTGAACAAAAAATTATGTAAATTCAGCTGAAAGACAATTTAAGTCGCTACATATTGGAGTTTAATTTATCTTAATAGGACAAACCGTTCTCGAGTTATACAAGTGTGACTGCCTAAAGGCGGGATCATAGTAGTCATGTCCATATAAAAACAAGCGCGAATATATTTGACCCGGCCGAATCTATATACCCACCATCAACTTTTTCAAATTTTACGTTATATGGAAGGGGGCGATAAAGTTTGCGAACCACGCCCATTTTTTGTTTCCGATTTTACATTGGTCCTTGAACTATTTGAACACAATTTCGTTGATTTTCACCTTATATGGGAGGAGGGCGTATCTGCACTTAACTGTAGGTATGCATGGGTATCCTAACTTAACTGTGAATGCAAACAATATATGTGCATAAATTTTTATGATACGTGGCTTTATCTACTTGTAGATTTACCAGCTTTGAGATAAATATAATAAACTGAAACATTTTTGATGTTTTCACTTTTAAAAAGAAGTTTTAGTAAAAAAAGAAATTTTTTCGGACACATATTTGGAAATATCTCCTAAACTGTTGAGCGGATAAAAATTTGATAGTAAAGGACTTAAAGCCAATTTTATTCCGCATAACTTGGTGTATCATTTATATAAATCGTGTATACCGTTCTCGAGTTATGATGAAATATACTCGAGTAATCGGCTTATTTAGGGCGCAATATAGACACGCCAATAAAAAAAATCTCGACCTGATGGAAAAAAAACTGAAAGCAGATTCAAGTTTGGCATACGGAATTCCATCTAGTCCACATATTTTTTTTAAAGGAGTACGTAAATTTAAATTTTTTTTTTTTTTTTTTTTTTTTTTTTTGTCGACCAGTGTATTCTGTATTCATATATTTTATTTTACACTTAGCAAAAGTATCAGTCCACAATTGACCAAGCTTGACCAAGAATTTCTTTCTAACTTGTTACACCCTATACCATCACCTTAAAGTTTACCAATCGACACAGAATCACTTCCTGAGTCAATTTAACAATGTCCGTCCGTCTGGTCAACTGGCTGGCTGTCTGTCCATGTAAATCTTGTGAACAGTTTCGGGAATCACCCTAAAGCGTATAAATACATATATATACAAAAACAAATTTAAAAAAATAGATTCTTATTGAAGTAGCATGGTAAAAAGGAATTCGATTATACAGGATATACCGGGTTTTCTAGATTTTAAATTTATTATTAACTTTTGTTTTTAAAATAATAATAATAACTTAATATTTTTATTCGTTTACAAAATTTATTAAAATGTTTTGCTAAGTGTATTGTACAATAAAAACAAATCCCTTCTCCCACTCATAAATAAAAGTTCTTCTCTTACTACACTAAAGCTTTAAAGTTCAACAATTCGTTTAACTTTAACTGGAAAAGTAAAATAGGAAACAAACAAAATATAAAAACAAAAACTTCTAAAGCGCATGTCGGTAAAATACTTCCAAGGATGACGTCAATCGAAAAAGAAGAGCTTTGACATTTTTTTCGTTATTGTATGAATGTGTACAAAAACAACTTTATATATAATATTAAGAAAACAAAAACAACATGAAAATATAATAGATAAAAAAAAAAACAAAAAAAAACACAACCTTTTAGACAATATACAATTTTTACTATACACTATATAGCACACATACAGTCGTCATATGTATGTAAAGGCAGACACACAGATAAAACAAAACAAAATGCCGGTAAAAAATAAAAGTAAACTTATATACACAAATATACTCACCATAAAGGAATACCGCTAAAATGTTTAAAATATGATGATGATTACAAACAAATACGTATGTATGCAACTACAACAACTATAATATTTAATGGTTGCTACAACAAATTGAAAACATTATTTGTATTAATAATAAATACACATCATTAAATAAATTAAACAAATTTTTCATTCTACTCGAAGTAACTATTACAAAGCTATAAAATAAAATAACATTTTAAAATAGATTTTATGATAAACACAAAAACTTAAGATTTTATGACAAAAATAAATAAATATATAAATTAATTTAAAAATAGAACTGTACTTTATTTAGCGTATAATGATTTGCATTTTCTTTATATAAAATAAATATAAAACCCACATAAATTTCAACAACTTTGTATTAAGTCCTTATAAATCCTTTTCACTAACAGCGCATATTCCGTACTTTTTTTTATGCCATCATACAAACACACAAACGCTCATTCATAAATGACCTACGAAATTGTGAATTTTAGTGACTTTTTAGCATTGTCATCACCAAAAACAAAAGAAAAACTTCCAAAATAAAAAAGTAGAAATCGCTAAACTAACTACATACACTGTATTCACTGTATACACCAATTGAAATTTCGTCAGACTTTTGTATTGTTGTTTTTAGTTTTTCTTACAACCCACGTGTAATGCGTCCCAGTGCTTTAAGGTTTTAATGCCAAAAAAATGTGCTACTCTTTTCCTTTTCAACTATAGCAAAAATAATTCAGTTGGATATTCGTTAAAATTATATTTTCGGGCAATTACAGCTATGAGCAAGAAAAATAGCAGTAGTATAACAAAATTGTACTTTTCTAGGTACTAATACTAAATGCAAGTATTTTTACGGTAACTTCATGCCCTTAAAGCGTGAATTAGTTGGTTGTTTATGTGACGTTTCCTCCCGCAAAGTAAACAGCTGATCGTTTATATTGCATGTATTGTAATGCCAACAATTATAAAAACTTCACGTTGATGTGATGTCTGATTCTGTTGAAAACAGAATTTTCTTGCGTTGTTCCGTGACAGCTGTTAGCAGTGTTGCCAAACAATAACTTTTTTCTTACAAATAAACAAATGCTTAACGAAATAAAAAGGAAAAACCACTAAATAAACAAAGAAATAAATGAATAAAAATTTATTTCTTTACCTAATTAAATGCTCAAACAATTAAGTAGGTAAATATTTGGCATGTTTAATTTTAAACAGAGTTGCATTTTTAGGTTTTTTCTAGTAAATAATTTATGGTAACTCTGTGTTTTTGCTAACAAATGTCACAAACATATGTCACGTTATTAATTTTGGATAATTGCACAAAATTCTTCCCGTAAATAAACGAAACACCAACATCACATAAACAACCAACTAACCCGGCCTTAAGATATTGCTGCAACATTATACTTCTCAAAAAAAAAAAAAAAAAAAATCGAATTTTGAACGCAACTCTCCCTATTATTGTTATTTTTTATATAAAAACATAGTGTACAAAATATTAGAGCGATCGGATGTCGCGAACACGTGTCATATCGCACAGTGGGGTCAAACGCAAATTTTTTGGTAATAAATATGTATCTCCTAAACTACTGATTGGATTAAATTGAAATGTATGGAAGAGTTGCAGAGAAGGACCTAAGCTTTGAGAAAAATCATCTTGCAGTCACCCTGTGATAACACAATAAAACCTACAGGGTGTCAAAATTGACTACCTCGAGTATGTAAAAGTTTAAAAAATCGTAACTTATACAAATAAAGTCCGATTTTAAAGATTTTCATATTTCTGTAAAGTGCTTGGCAAGATAAAGAAAAAATAACTTTACCCACTAAAGCTATCTCTTACAGCTAAAAAGATATTTACACTTGAATTTTGAATTTTTGATTTTTTGCCTCGACTTTCTTTTGTTTTTCGGGAATAAGTCCTGAGGTATATGAGGTAAAATTTTTTTAAAATATTTTGTAATTTGCTATATATTTCAAAATAATATGCTGAAAAAATTTTTGGATTATCTCAATTCGTCTAGACGTGAAAAATATTCAAAGTCACCACTCTGAAATTGGTATGAAGAATGGCTATTTTTTATAAAAATATAGTGCAATTCTTTCACTTTTTACTCAAAGTTCCGCTTAAGAAAAAAATGTTTCTTTATATATTTCAAAAGACAAGGCTTCACAAATGGCTAATGTAAAAATTTTAAACTGATTTAAGCTTGCACCCTACATCAGGCAAGGGTCGAAAATGGTGAATTTCGGAAAAAGTTAAATTTTATCGATTAATAAAAAAAAAAATATCACGTGAGCTTTTTTAAATTTATTGACGGTATTTCATCATAAAATAGATTTAGACGAACGAGCCCAAAAACGAATGTAGGACAGCAGATTTCATGAAAAAGCAAATTTTTTAAACGACTTTTTTTAACTGCATAAAAAAGCATATTAGCATAATATTTTCGCCATTGTCTCTCTTTTCTGCAAAAATCATTAAAAAGGCTTTATAAATAAATTTTTGGCAATTTTTCAAAACTAAAAAAATATAAAAAAGATATAAAAATCATTGATGTATAATATTTATACATAGATCGTTTTAAAAGCATTATATCATGGTCTCAAAACTGACAACTTAAGTCAACTCTTACCAAATTCATTGTTTTACAATATTTCCATATGTGCGTATACGTAACACACAACTGCTTTGGTGCGTTTTGGTTGTTGAACGAGATAACACTTATTCGTAATAATCGCTTATATTTATTAATTATCGTTTGTTTTTGAAAAATTGATTTGTAAATATTTTTCAATGATTTTTGAAGGAATGAAAGACCGATATATACTCTATATACTAGATAAGAAATAATGTCGAAAATATTATGTTAATGTGCTTTTTTATGCAATTTTATGTCGTTTAAAAAATTTACTTTTTTCATGAAATCTGCTGTCCTGCATTCGTTTTTGGCACGGCGGGAAGCAGTTTATTGTCAAATCGTTCTAAATCAATTTTTTTATGAAATAACGTCAATAAATTTAAAAAAGCTCGCGTGACATTTTTTTTATTAATCGATACAAATTTAACTTTTTTCCATAATTCTCCATTTTCGACCAATGCCTGATATAGGGTGCAAATATAAATCAGTTCAAAATTTCGTTATTTAACGAAATTAACGTTATTTATCTTTTGAAATATATAAAGAAAGAATTTCTTCGTTAACGGAACTTTGAGAAAAAAAGAGAATGAATTGTACTATATTTTTGTAAAAAATAGCAGTTTTTCATACTAATTTCATAATGCTGACTTTGAATATTTTTTAAGTCTAGACGAATTGAGATAATCCAAAAAATCTTTCAGCATATTATGTTGAAATATATAGCAAATTATAAAATATTTTAAAAAAATTTTACCTCATATACCTCAGGACTTATTCCCGGAAAACGAAAGAAAGTCGAGACAAAAAATCAAAAATTTAAAATTCAAATATAAATATCTTTTTAACTGTAAGAGATAACTTAGGTGAGTAAGGTTATTTTTACTTTATCTTGCCAAGCACTTTACAGAAATATAAAAATCTTTAAAATCAGACTTCATCTGTATACGTTACGATTTTTTTAAAATTTTACATGCTCGAGGTAGTCAATTTTGACACCCTGTAGATTTTCTTGTGTTATCACAGGGTGACTGCAAGATGATTCTTCTCAAAGCTTAAGTCCTCCTCTGCAACTCTTCCATACATTTCAATTTAATCCAACCAATAGTTTAGGAGATACAGATTTATTACCAAAAAAATTTGCGTTTGACCCCAATGTGCATCGCCCCTGAAGTTTGTAGGATCCATCTAAATATATGGGACAATTTTGACTTTTTCACAGTTTTGAAAAAAAAATTTGGTATTTATGTAACAGCTAATTTAAATTTACAATTTTCAGTTGTTTGAGCATCAGAATTACAAACGAAATGCACATAGCAAAAAAGCTATGCCATAATCAGTATTGTATAAACGCTAGGGTATTCAATCGAATAATGTTTGTTCGAATTATTCGAATAATTTTTAACGAATAATTGTCGGAAGAAAAAATTATTATTATTATTTTTTTTTTTTTTTTTTCGAATAACGAAAAATTCTAATATTTTTATGTCGAATAAAGTTAATAATTTTTTTTTTTTTTTTTTTTTTTTTTTTGAAATTAAGTTTCTCATAAAAATATGTCTACAAATAGTTATTGCTAAATTGAAATGAAACCATTTTTACAATTTCGCCAACGAATAACGGACGAGCTTTTTCAAACATAGTTTTTTTAAAACAAAAGAACTTTTTTAAGGAAATTTCTAAGTACTTATGTCAAATTAGCGTAAATTTCAAATTTAAATATGTATTATTTTTTAAAAGGAAAACAACTTATTGCGTATATATTTGCTATTTTAAGTCCATGTGGAAATATTTAGTAGTTTTATGCAATTTTGAACATTAACATTTTATTAAATAAATAATTAAGGTACAAAGAAAGGTATACATTTAATAATAACTTTAAGTTTAAAGATCTTACATTAATAAATATTTAACATATTTAAATATGAAGGTCTTAGGTCCGGCATTCTATTGCAAATTTAGTTGCCAAATCCTAAGTTTTAAAAATAGTTTATGTTTAAAAACTTGTTTTTTTTAATCCCTTAAGTATTTCCTAAGTATAGAAATTGTCTGACCTCTTAAGAATATTTTTTGAAAATAAATAAAAATAAATAGAAATCAAAATATATATCTATGGTAGAATATAAAAAATGTGTATTTCGACTTTTGGTAATTTTACAGGAAAAGGAAAAAACTGAATAAAACCTAAGAAATTTTAGATACAAACAAAGTTATTATGCAGTTTTAATTCAAAACAAGGGTGAAACTAATTCTTATTTTTATTTCTGGATTTTTCTAATCCTTAGAAAGTTATCTCATAAAAACGGTTACAGGATTGTTTTAAGATATTGGAAATCGTTAAACTTTTTTAAATAAAGCTATTTTATCTTCATAAATACAATCCGGGTAGATATATATTATATTAGTTTTTAAATAAATTATTCCAAATGACTCATATCTCAAGGTTCGAAGCATGTTTACTATGACATCTCCAGTGCTTCTTCCTGAAATTTGATATAATGTTTTCTTTTGCACAGTTCTTTCTACAAAACAAATTTAAAATAAGAATTTTTCAACACAAGAACAATCAGTATTTTAATACGCGAATGTTTTACAGAAATTATTTTCATTATAAATTCTAGAAAATGTCTTCAAAAACATGAAAATAATAAATCAAACTTCAAGTGAGTTGTGCTTTCTCTTTCAAAATATATTTGAAATAAGTTAGGGCTTTTTTTCTAAATGTTTATAAATTCATTATTTTGCAGTCATATCGCACTCAGTTTTTTAAGACATGTTTTTTGAAAAAAAAAAAAAATAAATAAATAAATAAAATCTGTATTTTCCTTCTTTTTTATATTTTGCATCAAAACAACAAAGTTTCTTTAAAATTCAGAAAAATGTACTAATAACTACTTCTGCGTAAGTAAAAAATTAAGAAAACATGATTAAAATCTGCAACTAAAACTAACCGAACACAAAACGCGCAAATTTAGCTCCTTTTTAAGAAAAAGCGCTGATGTAATAAAATGCGACTTTTGGGTTGCTGAAAAGCGCTAAATCTAGTGCGAAAGCGCTGAATTGGCAACACTGATCTTATATATCAGTGATGCGCACACACACTACTATACGTTTGCGCTTGTGTGTGTGAAGCAGCAAACAACTCTGCTTGATTTGCATTGACGTTAATGAGAGAGCAGCAGTCGAACGAAGTAGTTTATAGTGTATGGATGAACTCGCGAGTCAGGAAATTTGAAAATTGCGCATCCTTGTTATATATCCTTTACCCACGATGAGATACATAATATGAACATGACATTTATTTTAATATTTTTAGTATTTAATACAAATTTCTTAGTATTTAGGTATTGAAGGTAAAATAAAAATTAATAATAAATACATATGGGCCATTATGAACAATTTTTAACCTGGCTGAAACTGACTTAAATCCTTAATAAGTTTTGTGGTAATGATAATTTAAACAAATTGATTACAGATCTGAACTCACAAGACTTGAAACTAATATAGTGCACAATAGCACAATAGGTTTCTTTTTGTAATCATGATTGTTATTCAAAGTTCAAGTATATAGAAAAACTGATAAAAATTACTTAAATTTTTCCCATTCTTCTACAATTTTTGTTCGCGCGTTTATACTTTTTGAACTTATTCTATCATAAGTAAACTAATCGGACTTTACAGATACATTCTGCGCCATCTTTGTTGTTGTGCAGACTTTCAACAACTAAATACAGGGTAGTAAAGTTTTGATGACAGAATTTTTGGTTTTTGAAATTTTTCCGTTTTTTGGGCGTGGTGTGTGCGCCCCTCAACCGAATACAAAATTTGGGATAGGGATTGATACTTGTTGTAATTGTGCGTATTTTGCGCTATATCCCGTTGATGTGCCCGAAATAGTCGACGTAGTATATAGTCTCAAAGTTTGGAAAACAAATGCGAAAATTTTTCAAAAAGTTAGTATTTCGCGAGGCACATTTACAGTTTCATATTAAACGGCATGGATTACTGGATAGATTTAATACAAGTATTTTATGGACTTTTTGAAAATTATCCAAAAATTATAGATATAAGAGCAGCGATAAATATAATTTATTGGGATCATAAATTTAAGTCAAATGTCGCTGTTAGTTGAAACTGGGACGCTTTTGTCAAAACACATTTAGCTAAGGCACATCGTGTGGACAGCATGAAATTAACTATAATTGGCATAATTAGTAGGTGTTTGTTATGCATACTACAAATTCGGAGGCGCATCAAAAAATTCTGAAAGATAAACATTTTATGGACCAATAAAATATTTACTTGTGTTAAAAAAGGATCACAATATAAAATAGCATTTCTCTGTAATAAACTCTAACAAAATATATTTCCATTCAATGTACGGAGAAATAACTTAGATTCGATCCAAATTTTTTACAAAATTTAAAAAAATCGCGATTTTTATTGAAAAGAAAATTTTATAAATTTTACTAGGAAACTCTAAAATATGCTGCACTAATACCATCAAACATTGAAAATATCATAAATTTTATTTGAATAACTCAGTAGGTTTTGATAATACGTGTAATTTTGACCAGAATTGTACATAAACTTCTAGTTTGTAAAAATTTGTATATGTTCAACCTGAAACCGTCATAACTTTCACGTCCCTCAAAGGAAATGATAATGATTAACTGATTCTACATGCATTCGAGTCACTTTATATGTATACAAAAGGATTTTAATGTGCCATCAAAATAAAATAATATTTTTTTGAAGGGCTAAAATCACAAATTTTTGATAATGGTCCATATATATGATTCTATTACAAATACTATACTATATATCAAAGAAAAAAATTGCAAATGTATCACTCTAGAAATGAAGATTAGTATGTTCTTATATGCTTCCCAATATTTTACATCTAAATGTTAAAATTTACTTGAGCTGGACCGTTTTCAAAACACCTCTAAAATGACATATTTCGTTCAATATCATTATCAACATTTTAGTTATAAGAAAATTAACTCCATATTACAATAGTGGCATACTAAGACCTTGAATATTAATTTAAATAATTATTATGTCTCTTTTCAGTCGCGGAATATTAAAATTTGACAACAATTTTTTATTATATTTTCTATGCTCAAACTTGCAATTTTATATATTTTGGACATTTTTAAAAATATTTTAAGTTTAAATGTACCATAAGAACAGCCTATCCTGTTACTATTGAAGATAACAAGTAATTAACCCATTAAGAGCCAGAGGGTCAATTTTTTGCATTTAGTTCCCAAAAGGTTAAATTCGGAATATTTAAAAATAATTTGCATGGAAGTATTTATTACACTTAAATATTGATAAATTTATGAAAACAATAACAAGTTTATTTAAAAATAATAATTGGATAAAAAGAAGTTTTTGGAATTTAGCCGCTAATTTACACGAATTTAAAAATTTTTTGATCAATTTATGCTTTCGGGGACATTTATATCCTTAATTCCCAAAAAATTAAAATTTTTCATACGAATAGGAGAAAATAATTACGAAATGATTCCCTTGTAAAATAATTTAATCTTATATTATGTTTCTAAGTATCTATATCAATAGATTAAATGCTGTAATTTGTGTAATTTATATGTTTTACATGTATAACTGAGGATATTTGGTTAATCGAATAATTTGTCAATAATCGGTTATTAGCCGATCAACTTTTAACCTCGAATAATTATTTGTCGAATAAACCGATTAATATGAACACCCGAATAATTGGAATACCCTACAAGGTTTACATGGACGGACAGACGGTCAGACGGACGGACGGACATCGTTAAATCGACTCAGATAGTGATTCTAAGCCGATTGGTATAAATAAGGTGGGTCTTAGACCAATATTTTTGGGTGTTACAAACATCAGCACAAACGCATAATACCCTCCCCACCTATGGTGGTGTAGGGTATAATGAGGGGTAAGGAGTGGGTATAGAGGGAGAATTTGTTTTTGGAATGACAAAAAAAAGACCGTAGATCTCAAAAATTATAAAAATTTTAAAATCACACTGACAGAAAATGAATAACCACCAAAAAAAAATTAAAAAAATAAAAAAACCAATTTAAATAACAGACTTAACAAAAAAAATTATACGAAAACGAGAGAAGAAGATATAGTCGGTCAAGCCCGACTATATGATACCCTACACCATTTCGATCCACATAATTTTTTTTTTACACATTTGTACAACTTACTTGTGTTAAATATTAACATAATACTAACATTTGTATGGGATTTATGCACGTTAGTGATTTTCGGGAGAGGAGTTTGTATGGGAGCTATGGTCAGTTATGGACCGCTCTTCATGAAATTTGGCAGACGGATTTTTGTTGATATAAAACTTATTTGTACTAAATTTCATTAAAATATTCCTATTTTTAAGGCATCTGTAAGAGTTAAAACTCTATTCCGGGAGGACATTTGTATGGGGGCTAGGTGAAATAATGGGCCGATCATAACCAAATTCAATAGGCTTCGTCCTTGTGTTGAAAAAAGCATATGTACCAAATTTCATCAAATTATCTTCAAAATTGCGACCTGTACTTTGCGCACAAGCTTTACATGGACAGCCAGCCAGCCAGCCAGCCGACCAGACGGACGGACGGACGGACGGACGGACATCGTTAAATCGACTCAGAAAGTGATTCTGAGTCGAACGGTATACTTTAAGGTGGGGGTCGGAAGATTTTTTCTCTGCGTTACAACTTCTGCACAAACACATAATACCCCAACCACCTTTGGTGGTGTAGGGTATAAATATATTGTGAATAAATTGGCCCAATTTTAACTCCTTAGACTAAATATAGTACAGAAAGTTAAATAAAACATAAAATTTTATAACCCAAAAACTCCTCAACGAAGAAAATGAAAAATTATAATTAAAAAACGAGAGAGAAGACCGACCATATGATACCCTACACCATTGTGTATGAGCTTAATATTAAACCTGTGGCCAATTGTAAACCAACATTTTTACTAAATGTAAAATAAATTATACAAATACAGAGCAATACATTGATACTAACATCAATATGATTTTATTCCCTTTAGGGCGATTCCCGGAAGTGGGTTTATATGGGAGCTATGGTAAATTATGGACCAATTCTCATAAATTTTGGCAATAAAAAAAAAAGTGGAAACGACTACTTATATAAAACTTATTTGTATCGAATACTAACTTGATACTATCATTCGTATAGGATTTATACTCGTTAAAGTGATTTTCGGAATAGGGGAGTTATATGAGAGCTATGGTCAATTATGGACCGATATTGATGAAATTTGGCACATAAATTAGCACTTATACAAAACTCCTTTTCACCGAATTTAAACCCCTATTCTGGGAGGACATTTGTAGGGGGTCTAGGTGAAATAATGGACCGATCATAACCAATTTCAATAAGCTTCGTTATTTGTGCCAAATTTCATTAAGATATCTTTAAAATTGCGACCTGTACTTTGTTCACAAGTTTTATATGGACAGGCAGACAGCCAGCCAGACGGACGCACATCGTTAAATCGAATCAGAAAGTGATTCTGAGTCGAACGGTATACTTTAAGGTGGGAGTCCGATAATTTTTTCTGTGCGTTACAAACATCAGCACAAACGCATAATACCCCAACCACCTATGGTGGTGTAGAGTATAATAACTATCATGTTTGTTATACATTCTACTTATCGATACCTGAAAAGCAGAATTTGAATATATCAAATTGCTTATGTTTGAAATAAATAAATTAAAGAGATATAGGTATATTAACTTTTTATTTTCCATATTCCAGTACTTATTTGTAACCGGTAATGTAACTAGTTGCTATTAATTTTGCTAATAATGGCTTCTGTAATACTTAGAAATTAATTAGTTATTGAATAGCTTCAAAGTATTTAGTCCTTGTAATGATATCTAAGTAATGAATTTCTGAAATGCCTACATGTAATAATATAAAGTAATGACATTACTGTGTTAAAATAATGAGTTATATGTAAGTAGTGAAGAGCCATTAAATTAGCTTCTTAACTAATTACATGACAACAAAAGTTTTTGCTGGATTTTTAATATTTTCAAAGTTTCGTTTAATATTTGAGAGAAAAAATAAAAAAATTATTCAAGCTTTGCAGACAAAAATCATTTTAATGTACATAAAAATAGCGTCTATATTATAAAATATTACGGCTACTATATTATTTCTTCCAACTGTAATTTGATACGCTGCGCACATCTTTTACGTGTCTCCTTAGCTTTTGCAAAATGCTCTAACAAATCAATAGTTGTGCCAACACATGCCATCATTATGACGTCATTATATTTGCTGACGTCTTTAAATAAACTCCTAATGTAATATAACTAAATATCTTTATGTATGTAAGAGAGAAAGAGAATAAATACTTTTTTCTATAAGCCTCTGTGCATAACTGTGAGACTTTATACGTATATACCAATATGTGTGTATGTGTGTGTATATTTGGATGTAAAAAGAGCAATCAAATATTGTTTCCGAAAAAGAAAAACAAAAAAAAACTATAAACCTACAACAACCTACAAAATGTCAAAGATGCTGCATCATAAAATTCTTAAATATATGAAAAGGTTGTTGATTATACACACATACACTCACGCACGCACACACATACTTACGTCCTTTTTTATATGTGTAGTTGTAGATTTTTCATTTAGTATTTTTGGAAAAAACAATTCAATATATAATATTACTTTAGGGCAAAATTTTTTATGACGGAATAATTTTTTATATTTTTATTACATAAAAAATGCAATATTTTTTTAAACCCTTGGCAATGGAACTATTAATATTAAAAAAACAATTTGAAAACCAAAATTCAAGGTTAGGTGTTTAGATATAAGATAATAATATTTTTCTAATGTAGAATTCATGATCAATTTCATAATATTTAGCTTTAAAAATGTTAATTTATACAAATGTCCTCTTAGAATTAAGTTTTAACTAACACATTTCACAAATTTCTATTTTAATAAGTATAAATAAGTATGATCATTACCAATAGCTCGCGTATAAGGTTCATTTCAGAAAATTTATATTTGTAATTCTTAGAGAAATATGGAAGTTCACTATTACAAACAGGTTCCATATAAAATCATCCACTTTGGTGTTCATACACAATAGAGTGTCCCGAAAAAAATTGTAGGAAGACCTTTTAAAAGATACGTATTAATGAACTGAATACTTGAAAACAATTTAATTGTTTTTTTTTTTTTTTTTTTTTAATTGAGTTTTATCTCGAAATTGGTATCAAAAAACTCGTAATGTTAATAATTAATGTACGGTCCAAAAAAAACCCTAATTTTAGCACATTATACGGAAAGAAGTTCGACATTTTGTTTTGCAAAATAGATAAAAATTGTGTAAGTTAATTTAATTCGAAAGTTCAAAGGTCAAAATTAGACCAATAAAATATATCTCCAAAAACGATATTTTTAAATTCTTAAAAAATCATATAACGTTAACACAACACTTGTACATACCTGTATAAAACTTCATATTGAACACCCCTTTAGTAAAAAAAAAAAACGAGAAAGTAATATTCGGTCAAGCCCGACCATATGATCCCCCATATATATGAGTATAAAAATTCAAGAAGAGGGCTTGTACTTTGTTCACCAAGTTTAGAATAGAGTTAAATTATATATAAGTAGTTTTTTTAAGAATTTTAAAACTCTGTTTTTTGATATATTCAGCATTGAAATTTATACTATCGATTTTGACTTTGAACTTTCGAATTAATTACATTTTATACGTTGGGGTAAAATGTATCAAAAGTGGCTCTTAATTGAATTTTAAAATTTAAGATTTTGTAATAAACTTTGTTATCGAATAAAAATAAACAAAATTATGTATCAATATCAATTAAAATCTCTAAGCTAGATTGTGTTGTTTTTTTATAAAGAGCTGTCGAAGATAAAATTTTTTTTACATTTTTGAAAAATAGTAAAAAAATCAATTTTCATTAGCTTTCAGTGTATTTATTTTCAATAAAAAGTCTTTTAAGGTAAAAATTTAAAATGAAACCATCAACTTTTTTTTTTTTAAATAGGACTATTACACTAATTTTCAATTTTCATGGAATGCTACTTAAAATGTTACAGGATGACTGTTCTGAAAATTTTCTGGAAAATAGTATATACTGTCCACTTTAATATTATGAAAAAATCGTGCGCATATATAGCCCGATTTGAGAAAAAATTTTTTTTTTTTTTTTCAAAAAACTCCAGTAGATTGCATAAAAAAAGCTTAAGTGCAGACATTTTCTTTGCTTTATCAAACATTAAAGAGTGGGGAAGAATCGAAATAAATCTCTAACTTTTAATCGGCTGATTGGGTTAGCATGAAATTTCACATAAGCGTAGCAGAGGATAGTAGCATTTTGAGTTTAGAAGCGGGGTCCAATATTCGCAACTGGAACTACAGGGGTTCAAAATTGAGTACTAGTGACATGGAAAATGTTTAACCACTAGCGAATTTTTTTTGTTCCTTACCCGATTTCCAAAATTTTTATATCACCTTAAAGTTCTTCATAAATCCTTTAGAAAACATGCTTGCAAGTACTACTTATCTTACATATTTTTCGAGTTATGTACATTTGAAATTTTAAAAATCTCAATTTTACAAGATCTTCGTTAAGGTTTTTTCATATCAGATTTTTTCGATTTTATTAAATTTTATGCAGTTGGTTAAAAAGCAAAATTATCTATTGAACAAAGAAAATTTTTAGTTATTATCTTTACTGAGTCAAAAGTTAAACAATCGTTTGGAAAGTTTGCAAAAATTAACAAAGAGACGGACATTAGAATTCTTTCAAAAAAATCTTAAAATTCGAAAAATATTTTTTTCTACTTCTTGATTAATATGACCAAATGAAAGTATTAAAATGTTAATATCACCTTTCCCTGAATTAAGTGGAATTTTCGACACATTTAACCCAAGTGTATAGACGGACGGACATTGCCATGCTGCCAAAAAATATTTTAGAATTCTAAAAATGAATTTGTTTACTAACTAATAAATAGAAAAAATAGAAAGTGATCATCAAAATTTGGATATCACCTTTTCTTGAATTAAGCATCATTTTCGTCCCATTTAATCCAAATGTATAGACGAAAGGATGGATATTACCATTCAGCCAAAAAACATCTTATAATTCTAAAAATAAATTTTTTTACTTACTAATAAATAAAAAAGTTAAACATGATCATTAAAGTGTTGATACCAACCTTCTTTGAATAATGCATAATTCTCGACCCATTTAACTCTAATGTATAGACGGACGGACAGACATAGACGGACTGAATTTTTTTAACTAATAATCAATAAAAAAAAAATAAAACGTGATCATTAAAATATTAATATCACCTCTCCCTGAATTAAGCGCCATTTTCGACCCCTTTTACCCCAATGTGCATCGGGGGAACTTCCTACAAAATTTTTGTCTAAGGGACACTTTACTGTCCATGTAAACCTTGTGATCAAAGTACTGGTCGCAAATTTTAAAGATATCTTGATGAAATTTGGCACGAGGACGAAGCCTATTGAAATTGGTTATGGTCCATTATTTCACATCCTACAAATGTCCTCCCGAAATAGAGGTTTTACGATCACAAATGCCTTAAATATAGAAATGTATAAATATGAAAATAAATTTCAACGGTCTATACTTGACCATAGCTTCCATATAGACCTCTCTTCCGAAAATCACTTTAATACTATTGTCAGTACCAAGTTAATATTCGACACAAATAAATTTTATTTAAGTAGAAATAACAGTGTCAAATTTTATGAGGATCGGTCAATTATTTACCATAACTCCCATATAAGACCACTACCGGGAATCATCCTAAAGTGCATAAATTCATATAAATGTTAGTATCAACATAATATTTTGTATTCGTAAATTTTATTTTACACTTAGTAAAAGTATCAGACCAAAATTGTCCACAAGAGTAATATAAGACATCTCCCCGAATTTTGAGGCACATACACAATAGTGTAGGGTATCATATGGTTGGGTTTGACCGAATATATCTTCCTAAATTGCTTTTAATATAAATAAGTATGCAATTAAAAAATAAATTTTTTAATAACAAGTTTTTTAATAATAAAATATTAACAAATATTTCTCCTTGCCCCTGAGGATCTCAGTACAAGATTTATACAAGAAAAAAATTATTTATATTTCTATCCAAACCAAAATAAATTTAAAAATCATTATTTTTAGTGCGACAATTTATTTCTCAGTAGCTGACATACAATCATAACTACCATTCGACGAAACGGAAGAAGGTGGCCGTGTTGAATGATTAGAGGAAGCTGTTGAATACGATGAACTGTCCGATGAAGCCCAAGCATTTGCCATATGACGTTTACGTTGTAATCTTTGGCGCGCTAAAGCTACAACAGAACCTATCACAGGAGAACCAGAAGACAAAGAATTACTACGCGAGGTAACTGAAACTGAATAAAAAAAATATTCATTAAATGATTTAGAATTTTGCCTAAACTTACTACTTACCCGTACTTGGTCTTTGTACTGTTACTAAAGCATTTTGATAATTATCACAGTTTGTTGTGGGAGCTGTAGCAGGACGTTGTTCACTATTGTGGGCATCTAAATTTAAAGAATTAGTAGCCGAGGACAATGATGAAATGTCATCACTATCCAAAGATTGTAAGTTATTTGTTGTATTTTCTTCATTATTTTCAACATTTTGTAATGACACACCATCCAATATTTGTAACGATGGTATGCTACGTTGCAATGTCTCCCTGTAGAATGGTTGATGACGTACTGGATTTCCTTGTAAATATAATTCCATCAGATTTGCACATAATCCCAGAAATGTCAACATACTTAATTCACTAATACGATTGTTGCGTACACTCAAATGTTGCAACAGTGTTAAATCCGATAAAGGACTTATACGTTGTATCATATTATCATCGGCTATAAGTACACGTAAAGCAGGAAAACCACTGGTGCCATCAAAACTATTTAGACCACAATTGCTCACGTTTAAATGATTTAAATGTATTAAACCAAATCCCAAATCTCTTAAAGAGCATAACACAGAACCACTAAGATCCAAGTGTTGAAGACGTGGCAAAAACATAGGCAAATGAGATAAACTCAAAGTATAGGAGATAACACGTAATCTAACAGATTCTATATTGTGTAAATCATTACGGGAGGTAACACGTCTCTGAAATTTAAAGAAATATAGAAATCATTCAAACATAATTCTTATACAATTTAAAACTCACCAATAATTCATCTAGTGTTGGTTCTGGAGCTTGTGCTGGCAACACCACCGGCAGTAAGTGTACATAAGCAGGAAAATGATTTTCTTCTTCGGCTTCTATAATATCACGATCGAATGAACCAAGTGGTCTAAAATTTCTTTCACGATTTCTATTGTTTTGTTGTAAAACTTCAGCATTAACTTGTATGTGCGGTTCCGGTATCGGCACACGAACTTGAGCTGCTGCCACTGGTAAAATTGGTACCTGTGCTTGATCTAGTGCTGGTGCTTCCTGATTAATGGATATATCCGGGGAAGATTCACTTAATTCTTGTGGTGCCTCCAAATGGGGCATTTTTCTGTAACAATGTGTTTTTTTTTAGAAATAATCTTATGCGTATTACTTGCTTTTAAATATTAATAATATTTTGATTATTGATAAAGCTAGCCTCATTAAATTACCATGGAAACGCTCTATGGCTAACAAACACATAGAAGTTTTTTGGTCATTTTATTTTAGGGTTGTATTTAAATACAACACAAACTGCCCAAAAAAAGAAATCGAAAATATTCCCATTAAAAATTAACCCTAAATTTTGTTAATAAGATTTAAGATTTAAGGAGAAACATTTTCCCAATGTGGCATGAAAATGTTTCTTTTCACTACTAATTTCCGAATTACTCTGAAACTATTGAGTGGATTAAAAAAAAACGCAAAGCAGTTTCGTATTTGCACGTCAAATTCTATCTAGTTCATATAATTTTGTTTAAAGAAATACAAATGATATGTTTTTACCTACCAATGCACAGTGCGTTGTCCCATAGAGAAAAATCAAAATAAAAACATTTTTCAAATTCTGTTGAAATATACATTTTTAGAAAGGTAACAATTAGCTCTTATAATTTAAAAAGATTTTTTTTTTAAATAATTACTTTTGTGTCTACGAGAGGGCGCTAAGTCAGCGAATTTAAATTAAATATTAATGAACAAAAAAAAACAGTTTTTAACAGTTTTAGGGAAAACGATAAAGAGACTATTTTCGGCTGTGCTGAATCTTTTATACCCTTCAACATCTTACCGACAAATATTAAGATTTTTGCCTTAAAGTATGCTTTCATACTTTCACATTTTTTTTAAACTACAAAAATTTTAATACGAAAAAATTAAGCAATCATAGCAAGCATTGCTTTATTAAAAAAACAACAACTCTACACTTCCCAATAAGCACAAACCTTTGAAATTCCATATTTATTCATTTGAAAGCAAGTTTAAATATCAAACATTAGTTGTGAGAAAAGGCTTTAAATTCATATTATTTCAAATACAAAACTATGCCTTTCTCCAACAAAAGGGTTCTAATATAACAATTGTATTTGTTAAACGCTTTCATAATTTAAAACTAAGCTGGAAGTTTCTTTAACAAACAAATGTTTCTCAAATATTTTCAAAACTTTTTTTAAAAAATTTTCAAATACACTTGAGTTAAACATGAAATAAATGTTTTTCTAAACTATTTTTAAAACTGAAATTTTGCATGAATAAATTATATATTGATATATTTTTTTTATATTAGCTGAAAAGGAAATTTTACATTCATCATTTTAGCATATTGTTCATCATATTTCATGGACTTTAGTAGCAAAATTTTTCCATTTTATTGCGACACAATTGCGTACAAATGTTTTCTTTCTATAATATAATATTTTATTTTTTGAACAAACATGTCTAAGTTTTAAACTTTTTTATGAACAAAAAAAAAAACAAAAACAACTGAAAGCTTTTTTAAATATGAAAAACATTTGAATATTTTCTTATAAACAATAGAAAAAAATACAAAATAAATAATATACATACAGTCATAGTCATATATATTTACACATTTTAAATTTTTTCGAAAATTTGGAAAAGAAGTCAAATATTTTTGTTGGTATAAAATATTTTGAAAAAGATCTTTTGCTGTTATAAAGCCTGAAATGTGTAGAGTAGATTGTGCTAATTTTTGAGAAAGTCGAGGTATTTATTTCTGATATTGAAAGAAAAATTCATACGCATTTTTTAATTCAAAAGTATTTAGACACATTTTTTATACTTCATAATTATTTACACAGCTTAAAAAAAATCAATTATTTACGCTTAACTTTGCAAAAGATGATCCCAAATCCTGTCTATGAGATAGTGAAAAATCTTTTAATACAAACTCAACTTTAATAAGTTGCAAAAATCTAAAAATAGTGGCAAAAATGATGAAAAAATCATTAAAAACCAAGATGACATTTAAAAAAAGGTTTAAAATGGTATATTGTCATTATAGTTTGGTAAAGGGAATGGGAATTGTTAAAGGATGGTATAGTCCTTAGTTAGAAGAAATAATTACATAAAAATAAAAACAATTTAAAGAGAATTTAGGAAAATTTGTTCGAAGAATTTAACATCATTTAGAAAATGTTAAAAAATTTCTACAATCGTTAGTATGTTTGGCGAGAAAGCATGACATTTATAAATGTTATGATATCCGCATTATAAAAAGTGAAATTCATTGGTTCCGCAGTTGTTCTTCTACAGTAAAACTCGTGATTTTATAAAAAAAAAAATTAAGTACAAAAATTTTATTTATTTTAATTACATAGAAAATTCAATACAAAAGTAAAATCTATAATAATGTAGTCTAGTAATCTTTAGAAATCGCATATTATATCACAGAAAAACGAATGTGCAAATATTTAATTTCACTTTCTGTGATAAGAATATAATAACCTTTATAGAAATCATAAATTCTCGCCAATCATACACGTAGAGAAAAAACATTTCTCAATATGGTTGCCCCAACAATATTATTTTCATTGCAAAGAAATTTTTCCGTCGCAAACATTCTTATTGTTGAATATATTTTATTTTAAAAACAATTTTGTTGTAGCAATTATACATTTGTTCTCAACTCACAATTATATTGTTGGCACAACATGCTAAGCAATATGTTTAAATTAAAACCACATTATTGTTTTTAAAATTTCATGTGCAAAAAAAAAAAACATTTTCAATACCTGAATATACTATTTTGTTTGTAATTTTGAATCGACAAAAAAATGTTTGTTTTGTATTGGCAACAATATACATTATTAGTACTTGACAATAAGTATACTTGTTGATTTTTATTCAGTTTAGTTTGCTTCTTGCATTGACCTAGTTGTCTGTCGGCAAGTTAAAAATGTATTAGAAAATACGCTGAATGTATATTTAAAAAAGCGAATTATTTAAAATAAATTATTTTAATTAAAGTTAAACTAGAAATAAATGAGTGTTTCATATTGTGAAAATATTTTAAATGGATAATATACAAAGAAAACTACATAATTGGTTATCTTCGTAGTGCTAAAAAAAGTGTCACCTTGTACGAGATTTCGATAAATTTCTCAGGTTTCATCATTAACCGGTGATAAATCTATCTTTTTATATCAAAGTGATTTATTTTACTAACTAAGTTATAATTAATTTTAATAAAAATTTCTATGCGATAAATTAATTGGCTTTTATTTATTTTTAGGCATAATAATTGTTTCTCGACGCTAAGTATTCTTATTGTGATTCAACCATATTATTGCTGTATACATTAATCAAGTAACATATACAATAAAAATGTGATTTATTGTAATTTAACCATATTATTGTTGTATACATGAATCAATTATATATATAACAAAAATATAGTTGCAGATCAACAATATTTTTATTGTGATTTAACCATATTATTGCTGTATACACAATCGAAGTACATATACGATAAAAATATGGTAGCAGATCAACAATATTTTTATAGCAATTTAACAATATTATTGTTATATACATGAATCAAGTACATATATAACAAAAATATGGTTGCAGATCAACAATATTTTTATTGTGATTAAACCATATTATGGTGCTACATCTAACCATAATATAATTCACAAACAACCATAAAATCTAACCATAATATGACAGTACTCGATTATGGTTGCTATTCACCATATTTTTTCTTTGCGTGTACCAACGATTGCAAACATTTTTGAACATTTTCTAAGTGATGTTAAATTTTCCGGACAGATTTTTCCTAAATTCTATTTAAATTGTTTTTATTTTTATGAAATTTTATCTTTTAACTAAGGACTATACCATCCTTTAACAATTCCCATTCCTTTTTCCAAACTATAATGACGATGTACCATTTTAAACCTTCATTTAAATGTCATCTTTGCTTTTAATGATTTTTTTCATCATTTTTGCCACTATTTTTAGATTTTTGCAACTTATTAAAGTTGAACTTGTATCAAAAGATTTTACACTATCCTATAGACAAGATTTGGGATCATCTTTAGCAAAGTTAAGCGAAAATAATTGACTCTTTTAAAACTGTGTAAATAGTTATGAGGTATAAAAAATGTGTGTAAATACTTTTGAATTTAAAATGTGTAAATATATATGACTATGACTGTATAAAAAAACTTAACTTTGCGCTTTACAATTACTTGAAAATTTTATAAAAACCTAACATTATACATTAACTAAAAATTTTGGAAATTTTCTTGTTTATTTCATAACCCATATTTTTTAAATTTTAATTAAATTTGATAATTATGCTATTTATTAAAGAAAATTTTCCTACAAATTCATAAGGTTTGAATCGATGTTTATTGGGTATATACAAACAAATTGACTTCATATACAAACGAGATAGATATATAGTCGGTCAAACCCGACTATATGAAACCCTACACCGTCATGTATCCACGTATGTGCCTCCAAATTTGGGAAGAGGTCAAATATTAGACCTGTGGCCAATTGTGGATCGATACTTTTACTAACATTCCTATTCATAGAAAAATTTTGACTGAAAAATAATCATAAAACACAAATTGTGACTATAGTCTTTAATTTTCTATTCACAAACAATAAAGTATTAATATTTCGTTTTAAAATTAAGCATACACGCAAAGAAAAAATATGGTGAATAGCAACCATAATCGAGTACTGTCATATTATGGTTAGATTTTATGGTTGTTTGTAAATTATATTATGGTTAGATGTAGCACAATAATATGGTTGAATCACAATAAAAATATTGTTGATCTGCAACCATATTTTTGTTGTATATTTACCTGATTCATGTATATAACAATAATTTGGTTAAATCACAATAAAAATAATGTTGATCTACAACAATATTTTTGCTGTATATATACTTGATTCATATATACAGTAATAATATGGTTAAATCACAATAAAAATATTGTTGATCTACAACAATATTTTTGCTGTATATATACTTGATTCATGTATACAGCAATAATATGGTTAAATCACAATAAAAATATTGTTGATCTATAACAATATTTTTGCTGTATATATACTTGATTCATATATACAGCAATAATATGGTTAAATTATAATAAAAAATATTGTTGATCTACAACATTATTATGCCTAAAAATAAATAAAAGCCAATTAATTTGTCGTATGGAAGTTTTTATTAAAATTAATTATAATTTAGTTATGTAAAATAAATCACTTTGGTATAAAAAGATAAATTTATCACCTGTGAACGATGAAACCTAAGAAATTTCTTGAATACTCGTACAAGCTGACACATTTTTTTAGCACTCTGAAGATAATAAATTATTTAGTTTTCTTTGTATATTATCCATTTAAAATATTTCCACAATATGAAACACTTATTTATTTCTAATTTAACTTTAATTAAAATAATGTATTTTAAATAACTCACTTTTTTAAATATACATTCAGCATATTTTCTAAAACATTTTTAACTTGCCGACAGACAGCTTGTTCAATGCAAGAAGCAAACTAAACTGAATAAAAATCAACAAGTATACTTATTGCCAAGTACTAATAATGTATATTGTTGCCAATACAAAACAAACATTTTATTGTCAATTCAAAATTACAAACAAAATAATACATTCAGGTATTGAAAATATTTTTTTTGCACATGCAATTTTAACAACAATAATGTGGTTCTAATTTAAACATATTGCTTAACATGTTGTTCCAACAATATAATTGTGAGTTGAGAACAAATTTATAATTGCTACAACAAAATTGTTTTTAAAATAAAATATATTCAACAATAAGAATGTTTGCGACGGAAAAATTTTTCTGCAATGAAAATAATATTGTTGGGGCAACCATATTGAGAAATGTTTTTTCTTTGCGTGTATATACAACACACTCTTCCTCACATTTTCTGCAGATTTTCATCGAATTTTGTAGTAATCTTTGCAAATTATCATTCTTCTCTAAAAATTTCAAATTAAAAAAAAAAAAATATTTTTAATTTTTATTTTTAATTGACAAGAGTAGTCAACATTTTTAAATGTTAAGCATGTTTTTTGACTATGTTAACAGAATATGAAGTTATGAACTAGTCACAAGTATAGTCGTAACTTTTAGTCATAATAAAATTATGAATTTTTAAGACTTTTTCTATGAACAGGCATGTAAATGTAAAATAAAATATACAAATACTGATTTCTACTTAAACAAAACTTATTTGTGTCGAATATTAACTTGATACTAACATTCGTATGGGATTTATGCACGTTAAAGTGATTATCGGAAGGGGGGTTTATATGGGAGCTATGGTCAATTGTGGACCGATCTTCTTAAAATTTGGTACAAAGATTGATACTTATACAAAACTTCTTTGCGCCGAATTTCATTTAAATATTTATATTTTTAAGGCATTTTCATACCCTACACCACCATAGGTGGTTGGGGTATTATGTGTTTGTGCAGAAATTGTAACGCAGGGTAAAAATCTTCGGACCCCCACCTTAAAGTATACCATTCGACTCAGAATCACTTTCTGATTCGATTTATACTTTAAGGTGGGTGTTGGATAACTTTTTCTATGCGTTACAAACATCAGCACAAACGCATAATACCCCAACCACATATGGTGGTGTAGGGTATAAAAACCATTCATAAAAAAATTTTGTATTAGTCAATAACTGCGTTAAACTAAGAGGTATTTACAAATTTTAATTTAATATTCCCATAGTTTATAATTTTTCAAAAGTAGCTAATAGGAGGATAAAATCCTCATTTTAATAAAAATAACTCATATAAACAAATTACGTAGAAATAAAAAGTAAAACTTAACAAATTTTGTATAAAATGTGATTTTTTCGCTCATATTAACTTTCTCGGAAAAATTACAAGATATGGGTATAATAATTTTGTATAAGCTATCGTTTAATGTATATCTCATTAAAAAAAAATTTGAAATTTTTTCTTTAACCACCAATTTAAATTGCCATATAGCATCCTGTTCCAATTATCGTAGGAAATTTGGCAAAGTTGGTCTAAATGACATACCCTTTCATAATTTTAGGTACGTTTAAGTCTGCGATATACTTTAGTTTTCTTCACACAATGTAGGACCAAAAACTTTTTTTTTTTTTTTAAATATTATAATGTACAAATATGTAAACCACATAGAAAGTGTAAGACTATGCTTTTATTTAGTTGATTTCCATTATACTACAGTAAACCGAAGAATACTAACGTAAAATGAACCACAAATAGATACGCAGGGATAGGAATACGGGAGGAAGCCTTTGATATGCCAGCATTTTAGACTCCCTGGTTTGTCATGTTTTGTCAAGTGTCAGGGCCGGTATAACTAGAATTACCCAATAATGATTACGAGAGTACACCTGCGGTGCTTCGCCCTTAAAAAAAATTTTTAAGGGCGAATTTAATTTTTTTTTTAGATGGCACATTAAAATCCTTTTGTATACATATAAAGTGACTTGAATGCATTTAGAATCAGTTCCCGTTAATGATTTCAACTTAAAACCGCGAAAGTTATGGCGGTTTTAAGTTGAACATATACAAATGTTTACAAACTAGAAGTTTATGTATAATTCTGGTCAAAATTACATGTAATATCAAAACTTACTGAGTTATTCAAATAAAATTTTAATATTTTCAATATTTGATGGTATTAGTGCAGCATATTTTAGGGTTTCCTAGTAAAATTTTAAATATTTTCTTTTCAATAAAAATCGCGATTTTTAAAATTTTTTAAAAAAATGGGGATCGAAACTAAGTTAATTCTCCATACATTAAATGAAAATATATTTTGTTAGAGCTTATTGCAAAGAAATTATATTTCATATAGTCATCCTTTTTTAACACAAGTAAATATTTGTTGGTCCATAAAATGTTTATCTTTCGAAATTTGTTGGTGGGCCTACCCATTTTTATTAAGTATAACTAATTATGTCAATTATAGTTAATTAATAATGCTATCCACATGATGTGCCTTAGCGAAATGTGTTTTGACAAAAGTGTCCCGTTTTCAATTATCAAAGAGATTCGACTTAAATTTATGGTCCCGATCAATTATATTTATCGCCGCTCTTATATCTATATATCCAATATTTGTTTAAATTGCAATTTTCTATATAAAAATTAAAAAACAAAATGTGCAATTTTTACATAATTTTCAAAAAGTCCATCAAATTCTTGTATTAAATTTATTTTTAATGCTCCTCCGATTTTGATATGTAAAATAACAAAAAACTAAGTTCTTGCAGTGATCCAAGAAATTCCATATGAAAATGTGAATGTACCCCGCGAAAAATTGACTTTTTGAAAAATTTTCGCTCCTGTTTTCCAAACTTTGAGATTATATTCTACGTGGATTATTTCGGGCACATCAACTGGGTATATAACGCAAAATACGCACAATTACAACATATATCAATCCCTTTCCCAAATTTTGTATTCGGTTGAGGGGCACACAGACGGCGCCCAAAAAACTGAAAAATTTTAAAAACCAAAAAACTTTGTCCTCAAAACTTTACTACCCTGTATTTAACTGTTGAAAGCCTGTACAACATCAAAGATGGTGCAGAATTTATCTGTAAAGTCCGATTAGTTTACTTATGATAAAATGAGATCAAAAAGTATAAACGAGCGAACAAAAATTGTAAATGAATGGGAAAAACTTAAGTAGTTTTTATCAGTTTTTCTATATTCTTGAACTTTGAACAACAATCATGGTTATAAAAAGAAACCTATTGTGCTAAAATTTTTTACTCTATTAGTTTCAAGTCTTGTGAGTTCAGATCTGTCACCAATTTGTTTAAAATATCATTACCACAAAACTTGTTAAGGATTTAAGTCAGTTTTAGCCAGGTTAAACATTTTTGATAATGACCCATATATGTAAATTCATTACAATCAATCTTAAATTTTGAAATAAAAAGATGTAAAACTGAAATTCCCTTTTTTAAAAAATATATATGAGCCATATCCCATAGACGGACATCTCCCGTCAACGGACAAAATCAGCGTGACGGTCGCTTTCACTGTAAATACGTAATATTATATTTTATATTCAATGGAAGTATATTTCCCAATGTTTAGCAGTATATTGGAAGAAGGTAAGCATCAGTTTCGGTTATTAAATTGCAATTTACTCCAATAAAATGTTATGTTTTTTAAGCGGAAACTGTAGCATGAGGTCGATATATAGAGTTAGGTGTAAAATATATTTGTGTATACGTTACATTAGTATATTTTAAAGATATGTTTTATTAAATTTGAAGTTTTCTTATAATTTAAATAACGAAGTTTCTTCTTTAAGATAAATTGGTAAATTTAATTAGAGGGATGATGAAAGAGAGAAGAAAATAAGATTTAGGAATAAGTGTATAATAATAATATGTAACCCAATATCCATCTTAAAGTATACCAAACGATTCACAATCAATTTCTCCGATTAAAAAGTAAATCAGCAGACTTAAGAGTAATCTATTTTTAATAGATACCTTAATTTTTTTTTTAAGTTCCGACCAGTATTTTAGAAAAATTCAGTTTTTTAACTTCAGCATATATGGAAGGTAGGCGTGTCCTTGCACCTATTTTTCAAAACTTTGTATTTATTAATTTTAAGCATAAAGTAATATGCGTACAAAGTTTTAATTTTCTATGACAACTCATACTACTTTTAACCCAATGTTGTATGGGAACAAAGCACTATGCAGTAGGGTGGTCTAAAATTCGTTTTTGCGCTCTAAAGGTAGCTTATAATAAATATAACAATATTGTTTAATTTTTCAAAAGTAGCTAATAGAATGGAGTCATTCCATTTAAAACCAACACGAAAAAATCCAATTTTTGACTTTTCCCCTCCGAATTTAATGATATTTGGTACAATCATTATTCTTGTCAAAACTATTTCAGATAATCTCATCAAGTGGTTCGCGAAATATCGCGGTTTTAAAGTGCAAAATAGCTCAAAATATGTACAAAGTTGCATACACAAAATTGCAAATATCTTTCGAAGTATTTATTATATAAGATTTATTGAGATGTCATATTAAAGGTATCAAAATTACCTTTAATATGATGTATAATATGATTTTTTCTCTCAGCATCAAAATGGTCCATATCTAGCGATTTTTCGTTCGCGGGTAAATATCTCGAAAAGTGGTCTTTTTAAAAATTTTAAAAAAATATATGTTAATGATGAAAATGTTTTCTATAACCGTGGAAAGTGGCATTCTGGGACCCGCCATATTTTAGAAGTTATTATAACAAATGTCATAATAAATACGAAATACTTATCTCAATTTGAGTTGTTTTGTTTGTATTAAAATAGAAAAATCGCCAATTTCTTCCAAAAATCATCCGACTATAATAAAATTCGGCAAGAATATTAACATTGACGCTGGAAACGCAAATACCGAGTTTCAGTTTGATTACCGCGATAGTTCGCGAATTATAATATCGCAAAAATGAGGAAAATTGTCTTTTTAAAAATACAAATATCAAAATATAAATATGCAAATATTTACGCTACAACGTTAATTAAGGAAATTATTTTAAGGTAATGAAATTACCTTTAAAATGATACCTGAAACATGTTTTTATGTTGAATTTTATTGAATTTTATTGGTGGATAATTCGCGAATTAAATTTCGCGATCGCGTATTTCAAAAAGTTGTACTTTTTTCTCGTTTTAAGATACCGTTTGTTAAAATGTTATTCCTAACGTTATCCTTTCTCGAGCTGTATTAAAGGTAAAAAATGAATTTTAGGGCTTCGTTTTATTTATTTGTTGCAATGAAATACAGTGGGGCCTCGATTATTCGTGATTCAATTAACCGGCAACGTCGATTATCCGGGAAAGAAAATTTGTAATTGATTTTTTTTTTTTTCATCGATTAACCGTGATTACCCCTTTTATCCGGGAATAATGAAAAATCAAACACAATGTGAATAAAACGAAAAAGGGTAATTCCCTCTTTTGAATAAGATGAGTCAGAGCAAGATAAAATCCAAGTATACCGCATTCATGAAAAGCTAGTTAACGAAAATATGAATTTGAAAAAGAAGAAACATACAACATAACGTTTTTTATAGAAACTACATAAAATTAAATCCATATGTATAGTTCAGTTTTTTTCCAAAATTATTATTTTTTTCCTTATATTACACTATGCAACAGTATTTTGGGGGCGGAATCATTCCGATTGCAATTGACAGCTCTTGATATGTGTGATAAACCCTCCAAAGGATTTTTCGCTGGTAGGCAAAATTTTTGTTTTGTGACCACTTAAACTTTTCTATTTTTGCACCAAGGTAGTTATAGATAAATCCAAAAAAAATAATATCAATATAGTTCGAAGTTAAAATAATTTTCCATAAATGTTTAGAGTATTTAACGGGAAATATTTCATTAGAACTTTGAATTCATTTATCTTACCTTATAAGGGGTAATTTCTAGTCCGTTTTAAGGAAATGATATGAAAGTCGATTTAAACTTGAGTTTAATGGGTTAAAATGTTCTGCAGATATTTTCTTCTTCAAATTTTACTAGGGGTCTCCAAAGATAAAAAATTCATCCGACTTATCATATGTTGTTAAAAAAGAAAGTTATGAAACACATTGCCTATATAAACTCCTTAAATTAGGCAATGAAATATAACATAAAATTAAAAATTTTGTACAAATCGTAAACAAAATTAATAATAATTTCATCAATTTCATTTCTTTGGATAAACGCTTCACCGTATGAAATTTGGACCTTCGCACAGTGTTCGATTTTCAAATTTAGGTGGCCAACATTAATTACACAAAAACTATAAATCGTACAAAAGTGATTTTTGGCATAGTGATTACTTACATATTGAAGAATTATTGGACAAAAAATTAGACAAATCCGCCTACCACCACGCTCACTATTAATTACCCAATTATGAAAAATAGTCAAAATTTAAAAATAGCTTCTTTTATAATTCTTCTTCATTTGAAAATAAGTTTAATTAAAAATACAAAATAAAGATTACATAATTCATCATAATTTTTTAATGAAAGTATAAAAAAGTTTAGCAAAAAAAACAAAATCATGTGGAATCTGCACCAATATCACTGTCATTTTCACTATCAGACTCTTGTATATTATAACATGTGTTTTTTAGTAGTTTCAATATATCTGGCGTTAAAGTTCGTTTTGTAACTGGTGGAGTTTTCCTGAAGCTGCAAATATAAGGATCTGATGATATTAATAGCCTTTTTATTAAATCTACATTAGTCTCGGTCCGTGAAGTTTTCCGCGTAAACTGCAGTCTATAACGTCTATTGTGTTTATTCCTGGATTCTTGAGCTTCTTCAGATAATTGACCAATAGGAAGTATGCAATGTTCAATTATAGCTTTTTCGTGCCAAATAACTTTGTGAACACTGACAGACATGTAATATCAGGGATATAGTTTCAAATAATGATTTCTTGTTTCAAATGTATAACTTTCGTATGCTTCCACGTTTATGGTATACCCAGATGCTAAGCATTCCAATATAACATGAAAACGTTTAATAAGTTCTAAACTTAACCCAGTTATTTGCGCAGACATTTCCGCATTTCTAAAAAATCGCCTGGCTGTATTGCCATCGTTAGTATTTCCCGATATCTGTTTAGGCATGTCTATCAATAACCCCATTTTTGATCTAAATTCGTCTTGAATAAATTTTTTTTTTTTTTTTTGTAAAACTTTTACTTTGTTATCTTCACCTCTAACTTGCCACATTTTAATATCTATCCTGTAAGCTATGTGTAGTAAACATTCCATGAATCGTATCCAGGAATGTAGAGGCGACAAGCCAAATTCCAAAACTCCAGGGTCTAAGGTTTTTTGTAACAGGGCTGAAGTGTTATTCATTTCGGAAGGCTTAGCTCCACATACATAACATATTTGTGACGAATTGTAATTCGATAAAGCAGAACAAACTTTTCCATCAATCATGCATAAAATTAATTTCGGTTTTATATAAACAGTATTTTGGATATTGTTCACAAAAATATTAACCTCAGTAGCAACTAGTTTTGCTATTTGGTCCTTAATACCTTGTACATCTTTTATTTATCAAGTCTGTTGTCTCTTTTGCAAAGATTAATTTTATAGGAATTCATCACAATTTAAAAAAAAATAATCAGAGGACACACTTAAAAGTTTCTGTTTAAAGTGCAGTTTAATTTACACAAAACAGAATAAAAAATATATTGCATTATTATATTTTCCAACAACAATACAGCATAAATTTATTTACCTAAACCAAAACTTCGCTTACAAAGCTAGAATTAATGATTCTATTAATAACTTACGTTGTAATTAGTAAAGTCTAAAAATAAACAATAAAATAATATACAAATTTTTATTTTTAGAAAAAAAGAAAAGAAAACGGGACTTCTTTGTGAAAACCATTGATGCACTTTAAAATAAGTAAGCAGTACACCGCAGTGGTATAGTGGGTAGAGCAATTGGCTAGCATCCGGATGGTTGTGGGTTCAACTCCTGGCTCCGACAATTTTTTTTTTTTTTTTAATTTGTTAATTCTTGTAAATCGTTCTATAAATAAAGAATTACTTTTGTGACATCTTAAACAAAAATAACTTCCTTTTCTAGCAAAGAACGGTTAATTGCTAGATGGAATTATTCACCCACAATCTTGTAAGCTCACAACTTAAACAAAGGTATTCATTTAAAACGTACATTCTTTAAAACAACTTACAAATAAAATGGTATTCAATTTTTTGTTCCACTTAGAAGTATGATGTATCTTTGTTTTGAATACTTTGTTCGGCAGGGGTAGTTTCGGGCAAAAAAATTTTTTAGTTTCTATTGAAGAAGTATCCCTAGTTTTCAAAACAATCAAAAGTTGGACCCCAGCTGATAACAGAAAAAAGTATTCGTCTATGCATTTTTGTTTTTGACTTTTTGACAATTTTTTTTTAAGAGCTTCCCTATTATATCTTTCAATATCTAAAACTATCTTCATTCAAATATATACAAAATACCTGTTTTATATTTTAAAGGAATTATATTTTCATATACAGAAAGAATTTTTTAAAAATATGCCATAGAAAATTTTTTATTCATGTTCAAAGTTTGACTAATTTTCGAGCAAAAAAAAATATTTTTCTTTTGTATATTTTACCCATCATTCATGTTATCGTTAGAAGCATTCATTGATCGATTTCAGCTAAAATGAGTACGGAAATGTCTTAACTGAATAGTCTATTTTAATATCCGAATATAATTTTTTTCCTCCTTTAAAGTTAATTTTTTAGGTTCGTAACATCGTAACTTCCTCTTTTAGCCATTAAATTCAACGTCGTTGATTTAGTTTTACCCAAAAGTAAATGTCATTTTCGAGCACAGTGTAATTACATATTTTCCAAAAAGGAAAATATGTCCTTTTTTGAAAATAAATATTTGTTATTCCAGAATATAGAATTTTTGCAATGTTTTCAAAAGAAATCTTAACGTAAATGCGGTTTCCCCCCAAAACCTATAGAAACTTTGTCAATTTTGAAAAAGTTTTTTTTTTTTTTGCAAAATTCTAAAATGTCAAAGCCGAGATCAACAAAAAAAATATATTGTCTATATACACATACAAATATTTTCTGAACCATGCTTTTTACAGCGGCTAAGTAATCATTTTATTTATTAATTTATTTTTATTTTATAATGAAAAAGAAGAAAATTTTAGAACCAAGTTTCCTCAATAAAGAGAGAAAGAAAAAATATAAAAAAAATATATATATACATATAAATATAATAAGTTTCGTAAGCTGCACACAGTGGGTCCTCCTTATTATAGTCAATCCATTATTTACTTGTCAATTTGTTCGGGGTCTGGATTGTCACCTTGCTGGACCTTTGAAGATCTTTAATGGACTTATCCCTCTTCACTCTTCCAGGTTCTGAAAAAATAAGAATCAAAACGTTTAAATCTATAGCGCGATAATGCAGCACACTCGCAGAGGAAATGAAATGTATCATCTTCCTCTTCCAGTTATTATCATCACATATACCAATTTTCCCGTAATAATACCTACAAACATTCTCAGTTCATTATTTTCCATATCTAGAACTTTCCTCAATGTATTGTTATCCCTTGGTTCCCATAACACTTTTGTCTGCTTATATCTCGATGATTTATGCCAGAGTACATCGACTTCCAGTTTGAATTTATCTCGTATTTTTCGATGTACATAATCAAATCCAGGATAAATGTCTTCACATGCGTTAGTCGATTCAATATCTGCCACTTTTCGTGATAGTTCATAAGCTATTTTATTACCTTGAATATTATTGTGACCCGGTACCCAGAACTCGTACTTTTCCACTACAACTGCTGACCATCTTTGATCTAATATTCCTATTACAAAGCACCCTTATTGGTCTCTCAGTCTTCTCTCGGCGGTATAATCGCTGTAATCTCTTTATTCCATTGAGTTTCATTTGTCATGTAATCCGTTATTAAATTTTCATAACTTAATTTTCTAATTAGGGATGAATGTCCATTATCTCTAATTTTCAGTTGTCTATTTTGGCTCAACCTTATCTGGGTCTTTAAAGCGTATTCTTTTATGTATAACTAGTGGTTCAATTTTCAGAATTCTGCACAATGCTTCAGTGGCGGTGGATCTTCTTGCTCCTGTTATGTTCAATGCTACAACCCTATTTACACGTTCAATGAAACAAGCATGTGATTTGGTGTTCATAATTGGCCACCAAACAAGCGATCCGTGTGTTAGTATCGGTTTAACAATTGCCTTATATATCCAGTGTGAAAAGTACCAGTCCTGTTTTCCGAGGATTGATACCAAAGCCACATTTGATTGCCCATTCATTTAATACCTTCCATTGCCTCTGCAAGAGTACTCGAAAATTTTCCTTTTATTAGTAGCACTAGATCATCTACATATCGTCCCTGCGCTGACTGAATTACCTATGTAAAAAATTTGGAAATTTTTTTTATTGCTGCATTTAGATCCCCTACTTATTATACATATAACCACCAAAGCATTTGTCGATATCTCTACTAGTTTAGGATTTCCAAATTACCTATGTAAAACCATATATAAAATGCTCTAACAAAATTACCTATGTACATAATTTTTCATACAAGTTAATATTATTAATATTCTTAGAGAAAATGGTAATATTAAAATTTAAACATAAAATATTTAATATTGTATACTTATGATATGCTGCCTGAAAGTGTACATCCCAAGACTAGTTACACCAAAATTAACTGACACAGACTTACGTCAACTAAAGCTTTGATGATGTCTGTCCGTCTGTCTGTCTTTCAGTTTCAGATTATTATAAAGTTTATTATTTTTTTTAATAATCAGAATAGGAAAAGGGAGACCATACTGTCAATATCATCTGAGTGATACCTATTATATGTTGGATTTCTTTTAATCAAAAATTAAAAGTTGTGTATAGTGTTGATCTAAAATAATATTTTTGGAGGTACTTTAAAATTGGTCCAGCTCACGAAAGTGAAATAATTGATTCTTAATATTTTGGGAATTAGTTTAAGACATATAAATCTTTAATTTTAGGAGGGTACACTTGCAACATTTTTTGTCTTCGCACAAATCGAGGCACTTTATTGAGTTCAGAAATTTTTAGTAAATCGTTAATTTTATCTTATTTAAAATCTTTTTTCTGAAAATCATAAAATACGGGTTCATTAATTTTTCTTTAGCTATCGTTTGATACATATAACATTAATATTGGTGAATTTTCTTTTTTAATTTTTTGAAGATTTTTCTGGGATCATCAACAAATTACCGTTTAATAGCATGTTCCAATTATCTTAGGAAGTTGAAATTTGACCAAGATATTACTAATAATACCGCCTTCCATAGTTCAAACTTATATTTAAATGAACTTAAGAACCTGCAAAAAGAAAAGCACAATCATATCTTAACAAAAAATTGCTCCACAAAATTACTTATGTAAAGTTTTCGTTAATTTTCCCAAAACGCGCCAAAAATTTCATTCTTTTTCATAAAACATATAATTTGTGTTACTAAGCCTATTCATAAACGAAGAAAATTTGTAAAAATTTAGTGAAGTAACGAAGAAACTGCAAAACTAAACAGTTTTTCAGCTTTCCTGAAAAGTTATTAAAAATTACATAGGTAATTTAGTCAGCGTAGGGACGATATGCTATTTCTACTACACCTAATGTATTAAGATTCAATAATATTTCATTCATTGCTAGAATCCACAAAGTCGGTGATATGACTCCGCCTTGAGGAGTGCCTCTGTTGGCTATGGCATTTAGAAATGTTCCACCCGGTTCAGCTGGAATTTCTCGATGGGTAAGAACTTTCAAAATCCAAGTAGTAACCACCCGGTCACTACCACTATCACACAGAGCTTTCTCAATAACGTCTGATTTGATATTGTTGAAAGCTCCTTCAATATCTAGGAAACACGCTACTGCGAATTCACCTTGGTGTATGCTCTGTTCTATTCTCGTCGTTAAACTATGTATTGCAGTTTCAACTGATTTTCCTCTTGAATATGTATAGTATATTATTATAATGATATACGTAAAACCTAAATTTAAAAGTTTTCAGGTTATACTCGTAGTCTCAAGAAATTAAGATTATGAAACAAATTGTTCAGCATAGAGAGAAATTAGGTGAAGCACTTTACAGAAATATTAAAATCTTTGAAATTAGACCATGTAAAAGATACGATTTTATGAACTTTTTATAGCCATTTTCCATACTTTTCTGCAGATATCTCTTCAACAAAAGCATGTACCATAACAAAATTTTATACATATAGTTCGAGGGTCCATATAAACTCGGAAACAAAAAATGGGCGTGGTCCGCCCACTTTACCGCCCATCTGCCATGTAACGAAAAATTTGAAAAAGTTGATGGTGGGTATATAGATTCGGCCGAGCCGAATATAACATTAGCTCTTGTTCTTACTATAGGTAGTTAGCTTTGACGCCCTGTAGCTTATCTGGCATTGTTTCATGACGATTACAAGATGATTTTTCTGAAAGCTTAGGTCCTACTCTATAATTTTTCCATAGATTTCAATTCGATCCGTCAAATATTTAGAAATGCCAAAACCACTGCTACCCACAATTCACAGAAGACGAAACATTACTAAACAAAATTATAGTTTAGGAAATACTGATTTATGATTTTGTGATTGGCGTAAAATAGGTTTATTTGTTTGTTATAAAACCATTTAAGCTTATTCGATATCATCATTGTAAAATAATTAAATTAAAAAGAATAAAAGATTTATATTTAGTTTCTGATGAATGATGTCTTATTCTGATAAATAAACTAAAAATGAGCTAAAAATATACAAACCACAATTACTACACAATTAATTTAGTCCTACGCACAAATGTGGGTCATTAAACCAGAACAATAATCAACACCTTTCACTCTGGTTAACACCCCTTTCAAAATGTATTTTTATCACAATCTATCTACTTACTGGTTTGTTACGAAGAAAAAAACTAACCTGCTAATTAACAAGTTTTTGTCCTATAATTACGATTATATATTATTTGTTATTGATTGGTTAGTTGATAAATTACAAAATAACAAATAAATACATTTTGTAAATCTTATTTGGAAGAGGGCCAAAATAAAATGTACTTATCCATGGACAGTGGTAAATTTCATTACAAAAATATGATTTTTTGTGAAATATGTGGGTAATTTACATAGATTAACATAGATATGAATCTCAAAAAAACTCATTTGAAAAAAAACTCTCGAAAAAGCACAAGTAGTAAAATTGTTTTTATTTTCAATGAAATTTTTTACTAACAAATTCTTAAATTTAAGTTTTTTGTCAACCGACGCACGTTGGGGTAAAATGGCGATTAATTGAATTTTTAAATTAAAATTTTTGTAATAAAGTTGGGTAGCGAATAAAAAAAGACAAAATGTATCAATATCAATTAAAATTTTTAAGGTAGGTTATGTTGTTCTCTTATAAGGATTTGTCAAAGTTAAAAATTTTTTTACATTTTTAAAAAAGGGTAAAAAATTAAATTTTTATCAATTTTCAGTGCATTTATTTTAAATAAAAGGTCTTTTAGAGTAAAAATTTAAAATGGAACCATTAACTTCAGGTATTTAAGTGTACTTTTCTTCAAGTATTTTTTAATTTTATTTTGTCTTATTATTTTTTTGCTTTTAATTGTCCTAAAATACACTAATTTTTAATTTTCATGGGATGCAGCTTAAATTGTTCTGAAAATTTTCTGAAAAATAGTACATATTGTCCACTTTAAGCCACTTTCGTCTTTGAGAAATTATTATTTATTTTTTTCGAAAATAACTAGTAGATTTCATACAAAAACATGAGAGAAACTACAGTCGGTCAAGACTGACCATATGATACCCTACACAATTGTGTATGAGCTAAAAATTGTAGACCAACACTTTTACTAAATGTAAAATAAATTATACAAATACAGAACAATGCATTGATATTAACATCTATATGATTTATGTCCTTTAGGACGATTTCCGGAAATAGGTTTGTATGAGAGCTATGGTAAATTATGGATCGATTCTCATAAATTTTGGCAATGTTGTTTCTACTTATATAAAACTTATCTGTGTCGAATATTAACTTGATACTATCATTCGTATGGGATTTATGTACGTTAAACTCCTTCGTACCGAGTTTCATTAAAATATTGCTATATTTAAGGCATTTATGATCGTTAAACCCCTATTCCCGGACGACATTTGTATGGGGGCTAGGTGAAATAATAAACCGATCATAACCAATTTCAATAGACTTTGTCCTTGTGTTAAAATAATTATTTGTGCCAAATTTCATTGAGATATCTTTAAAATTGTAATTTGTACTTTGTTCACAAGGTTTACATGTACAGACAGCCAGCCAGCCGACCAGACGGAAGGACGGATATCGTTAAATCGACTCAGAATCACGGTATATCTTAAGGTGGGAGTCCGATAATTTTTTCTGTGCGTTACAAACATCAATTATAAGTTCTACACTATAAATATCAAAGCTTAAACAAAGCCCAACAAACAAACCATGATTTTATTCTTTTCTTACTTTCTTTTCATCAGCAGAAACGCATAATACCCCAACCACCTATGGTGGTGTAGGGTATAAAGAGCTTAAGTGTGGATATTTTCTTTGCATTAGCAAACATTAAACAGTGGGGCAGAATCAAAATAAATTTGTAACTTCTAATCGGCTAGTTGGATTTACATGAAACTTCAGATAGGCATACCAGAGGACAGTGATATTTTTAGTTTAGAAACAGGATCCCATATACGCTTCAGGAGCGCAACTATGGGGTTCAAAATAGGGTAATAATGTTATAGAAAATATTTAATCACTAGCGAATTTTTGTTCCTTAACCGATTTCCAAGATTTTTATATTATCTTAAAGTACTTGATAAATCCTTTAAAACATGTACTATTTCACTTATATATTCAAATGTTCATTTGAAATTTCAAAAATCTTTGAATTTTGTGAAGACATCAGGTTCCTGGCTCAAAATATTAGAATTCCAGTCCAGTTTTCAGTTGGAAACCTAAAAGGAAAACTCGGTCGGATTTATTAAGTATTAAGTGTGGTTTTTGTTGATTGTGATCTACGGAAAAATAATATTTACAATACTGCTGAGGTGACCAGATTCTGTTTAGATATAGTTTTCGACAGACCATTTGCTATTTTTATAAGAGACTATTAAATTAATATTTTTTTTCGCTGCGTGTATATAAGGAGCGTTACATTATTATTTATTATTTCTTTAAATTTAAAAATTACTATTGCGTCTGGTACACCATTTGTTAAACCGTCAAATTTTATAAATCAGAATTTCAATATTATTCCGGATTTCTCAATTTCTGCATTTAAAATACGTTGAAATCATCTTTGGATTTCATAAATTCTTAATTTATTTAATTATATTTTCAAAATTATTAATCAATTTTTTTTTTTAAATGGTCACCTTAGCTAATTTTCATTGATATTTTTTTTTATACACTCAGAAAAAAAAATACAAAACCATTGATTAACTTTAAACTCAAATTACATTCATATACTAATCATATTCAATTTTGTGGATTGATTTAATTGACATTAGTAACATAATCCACTTTACACGCATATATTCACACAATTTTAAATTACAAATCAAAATAAATTTCAAATTGGCTGAGCAAAAATAAACAGAATACACAACAAACAAAAGTCATCGGGCGCCTGCTGACAACGTCGCACATAATGAAAACGTAAGTGTTCATATTTTTATTTACCAGCCATTTTTGAATGAAATTCGCTAACACTCAAAATATTGATATTGTCCATCCAAAAAGGGTGACCATATTTTATAAGTTATTGTTTATTCATAGTGCATTATTTAAAAATACCCCACATTTAGTAAACACGTTACAACTTCAAAGTTGCATACATGGCACCAGATTTTTCATTTGTTAATTTTTTTTTTTTTTTTAATTGATTGATTCCTTAAATTTAGTTAATTTTATATTAAATTCAGTTAATTTAAATTCTATATTTTCAAACTTAATATCTAAATTAATGGTGGGTAAATTTTAATTACAATTTGAATAAAAAAATTCTTATTTTGTTTAATGCTTATAACACTTTTACTACTTTATAATAATTTTTATAATTTTAATAACATGAATTTTTGAAATTTGATTTTATTAAATTACGAAAAGTGAAGGTAGACGTATAGGTTAGTTAGGAAGTTATTTTTATTATTATTTTTTTTTTTTTTTTTTTTTTTTTTTTTGAGCTGACAATCAACTTATAGACTTTAGTCAGCATGGTGATAGGGCTTAGGAAGAGTGTAGCAAATTTCATCACAAGCTGCACTTATATCAATAGGTAAGTATTTTTTCTTCGTTTATTTTATTCGTGATTTATATTTGTTAATGCTAACTAGGTGTAAATCCCTGATAACTGATCTAAAATTAATAACTATTGGGAACAAAATTAATAGAAACACCAAACGTAATCATTAGTGTTGATATCACCTTTCCCTGAATTATGCTCAATTTTCGACCCATTTTACTCTAATATATAGATGGAAGGATGGACATTACCATTCTGCAAAAAAAAATCTTAAAATTCTAAAATTTTACTTTTTTACCTAATAACACAGGGAAACATTGATTCTGTGGCACGGGGTTTCTCAGTCAATTCGGATACACGGTATTAATAAGTACTAAGCCTGTAATCCACTTTTTTTGAATTGACTCTAGTTCTCGCGATAAATCGCGATTTGTAAAACTAAGTAGGTTGCACTATATATTGAAGTATATCTCAAAAACTGCTTGTCGGAATTTCTTCATAAAGATATAAACAAAATCTAATTAAAATTGTCTTCAAGTCTTTCTTACATTACTTTTTAATACGGTCAACAGTTATCGAGATATAAAGCCTATTTTCTGAAAAAAATTTAAATTTTATACAAAATTGCGATAATTTTTTTTTTTTTTTTTTTTTCAAAGAATCATAAAAATTCGAAAGTGTCATAAATTCCAATTTTTTTTTTTAATCAAAAAGATAAATTTGTTGCAAATAAAATAAGATATATTTCATTAAAATCAATGCCTTAGTTTTGAATTTATTCACAAATTAGTGAAAATACTCATTTACAAGTTACATACAAAAGTTTAAAAAGATCACACTAATTTTTTTTTTATTTTAGTAACGGACAACCTGTGTTTCTAGTTTTTAGCTCATAACCGATATTTATTGACCGATTTTACCCATTTTCAATACCAAACAAACCTTATATAAGACAAATATTTGCGCCAAATTTCGTCCCCCTACGTTGCCCCGTTCGAGCCCTATCCTGCTTTCAACAGACAGACAGACAGACGGGCAGACGGGCAGACGGACGGACATAGCTAGATATATACTTTGTAGTGCACGTACTACAATTATTTTCAATTAATTTTTTTACTAATACAAGCGATTATAACGCTAAGCATACATTCTGGGGATCACGACTTATAACCCCTAAAGGTCGTGCATTGTTTAATACAATTTCTAAAATGGGTTTGAATGTTATTTCGAGCGGAGAACCAACATACTGGCCTTCTGACTCAAATAAAATACCGGATGTTATCGATTTCGCTGTTACGAGGAATTTAAAAAGGGAATTAATTCATGTTAAATATTCATTAGAATTATCTTCAGATCATTCACCCAATTTTGTTACTATATTGAACCCCCGAGAAATTGTAAACCCCACTGGTATCTCAGCGATATCTAATACAAGAATAAACTGGTTGAAATATAAAAAAATATATTAGCACTCATTGCACGGAAAATATATCGCTGAGAACACCAGAAGATATCGATCTCTCTATCAATAATTTTGAAAAAAGTTTAAAACTTGCTGCTGAACATGCTACCCGTACCCCCCGACAAAACAGATATAATAGAATTTGTTCTGTGGATGTCGAACGGCTCTTGACTGAAAAAAGAAGAGTTAGAAGAGAGTGGCAACTGCACAGATCCCCTCAACTCAAATCGAAGCTAAGAGAATGCCAAAAGCGCCTTAATAAGCTACTAGAGTATCAAAAAACTGAATCACTGAATCAATATTTGGAAAACCTAGATGCCACCCCGTATTCGAATTACTCACTATGGCGAGCTACGAAGAAGTTAAAAAGACCAATTACAAGTAGGCCCCCTCTACGAAATACAAATGGAGGCTGGGCAAGAAATGATACCGAAAAGGGGAATCTGTTTGTTAGTCATCTAAAGAACGTGTTTTCCCCTAAATTTATCAGATGATATAATGGAGTTGCCACTTGTTGTACCCCGTTTTAGAGCAGTTGAACCCCTTTGTTTTGAGATTCGAGAGATCGACAAGGCTATTGTTGATTTAAACTCCAAAAAAGCACCTGGTATTGACAAGATCAGTAACAAAATGCTTTTGGAGCTACCCCGGGTAGCAATAAGAATAATACTTTTTATTTTTAATGCTATATTACGCCTTGAATATTATCCACCAGAATGGAAGGTCTCATTAGTTACAATGATACCTAAGCCCGGAAAAGATCACACTAAAGTAGAATCATATAGGCCTATTAGCCTGTTGTCGAATATATCAAAGCTATTTGAAAAGCTATTAATGAAAAAATTTAAAACGATAGTGAATCGTTTCGATTGTATTCCAACACATCAATTTGGTTTTAGAGAAAAACATAGCACCATAGAACAAACTCACAGGCTTATAAATGTTATATCTAAGACATTTGAAGAAAAGAAATATTGCTCTGCTCTCTTCATTGACGTTTCTCAAGCCTTCGATAAAGTATGGCACGAAGGATTATTATTTAAAATTAAACAACATTTACCCACAAATACGCATAAGCTTCTAGAAAGCTATTTAACTCATCGAAAGTTTGTTCTTAAAGAGGGAGACTTTATAAGCCCACCGCAGTCCATTGAAGCAGGTGTACCCCAAAGAAGTATACTGGGTCCCTTTTTATATTTAATATACACTTCTGATATGCCAACTAATAGTCGAACCCATATATCAACATTTGCAGATGACACAGCTATACTAGGCGTTCATGAAAACCCCCAAGAAGCATCTAAACTCTTGCAGGATCATATACTATTTTTAGAAAAATGATTGAAGCAATGGAGAATAAAAGTGAATGAACAGAAATGTATACATATTACATTCACATTGCGGAGAGATTCGTGCCTCCCAATCCTGATAAATAATCAGATTGTACCCCAACAAACGGAAGTAAAATACCTTGGTATGCATCTAGATCGACGTCTTACGTGGAAATCACATATAGATAAAAAATTAACCCAAATGAAGTTGAAATCACTTCAGATTAACTGGCTAATTGGTAGAAATTCTAAATTAAGTCTGGACTGCAAACTGTTGATCTATAACTCAATTATAAAGCCAATATGGTGCTATGGTATCCAACTATGGGGCACAGCCTCAGCTTCAAATGTTGAAAAAATTCAAAGATTCCAAAATAAAATACTTCGAATGATAACCGCAGCACCCTGGTATATAAAAAATGATAATATTCACAAGGACCTCAATGTTCCTATTGTTAAAGATGAAATAAGAAAACACGCAGAATCCTATTTGAGGAAGCTTGAAGTTCATCCTAACCTACTTGCTCGAAACATAATAAAAAGCGATGGATACAACCGTTTGAGAAGAAGGAACACAACAGACCTCCGCCTAAGCTAAATTTTTTGATTACATATATACTAATACATTCATAGACGTTTGTTTTTTAGGCAACCTACTTAGGTTTTTGACAACGGAGCTTCATATCTATGTTAATCTATGACTGTTAGCTACTTATCCGTTTAGAAAAAGTAAGAGTTATAGAATCGATTTGTTACTACATATCTTTGTATATTTTGAGCTCAGCAGTATATTCTTACTTATTTTACATTTAAATGTATATTTTTTATATATTAATAAGAAAATGTCTATGAAATATGACTTAAAATATATTTTAACATTTTAAATGACATATTTTACTCTTAAAAGCATAATTTTGCATACACTTAAGACAAAATTATTGCAGTTATAAGATTTTTTTATATTTTGTCATTAGAAAATTTTATTACTCTAGTGTAAAATAAATTTTTAAAATCCAACACCACAAATACATATCGTCACCGAAAATGCAAAACAACGTAACATCAAAATTTTCAAATTCGTGTTTTTGATGAAATATATTTCATTATTCATTATTCCAAAATACGTGTGATAGCAAATTTTCAAGCAAGTAGAATCCCCACAAAAGCAATAATTTTCTTAAGTCAAAATAACGTAACATCACATTTGTTAAAAAAAGTAATTTTTTTTTTTCTTTTTTTTACGAATTTAGATTGCAAATGAATACAAATATAATGGCTATTAAAATTTTGGAGTAAAAGTTATCAGAAATCGTTTTAATTAAAATTTTTCTAAAATTTGTATTGACGTTACGTTGTTTTGGCTTCCGAAAATTGAAATCTTGAAAAACGTAAACCACATAACTTAAAAAATATTTAATAAAAATAAAAATATTCATCATCAATATATTAGGCAGTAGTTAAGGATGTAATAACCCAAAAATCTTGTTTGTAGGACTATTCGTTTAGATTTTAGAAAGTTTTTTGTGCCTGCTGTAAAGTTATGAAAAGTTATGTTACGTTGTTTTGCATTTTCCGTGACGATATACTAATCTTATAAATTGATAGAAATTTAATAATTTACTGCTTAAAATATGTTTAAATGCATACAATTTTTAAGGTCATATTTTTTGTTACCCTTATTTTAAACAAATATAAAAAACTATAACATAATTAAAAATCTCCGTTCTTTTTTTCTAAATCAATTTGAAAATCTAAAATTTGCTTTAGAATGCTACAATATCTTTATTGCAGGAATTAACCTGAAAATGATACTTTCGGTAATTGTTACATAATGTCATCATGAAGATCTCAAAACTCTCAATAGGTCGATTTTAATGTGAAAAAAGTGTAATTTTATATTAAGCACCTTATGTTTCTGCTTTATTTAAAAAATACAATTATTCAATAAAAAAAATAACATATGAAAATTTCTCAGAACTATGATTCCAATCTATAATTTTATTAAAATGTCTGTTTATGTGTACCTTTTTTTACTTAAGTTCAAACTATAAATTTCAACAAAAAAAAATAAATTAAATTTTACTGAAAATAACAAAAATGGACAATGAAATTTTGTTGTTGGGTAACAACAAGTTATTTTAGTTTATTCAAGTAAACATTTCTCCATACTTCTAATAAGTAATTATAGCCAACAATCAAACATTACAGACACACTGTTGATGTTTGTTACAACAAAAGTCCTGCCCTTATCTTCTTTTATGTTTTTTAATAAGTAACTTTGATTGATGTTCATATAATCACGATTAAAATATAATTGTCACATTTACAAACAATATAGTGGAATATTATTTGTTTATTACAAACCAAAAACATTGTAATTATAGTTACAACGCAATTAAAACAAATGAATATAGAATTTTTTGTTTTTGTTATAATCTCAGGGCGGGTGTAAACAAAATATAATGTAATACATACAAACAAACTTTATCACAACTATAAAGAAAAAATATTTATTGATTTAAAAGATAAATATTAAGTAGAACAATTAAATACTGACTAAGAACTAAAAACACATATAAATTATAAAAAGTAAATAATTAAGTTTAAAATCTAATTGGAGATTGGAAATTTAAAATTGAAGAATTTAAAAAATTTTATTTGAAAATGTTCATTCATTAATATACTCGAAAAGTTAATAGAAAAATATATATTTTTTATTTTTTATTTTTTTTTTTAATTTAAATCTTTAAATCTTAATCTTAATAAATTTCCAATCTCCGCATAAATTACTCCCCATTACTTCCTTAATCCGTATAGGTATACTGAAATAATGCTGCTGAGGGAACTCTAACCGGTACCAATTGACTTTGACCATCCGGCGTACGATACACCATATACTCTCGACCATTTATAAATTTCCTTATACCTGTCGATGTAATACCCATACCACCATATTGAGAATCAGCAATTGCTGGTCTTAATGCTCCAAAGCCACCATTACTACCATTAGAACCAAAATTAACCGCATGATGCCATCTTTTCATACTCGTATTATCTTGACGTCCCTTACTACTGAAAATACTTTGATAAGGTGGTGGTGGTGTAGTGTTACTATGTTGCGAGCCATTAAGTAATTTTTTACCACTATCCGAACTACCTTTGCGCCAAAACCATTTAGATGGTTTAAATTGATGACCATTTGGTGTACGTCCCACACCGTGTGTTGCCCATTGATTATGTGAATCGTGACGACTATTGATATAACGAAAGAGTAATTCTGTACTAAATACCACAATAGCTGTAGCGAAACCGGCAAACATAATGTAATAGGTCATCATAAGATCACCGTTGCGCAATTGTCTTTCAGTGCCACCCAAATCTTGGGGACATATTTCAGCATTGGGTAAATCTTTAGCAGAGAGATGTTTTATGATGCCCGACTCAACGAGATTCAGTAGTCTGGAAGGAAAGAATATTTATTATTTATTATTTGTATTCATATTATTATAAATGATATTGATAAGAATGTTCTCGGAAGAAACAAAAAAAAAACGTAAATTTTAATTTTCGTTAAATGTAAATTCAAACAAAAGAAAAAGATATAGTTGGTCAACCCTGTTATAATGTACATCATTGTGTACGTTATAATGAGGGGAGGGGTCTTTTATTAGACTTGGAGCCAAATGTGGACCGATACTCATATTATGTGTAAAATAAAACATACGAATACAGAATATTTCGTCGATGCTAACATTTATATGGATTTAATCACTTTTGGGTGATTCCCGAAAGAGGGCCTTATATGGGGGCTATGGTAAATTATGGACACAAATAAAACTTATTTGTGTCGAATATTAACTTGATACTAACATTTCAATGGGATTTATGACCGTTAAAGTGATTTTCTGAAAAGGGGTTTGTATGAGAGCTATGGTTAATTATGGACCGATTTTTCAGAAAATCGGCACACAGATTTAAGCTTATATGAAACTTATATGTAGCAAATTTCATTAAAATATATTAAAATATAGGGATTTGTGTTCGTTTAACCCTTTTCCGAGATGACATTTGTATGGGGACTAGGTGAAATAATGGACCGATCATAACCAATTTAATAGGCTTAATCCCTGGATTGTAAGAAACCTGTGTGCTAAATTTCATTTCTGTTCAAAATTGCGACCTGTAGTTTGATTAAAAGGTTTACATGGACAGACAGACAGACAGACAGACAGACAGACAGACAGACGGACATCGTTAAATCGACTCAGAAAGTGATTCTAAGCCGATTGGTATAAATTAAGATCAATTAAGACCAATATTTTTGGGTGTTACAAACATTAGCACAAACGCATAATACCCTTCCCACCTATGGTGGTGTAGGGTATAAAAATATATCGTCCATTCAATGAGATAATGCCCAAAAATATTTTTTATGTCTTCCGATTTTGCTAATATTAGACATACGCATACCCTATGGAGACATTTAAATATCTCTATTTTTAGTTTTCTGAATTTTGAAAAATTCATGAATTTATTCACAATTTTAATTTTCCAAAAAGTCAAAAAAAATCCCATAAATGTGTAAATTTAAACATCAATATCTTTAAAAGTTGTTAAAAGATTTTTGATTTAAATTGCTTATATAAGAATAATATGTCCACTATAAATGTAGTAATTTAAAACTAATATTATCATTTAAAATTGCATTCATAATGCAAATCCAATTTTAGGATGCATTTTTTAAAAATTTCTGCCCTTTCAATTTTTGTCTTCTTCTGATATAAAAAAACATTATTATGTTTGCAATATAAATTGTTCTGGGACAAAATGGTTCACTTTTTTAAACAAATTTTTTAAAAATATTTCCAAAAATTTTTTCATACAAAATTAATTTTTTTATTTTTTATTATTTTTTTTTTTTATTATTTTTTGTGAGTTTATTTTAAAATTAATTTTAATCATAATATTTCATAATTTGTTATTTGCAGTATAATACCTATTTGTCCTAGATTAAATGCTGATGTATTATATAATAAACATATTTGTCTTCAATATTAAGCAAAAATATTTCAAATCAAAAGAGTAGAAATTTCTTAAATATGCATCCGAAAATTGCATTCTTTTCGTAGAAAACAATTTATTTTTTATTTATACAATATAATTTACAATATTTATTGTAATAAATTTTATACTGGATTTTAAAACAATAAAATCCGACGTATGGTTAAGGAGATATAAAAATTTAAATTACATATTACTAAAGAGTCTGTGTCGGCATTAACAACAATAAACTTTTTAAATATTTTACTTAAAAAAATGCCAAAAAGTATAATAAAAAATACCATTTTCGAAAAGTACAAAAGGCATGTTTGAAATATTTCTGATGAAAAATATAATATTTTAAATTTATTTCAATGTTTTTGGTTTAGAAAGTTCGAATAAAGTATAAATTTTTTAAATTTTTAACGTCCGAAAGTGAAAAAACTACCAAAGTATTTCTATTATATTTTATAGTATAGTAGAATGCGACTAATAGGGCTTGAGAATTCTTATCCATAAATAACAGTATTTTATAATTTCAGTATTCTAAAATTTTAATAACGCAAAAGTACCACAAAATTTCTTTTAAGGAGATTGATTCATTAAGGACCTGATATCTTCAATTTTATGTTTCTAAGATGTATATTTAAGAAGTACTATTAGAAGAACGAAAAAGTACCACAAAGTCCCTTGTTATGGATTCCCATTTACTTAGGTAATTATTCATTAATTTCATGTTTCTAGGTTAAATATTATATATAGTAAATTCAAAAAGCACGATTAGAAAGTTTCCCTGTGAATTCTCACTCACTTAGGATCACATATCTTTGATTTCATGTTTATCAATATTATAGAAAATTCAAAAAGTACTATAGAAGAACAAAAAAACTATAAAGTCCTCTCTTTTGGATTCTTATTCATTTAGAACCACATATCTTTAATTTTATGTTTCTAGGTTCATAATTATAGGAAATTCAAAAAGTACCATTAGAAGAACGAAAAAGTCCATCCATCAAATTCAAGGTGAAAACAAAAATGTTTTCAAATATTTATCAGACATCATCATCTCCGATTTTGGCGATATTTATATAATATATAATAATATGTGTTAATTTCAGAGACCGGATTTTAATATTAAAAAAACAATTTCTTTATTTTTATTTCAATCGAAAAACAATCTTTAATGTTCAAAAAAAATAATAAAAATCTATCATAATTTTTATACCCACCATCAAAAAGATGGGGGGTATATTGATTTTGTCATTCCGTGTGTAACATGTCGAAGGAATCATCTAAGACCCCACAAAGTATATATTTTCTGTGTCCTGGTTAGATTCTGAGTCGATCTAGCTATGTCCGTCTGTCCGTCTGTTGAAAGCAGGATAGGATATTTGTCTTATATAAGGCTTGTTTGTGATTGAAAGTGGGCAAAATCCGTTAATAAACAAAAAAGTTATGGGCTAAAAACTAGAAACACAGGGTGTCCGTTTTATACTTTTCTGCTGATATTTCTTCAACAAAAGCATGTACGACAACGAATTTTTGCACGTATAGTTCCGGGATTGATATAAACTCGGAAACCAGAAATGGGCGTGGTCCGCCTACTTAACCGTCCACCTCCCATATAAGGTGAATAGCAACGAAATTGTGTTGAAATAGTTCAAGGACCAATGTAAACTCGGAAACAAAAAATTGGCGTGGTCCGCCCACTTTACCGCCCCCTCCCATATAATGTAAAATTTTATAACATATAACATTCGCACTTGTTTTTATTTTCATCAATAGTTTATTTTTTTTCATCATTTTTCATCTTTTCTGATGTTTATTACAAAAGTTGAAAATTATTTTCAACTTTTTTCATCGGACGGAAAAAAATCTAAACAACAACAATTTCATTGAATAAAAAAAAAATATTTTTGAAACAAAACAAAAGTATAAATGAAAACAACAATCATTTAAATTTTTTTTAAAACTGATATTTATTTTTGAAGATATTTATCGTTAAAGATATTTATTTTTTTCATCATGAGGGATATTTATTTTAAAAAATAAAAATCCCTCACATATTTTTTTCAACAAATGAAAAAACATTTTGAACATTAAAGATATTTATATTGATTGAAAAATAAAAATAAAAAGTTTTCGGATGCTTGGTTCATTTTTCCTCTAATATTTTTATTTGCTTTAGAATTTTTCAATACAAAAAATGAACAAAATTTTGGACAATAGTTAAACTAGCAAGTAAACAAACTGGTATACTTATTAATTACATAAAAATGTACACATACTTTCAAAAATTTAAATTCTTATAATTTTATATTTTAAATTTTGGGTTAAGAATTTCTATGGAAATCATTCGCCTCTGAGTTTCAAGAATTTCTTAGGAATCATTTGTCTTGGAGGTTCAAGTTTTTCTATAAAAATCATTCGTTTTAAGCCTCAAAATTTTCTTTGAGGCTTAAGATTTTCTTTAAAAATCATTCGTATTGAGGATCACACAGAAAAAAATATTTCAAATAATTTTTTAATAAAATTATTAATTAACTTTATATTGGAATTTAATTATATGATTTATTAATATAATTAATTTTCTAATTGGTTTTAGTTTTGTTTCTTAATAAATTGACAGCTGTTAATAAAATATAAAGAAAAATTAAATATTTGTCTATAAAAGTACAGAAATAAAATAAATTTAAGTAAATTTTCAAAAATTTTCAGCTCATTGCATCTATTTAAGGAAAAGAAGTAATAATAATATCAATTATTCTAGTTATTAATATTATCATTTTGATGATTGGAGCAAAATCAATTAAAAATTAATTAATATTACAAATTTCGTAATTGAAGTCCATTTTTACTTTTTTCTGTGTCATGATTTTCTTTAGAAATTAAGGCTCAAGATTTTCAATAAAAATCATTCAAAGTGAATGAAAATTTTTTATGAAATCATTCGCTTTTGGGGCTCCAAATTTCCACTAGAAATCTATGTATATCTTTTTAGGCTTTATTGAAATGATTTTTCTACAGCCTTTGTGGCTCAAAACTACCCTATGGGAATATTGTGGCAATTGCACTAATAGACCGGTCCCTCAGTACCGGCTGAGTACCAATTGACAACTAACTTATCACCAAAGTTCCATTTGGGAACCAGTTAAGACTATCACACTCTCTAAATATCAGTTGAGAGTCAATTTCCAACAGGCATAAAATAAAAATCTGTGGCTGAGAGGTTAGAGTTGAAGACTATAAAACGTAAAATACGTCAGAAGAACGTAAGTTTTATTCGGGGTGCAGCCATCGACAGAAAATTAAAAAATAAAAATAAATATTTTATTAGATAAAAATAAATAAAATAAAAAGAGTTTAAAAAGTAAACATTTTTCTTTAAATTTTTATTATATTAATCGATTCTGAATATGTCCTCTTGGACCAGTCCTGTTACTAATTCTAGGACCTGTCCCAAAGGACTAATTAGCCATTTCCAATGACAACCCCATGTAAAAATGGCAGATTACTCCCGTATAAGGTTCCGGAACTGGAACCGGTCACTAGGCTTGAAAACCTGTCAGGTGAATAATTTTGAACCGGTTCTTTTTCCTCTAACATATTTATGGAAGGTTCTCCATAGAGGCAAATACTCCTTTGAGGCTAAAATTTTCTATGGCCTTTAAAGCTCAAAATTTAAATAAATTTTTGGACTTTGTATAGCAATATTTGTTCTATCGCCTTTGGGGCTAAAGATTTTCTTTAGAAATCATTTGAAGTTAAAAATGTTCCTATTTAAATCATTTGAGACTCAAAATTTTCCTTTAAAAGTCAAAATTTTCTATAGAATCTATCGTCGTTGAAACAGATTTTTTATTTAAATCTATCGTCTTTTGGACTCAAGATTATATATAGAAATCTATCGCGTTTGAGGCTTAAAATTTCACATTACTATCTATCGCCTTTGGGAATTAAAATTTTCTAAAGAAATTGTATGAATTTGTCTAAGGTTGAAAAATTTTCTTTTTATCCTTAAATTTATTCTTAAAATTGTATTTAATAATGTTAAGGGTACATAGAAAAAGCTAAAAATAAGTAAAATAAAATCAAACTTGTTATCAAAAGTTTAACGAATTCATAATTTTAATATTATTATTTCCTTAAATTATTCTTAAGAATATTCATAATTTAATAGTAAATGTTTTTCTTTCTATATAGAAAAAATTATTACGGTCTTTTTTTCAATTAACATTATTGTTTAATTTTGCATTGAAATTTAATAAATTTATTCAAGCAAAAATGAAATAAAAATAAAATTTAACTATACTTTCCATCGAATCAACTACTTGATTGATTTAATTAATTTATTAATTAGGACATTTTTTTCATTAGTCGTACAGACTGTAAACATTTAAATTACGAATAAATTTTCTTTTTGCTGTTTCTGTCAATTCATACTGTGTGTACTCATAGTCATTTGTTTTATTGCGATTCAAGGCCGACATTTTTCAGATTAAAAATAAACTTCCTTTTGTTCAATAATATTTGATTTCTCTATGATTTTTTTTTAGCAAGCAATACGTCTAAGATTTCTTTTATGGTTAACGAGAGAGAATGTATAGTCGTTCAAGACCCACCACATATACCCTACACCATTGTATATGAGCTTAAAATTAGACCTGTGCAAAATTGTAGACCAACTAAATGTAAAATAAATTATACAAATACAGAACAATGCATTGATACTAAACTCTATATTCTCATAAATTTTGGCAATGTTGTTTTTATTTACATAAAACTTATTTGTGTCAAATATTAACCTGATACTATCATTCGTATGGGATTTATGCACGTTAAAGTGAATTTCGGAAGAGAGATTTATATGATGAAATTTGCCACAAAGATTGACACTTATACAAAACTCCTTTGTACCAAGTATCATTGAAGTATTGTTATATTTAAGGCATTTTTGATCGTTAAACCCCTATTCCGGGATGACATTTATATGGGGGCTACGTGAAATAATGAACCGATCATAACCAAATTCATCCTTGTGTCAAAATAATTATTCGTGCCAAATTTCGTCAATTTATCTTTAAAATTGCAACCTGTACTTAGTTCACAAGGTTTACAAGAACAGACAGCAAGCCAGACGGAAGGATGGATAATGTTAAATCGACTCAGAAAGTGATTCTGAGTCGAACAGTATACTTTAAGAAGGGGTCCGATAATTTTTTCAGTGCGTTACAAACGCATAATACCCCAACCACCTATGGTGGTGTAGGGTATAAAAATACCAACAAAAATACCCTAAACCGACTTAAGATGACTTGTCAAAAAATAATAAAATATAAAAATATCACTATTTATGTTTTCATCATACTCACTCTCTATCAAACAATTCACTCAAATTACTTCCAATTGGATATGCAAATGAACGTTTCTTCTTTAAAAACGGCTCCTTAGCTTTGGCAAATGGACAATGAATTTTCTCATTAGACATACTTATAGTTTTACGATAACGATAATCCAAATAAAGAGCATGTGTTATAGCTGGACGATCTCTTACAAACACATAACCATTCTTCTCAACATAATTATGCAAATTGAAAGTATCATTAGTGACATCTGTAAAAACAGCATAATTTTGTTGGGCCATACGACTTAACATCGATAAACTTTCATTAGTCTGCAAGTAGACATTTAGATGATATTAAAAAGAGCATAATGAAAAAGAGTCAATATAAATTTAGAAAAACTTACAGTTTTAATTGCATACTCAACACCACTACCACGTTGTGAAACGAAATGTTTATTTTTAATCAATATATCGTTGACCGTATTAAAAGGCAATGTAAACTTTGATAGCGTGAGAAAAGCTGTTAAATTTGCAGTGTAAAATGAGGTCAATATAGTGATGAATATCCACCAGGTTGCAAATAATAAACGTGTTGAATCTACATAAAAAGAAAGACGAACAAAATTATTTGTAAATGAGACAAATAGAACATTTGATTGTAAATTTTTTATTATAAAATGTAGGGCAATCACAGTTATATACATATATATTACATACTTATACAAGGAATGTCAAACTCTTGAAGAAAATATTTGTATAACATTGAATTAAAGTTGTCCCTATCTCTATTTTTTATTTCAAAACTCTACTACTTAAGTTAACATATTATTTCAAACATAATTGCTTCAAAGCTTTCATAATACCTTAAATTGTTGCATTATTTTCATTAACTAAAAAATCATTCTGTAATTATCCCTAATGATTGTTCCCAAGATAATGAAAAGTTTACATTTCCATTACTTGCATGATATGAATGAACAATCATTACTTTGGTATTTAACTTTATTTATTTTTTTTATTTTATTTTAAAACGTTATTGATTTTATTATTTAAACTAATATTTATACTTTTAATTTGGAGGAGGAAATAAAAGCGTATAAATTTGCATATTTGATGAAATTAATATAATGAAATAAACGTTTTATTATGTAAATAGCAAATTGGTCTGAAGGGGGCGTAGTTAAACAAACAAAACGTTTATTAGTTATAATTTCAAAATACACAGAATGCAACAATGTTTGCAGCAATTTTAATTAATAGGAAAAATCCATAAACATGATTATTTTGAAGTACAAACATACTTTGTTTTAAATCCAATTTTCTGACTATTTGTTATTTGATTGGTTTTAGTGATAAGCTAAATCCATTTATTAAAGTTTCCAGAATATTATCTTTAGTATTACTTTTGATGTAGCATAGCGTATGATTATTATTTGATTCCAATATAATTAAATATTACTCATACGTTACATAGTATGTGTGTGTGTGTGTGTGTGTAAAGCTCAAATAATTTCAAAAGATTTTCCAAAATGTTATAAATGTCACGGAAAACCTTTGGACACTTTTTATTAATCAAATTATTTATCTTCTTTTGCTAAATTAATTAATACCGTTTGCAAAAAAAAAAAAAATTCTAAACATACATAATATTCAATAACTTGGAAACGGTTGATCTTAGAGTTTTCATTATTTTTTTAATCATTATCAGAAGAAGTCTTTTTTGCAAATATTCTTTTATACATATTTTGGTGTTTATAGATTCGAATGTATCAAATGACTTTCCTGTTTTGCCGCAACTACAAAAAGCTTGTCATACCATGAATTTTGTAAGAAATTTTTGCTGCTTTTGGGTGTTAAACTTATCTCCAACATTGCTTCGAGCATTAGCAATAAAAATTTTTGAGACACAAGCTGCGAGGATTCTGCCAGCACCTACGTTTCTTCGTCAATTATACAGCTTGAGTATTTTTGTATGAAATTTGGTTTTAAATTCCGAGTCCTATTTTTTGAACTTTATATGTTATCAACTTTCCCATTAGCTTTAAATTTTCGCACCAAATAGTCGAAAAACTGAGAAAACTGAAATGATTTTCTACCAGATGTGCTTGGAGTTCCTTTCAATATGCCTTCAATTTTCTGGCCTTCCCAATATCATGTGGTCCTTTTCTTTTACCGAACTAGGTTTCATATCAATATTCAAATTCTCCTGATACTGTTTAATAACATTAGAAACGGTTTTACGGGCGACATTTAATTCTGTGGCCAATTATTTGTAAGACCTATTTGGATTTTTTGAAATTTTTTAATAACTTGTAGGACGTAAATCTTTTTCGTCACTTATTTTGATGAAAATAAGGACAAATTAACATGGTTGTTATTAAAAATAATAACTGAAGTATTTTTCCATGATAACTAGATCAAAAAGAAATTTAATATTGATTCCGAAAAATGTTATGAGGCAAAATGTGTGTTAAGAATTTTTCGATCTCACTCCATATGTACTTACATACATATGTACAAAGTTATAAAGAAGGTCCTCAACCTTTAGAAAAGTTATCTTGTACTGTCATAAAATGGGATGAGCTTCATGATGTCAAAGTTGACCATCTTGAGCTTGGAAAATTTAAAACGTATTTACTTTCGCAAATAAAGGCCGATTTCTATAATATTTAAATTCTTTATCGAGATTTTGAAGAAATAAAAGGCATTTTTATATCATTATCAAAAAAATCTTAAGATTTTGAAGATATTCTTTTCAATTTTTCTATATTTTGTTATTCGCAGATAATTTCGGTAATGAAACAACAGCATTTTTTTTAACACCATGTAATTGCCAATAAAATCTAAAATAATATTTTGAAATATTTTTTATTATTTTTAACCAAAAATTTTAAGGACGCACAGTGACTCGTTCCCATAGAAAAATCGTAAAAAATTGGAATTATAAAGGAGTTATTCTAGACTTATACAATTAAAAATTAAGAAATAACTAAAGATAAAAAAAAAAAAACAAAACGGTATGAGGATTCACATGCTTCTCATATGAAATTAAAAATTGCGATATTTTCGACAAATTTAGACAAAGAATTATGAAACGATCCAAACATATAATTTTAGTTGTTTCCTTTAAAGCTGATATATGGTACCTACCATATATCATTTTTTTAAACTGTTATAAATCTGCCAAAATTAAACTCATATTAAAATAATTTTCCCTATCAGTGCATGAACATTCGCACCAAGATTCATTGATTTCGATTTAGTAAATCAAAATTTGAAAAAATATGCAAATTTTTTAGAAGAGTTGGTTATTGGAGCGTATACTTGCTATAATTGATTGATATTACTAATACACACATATAGCCAAACTTAATACTAAACACGGGTTTAATATTTTGATCATGAATTAATAGCTTGATTTAATGAAAAGAAATTTTAGCGCTATTTATATTATGTCAAAGCTTATCTATGTTTAACAATAAACACAAAAATTTGTCTTTCTAAGGAACAACGCACAGTGTGGTCAAACGCAAATTTTTTTGTAATAAATCTGTATTTCCTAAACTACTGGTCTGATTAAATTGAAATGTATGGAAGAGTTGTAGAGGAGGACTTAAGCTTTGAGAAAAATTATCTTGCAGTCACCCTGTGATAACACAAGAAAATTCTAAAGGGTGTCAAAATTTACTACCTCGAGTATGTAAAAGTTTAAAAAATCAATGAAGTCGGATTTTTAAAATTTTTATATTTCTGTAACGTGCTTGGCAAGATAAAAAAATAAGTTCACTCACATAAGTTAACTCTTAAATTTAAAAAGATATTTACACTTGAATTTTGAACTTTTGATTTTTTGCTTCGACTTTCTTTCATTTTTCGGGAATAAGTCCTGAGGTATATAAGGCAATTTTTTTTTATATTTTGTAATTTGCTATATACTTCAAAATAATATGCTGGAAAAATTTTTGGATTATCTTAATTCGTCTAGACGTGAAAAATATTCAAAGTCAGCACTCTGAAATCAGTATGAAAAATTTCTATTTTAATTTGTTTGTAATTTTTGTTGAACTTATTTATAGAGTTTTTAGAATTTGTATTATTCGGGCTCAAGTTCATTGAATAATTGTAGAAGAATACATTGTAAAAGTTTTATTGGACACTCGGCAGAATGGAATGCATTTTCTAGTCAGCCACGACCGTCATCAGCACTCTTCAGTGTCCCACCGTGGTGTTCTCTGTAAACATCATCTATTTAACTTACAATTTTTAGGAAATGGAATCTGTGACTTCTTTTCCTAAATGTTATTAAGTTAGACGAATGGTTTACGATAAAGCTTTTTACAATTATTTGTATTCTCCTTTTACAATTATTATTGTTTATATGCTTTGAGGCTATCAGTTAGGTAGCAAATGAAGCAATGTATAATTGTTATTGTTTAGCCACTTATTAAGTAGCAATGAACAATGTTGTTGTTGTTATTTGTTTTGTCCCTTCTGTTTGTTTCTATTTTTAGAAAGCCTAGCCGAGTGTCCAATAAAACTTTTACAATGTATTCTTCTATAATTATTCAATGAACTTGAGCCCGAATAATACAAATTCTAAAAATTTCTATTTTTTTACAAAAATATAGTACAATTCTTTAACTTTTCTCTCAAAGTTCCGTTAACGAAAAAATTTTTCATTATATATTTCAAAAGCTAAGGCTTCATAAATGATTAATATAGAAATTTTGAACTGATTAAAGTTAGCACCCTACATCCAGCATTGGTCGAAAATGGTGAATTTTAGAAAAGAATTTCATTTTTATCGATTAATAACAAAAAAAAATGTCACACGAGCTTTTTTAAATTTATTGGCGATAATTTAACAAAAAATAGATTTAGAATAATTGCAGGAGTGGAGATTTTATGAAAAAAGAGTAAATTTTTTAAACGATTTTTATAAACGCATAAAAAAGTATATTATCGTCAGGGAAACCAGAATATGCAATTACATGTTTTTTCCTAGACGTTGAATGAAGCCATCGATTAAATATTTATCCGTTTCAGAACAAATAAATCATTTTGGCATCGATTTGTTAGTGCATATTTTCGGATATTTTACTGTTAACGGCATATTATTGCATTTGGCGATTTTTAGTGAATATTTATAGCATATTTTGTTATTTTTAAGTCATATTTAACCCTTTTAGAGCATATTTTGATATTTCAAGGGTAATGTTTTTATATCTCTCATGAAATGTTTTTCGAATTTGATTATATAAAAAAATTAGAAAACAAAAAATAAAAAAAGAGTAATAAAAAATTAAAATTAACATTAAAGGATACAATTTTATCGTTGAGAAGCTTGTCTTGTAGAAACAAGATTGAATATTATGATTGAAGTTTATGTTGTAAAAACAAGATTTTCTTCATGAAAGCATATCGAGGCCTAACAGCGAAAATGTCGTAAGTGTTGAAAACAAAACTTTACACATTATTGTTTACTATTGTAATATGTATGAAAAATGTCACTTACGATAAAATTACTTTCGCTATAAATCTGAAATGACACTTGATACGTCGATGGAATTTTGACAAATGATCTAAATGATTCTAAATTATAGATTTTAAATTTTCAAAACACGCATTTCCAAAATGTTGTTGGTTATGATAATTTTTATAATTTCTGAACTGATAATAGTGTCTAGAATTAGATGGGTAAGAAAATAGAAGATCAATAAAGTTTTTATGAGATACTGTAAAAAGATCAATAAAGTTTTTATGTAAAAAATGGATAATAAAATTTAGACGCGTTTAATAAATTTCAGTTTTGCCTTATTTTATAACGTTGAATTATTAATAAAACCCTTTGTATAAATGAAAAGCATAATTTTTTTAAAAATACAAAATCATTGTTTTTTAACTGAATATTTTTCGTTTTTTGCTGCATATTTAATGCGCATAAAACCCATTTTTTTAGAGCATATTATGGTTTCCCTGATTATCATAATATTTTCGTCATTATTTCTTATGTAGTGTATAAAATATATATTGGTATTTCACTCCTGCAAAGATTGTTTAAAAAAAAACTCCTACTTTCCAAAAACTTAAAAAAAAAAAAAAATATATATATATATATATATATATATATATATATATATATATATATATATATATATATATATATATATATATATATATATATATATATATATATATATATATATATATATATATATATATAAAAGAGTAACGTGACTCACTGACTGATTCATCATCCCACAGCCCAAACAGCTGAAGCTAGAGAGACGAAATTTGAAACGTATCTTTGACACCAATCAACATACAGATAAAATTTATGTCGTATTCATAACTTATCAAAAAATGAGAAATATAAATTTGGTACTTTTTAGAAATTCAAACGTTTAAGGAATAAAAATCGTACCTATTTTTGGTACTTTTTCATAAAACCTTTTTTTAAATTTATTGAAATATTCATATGAGTATTTTAATTTGGGATACCAATACAATTTAGAAATTTATTGGAATACAATTCTTAATACTTCGATGGGTGAAAAAAAAGTACCAAAAAAAGGGGTAAAGGCGGGAAATTACATTTTATTCAAACTTAATAATGAATTTTCAATTACATTAAACATAGAAACATGAAATTAAGGAATTCACAAGAGTGGAATTTGTGGTACTTAAAGATACACGGTCCTGTGGGTATAAATTCAAGAAGATAGACTTTGTGGTACTTTTTTCTTTTTCGAATGGTACTTTTTTGCATTTTCTGAAATATTAAACCTAGAAACATGAAATTAAATACGATAAATACGATGTTGGAAAGAATTCGTTTTTCTAATGGTACTTTTTGAATTTTCTATAATTATGAACCTAGAAACATGAAATTAGATATATGTGGTCCTTAGTTAATGAGAATCCATAAGAGGGGACGTTGTGGTACTTTTTTGCTATTTTAATGGTACTTTTTGAATTTTCTATAATATTTAACCTAGAAATATGATATTAAGGACATGAAATGCTAAGTGAATGAGAATCCATAAAAGAAAACCTTGTGGTACTTTTTCGTTCTTCTAATGGTACTTTTTGAATTTTCTATAATATTTAACATAGAAACATAAAATTAAAGATATTTGGTCCTAAATGAATGAGAATTCATTAGAGGGCACTTTGTGGTACTTTTTTGTTCTTCTAATGGTACTTTTTGAATTTTCTATAATATTTAACCCAGAAACATGAAATAACAGATATGTGGTCTTAAATGAATAAGAATCCATAAGAGAGGTTTTTGTGGTACTTTTTTGTTCTACTAATGGTACTTTTTGAATTTTCTATAATATTTAACATAGAAACATGAAATTAAGGATATGTGGTCCTAAATAAATGAGAATTCATTAGAGGGGACTTTGTGCTACCTTTTGTTCTTCTAATGGTACTTTTTGAATTTTCTATAATGTTTAAAGTAGAAACATGAAATTAAATATGCATGGTCCTATGTGAGAAAGAATTTACAAGGGGGGTCTTTGTGGTACTTTTTTGTTCTTCCAATGGTACTTTTTTAATTTTCGGTAATATTTAACTTAGAAACAAGAAATAAGGATATGTGGTCCTAAATTAATGAGAATCCATAAGAAGGGACTTTGTGGTATATTTTTTTCGTTCTTCTAATAGTACTTCTCGAATGTTCTGAAATTTTCATCCCTAGAAACATAAAATTGAAGATGTAAGGCCCTAAGTGAATCAGAAACCTTAAAATGGATTTAGTGGTCCGTTTTCTTTATTCTAATATACATTTTCGTAATTCTGATATTTATTTTTCATTATTCTAAGATTATAAACCTGAAATTAAAGAGATATTGTTATTGTTATTATGGATGACATAACACCATTATAAAAAAAGATATATATATATATATATATATATATATATATATATATATATATATATATATATGAACTCGCGGTAATGTGAACATCCAATATAATGAACTATCCACTAATGTGAACACTCAGTTTTTTATATGGGCGCTCTAAATAGTGAACAAAGTTTAATGGCTCTAAATAGTGAACAATTTTTTTTTTTTTTAATTTGTAGAAGCATTTATTTTTAATGTTGGAAATCCCCGAATTAATAAATACCATAGTATGTCATTATTTTAAAGGTATTTAATGCTAGTCGCTTTATGTAACTTGTTGCGGTAGGTTCGTGAATTTATTTTTAAAATTAGTAATGTCTAAAAACAGTCGAAAGTTTTTATCCTTAAATAAAAATGCGAAATTTTGGAATATTTAAAAAAAGTATCGAGTGTTACGGTGTTAAGTAAAAAGTATAAAAAAAAATAAAAAAGACAATATTTTAAAATGTGTGAACAATACGTTTTATGGACCCGGAAAACGCAAAACATTACGATCTTCAGAGCTTTCAAAAATGGAAAAATCGCTCTATAAGTGGTTTATTTGCATGCGGAATAAAAACCTCCCTGTAAGTGGGTTGATGTTGAAAGAGAAAGCCAAACAAATTCACAAAAACATAAGTGAAAACGGAAATGACTTCAATGCTAGCGATGAGTGGCTACAAAAATTTAAAAAGAGATACGGAATTCGGCTCCTTCAGATAAGCGGTGAAAAACTTTCTGCGCAATCTCAGTTCGTAAATCCTTTTAAAATTAAATTGAAGACAAAGATAGAAGATTTGGGTTTATCCAATGATCAGTTGTATAATGCCAATGAGTCTGGTCTATATTGAAACTTCTCCCACAAAAGACATATGTAACGTCATTGGAGGAAAGCACTCCAGGTGCAAAAATGGAAAAGCAAAGGATAACATTTTTATGCTGTGTAAATGCGTCAGGATCTCATAAAATAAAACTTTTAGTAATAGGAAAATCGAAAAATCCTCGCAGTTTTAAAAATTTTATCTGTCCCGTAAACTACAGAAATTCAAAGTCTGCTTGGATAACTTCTTCCATTTTTAAAGAATGGTTTCACAACTGTTTTGTGCCAGAGGTAAGTAAACATTTAAAAATAGTTCAATTGGGATTCTTACTGTTTTATTGACAGATTTTTTAACGAAGAAAGGATTACCAGTAAAAGCTTTACTCCTAATAGATGATACTCCTAATGAATGATGACGACTGTTTTATTGAAGCGCCTGAAAACAACATTAAAGCCAAAGAAGCTGTCGAAATTTTTAACAAAGCTGTACAATGGGCTGAATTTCAAATGTTCGATCAAACTGACATTAAAGTATTGAAAAAAATCAGGGAATTGGCGGTAAATAAGCTGGTCGAACAAAAGAAAAAACAGAAAATAATAACCGATTATTTCCATATTTAATTATATATGTATGTACCTATCTTTTTTCATTGTAAATTTTATTTATTTTTTTGTCGTAATATTTTGTTTGTTTTTTATGTACATACTACGTATGTACTCTTTATAAAATAGATTTTTAAAAACTTTTTATGTTCCAAATAAATTACAAAAAGTTTTGTGAAATATGTATATATAGATCGTTTTAAAGACATTACATCATGGTCTCAAATCTGACAACTTAGGTCAACTCTCACAAAGTTCATTGTTTTACAATATTTCCATATGTGCGTATACGTAACACACAATTGTATTGGCACGTTTTGGTTGTTGAACGAGATAATATTCGTAATAATTGCTTATATTTATTAAATATTGTTTATTTTTGAAAAATTGCCAAAAATTTATTTGTAAAGTTTTTTGAATGATTTTTGGAAAAAAAGATCGATATATATTTTATTTACTACTTAAGAAATAATGGCGAAAATGTTATGCTAATATGCTTTTTTATGCAATTAAAAAAGTCGTTTTAAAAATTGACTTTTTTCATGAAATCTGCTCTCCTGTATTCGTTTTTGGCCGGGCGGGAAGCAGTTTAGTGTGAAATCGTTCTAAATTTATTTTTTGATGAAATATCATCAAAAAATTTAAAAAACCTCGCGTGACATTTTTTTATTAATCGATAAAAATTAAACTTTTTCTAAAATTCACTATTTTCGACCAATGCCTGATGTAGGATGCAAACTTAAATCAATTCAAATTTTCTTTACTAACCATTTATGAAGCCTTATCTTTTAAAATATATAAATCAAAAATTCAAAATTCAAGTGTAAATATCTTTTTAACTCTAAGAGATAACTTAGGTGAGTTAGCTTATTTTTCTTTATCTTTTTAAGTACTTAACAGAAATATAAAAGTCATTAAAATCGGACTTTATTTGTTTGTTACGATTTTTTTTTTTAACTTTTACATACTCGAGGTAGTAAATTTTGACACCCTTTAGAATTTTCTTGTGTTATCACAGGGTGACTACAAGATAATTTTTCTCAAAACTTAAGTCTTCCTCTACAACTCGTCCATACATTTAAATTTCATCCAACCAAAGTTTTGGAGATACAGATTTATTACATATTGATTTATTACATACATTCATAATTCAAAAGCATTTGCATTATGAATGTATTTTCGAAAATTTTCTAAAAATATATAAAAATGTATAAATCAAAAATATTTTTGTTTGCTAAAGATGCACTCTCAACATAAATGCAATTTTCAGTTGTATTTTTAAGAAATTGCTACCCTTTTGATTTTTAATATTTTTGCTTAATTTTAAAGAAAAATAAATATTATACCCAGAGACCAGAAATTACGAACAAAAAACATAAAATTTTAAGTTTTCATTGAAAAAATAAAAAAAACTTAAGTTCAAAATATAATATTTTTCTTAACTGTTCAAAAACAAAATAATAAAATTATTAAAACAAACATTTTAAGTAAAGTACAAAATAATTTTGTACTTTAAAAAAATGTTTTAAAAAAAAGTTTTTTTTTTATGTACGAAAAAACTTTTTCTTTGTATAATTTAAAAATATCAATTTAGAAATGAATTCATTTTAAACAACTGGAAATTTGGTAGTTGCTTAGTAATCATATTGTACTTTGAATATAATAAATGACCAAAGTCGCTGCGGATTATCGAAAAAAAGCAACGTTTTAAATGGTATACATTAGGGTGGCCGCGAAATGAAAAGTATAGATGTTCCTATATTAAATAAAAATTTGATTCATTCTAAGGTACCGTTTCTCAAAATTTTGGTCCTGAAATGATCCTTTCGTGAGCAAGATCAAAATGAAAATAGGTTCTTTTTTCAATAACAATATACAAATTTGGTATCGTAAGAAAGGACTTTAGAGCGAGCATTTAATGCCATAAGAAAAATTTAGGACCAGATTCAAATAAGATCAAAATTTTGGTTCGTCCTTGTGTTGAAGAAAGCATATGTACCAAATTTCATCATATTACCTTCAAACTGCGCATAAGCTTTATATTTACAGCCAGCCAGCAAGAAAGCCGACCAGACGGACGGACATTGTTAAATCGACTAAGAAAGTGATTCTAAGTCGAACTGTGTACTTTAAGGTGTGGGTCCGAAGATTCTTCCTCTGCGTTACAATTTCTGCCCAAACAAATAATGCACCAACATACCTATGGTGGTGTAGCGTATAAAAACAGAAAAACTTGTTTTGGTATAACTGCTAAAGTATTATTTTGATCCCAATTTTTTAAATATTTGTGTAAAAAATTCAAATTTTTAAATTTTTGGTGAAAAATTGCAATATTTTGGACTTATTTGGACCTGGTCCTAAATTTTTGTTACGTCATTAAATACCAGCCCCAAAGTCCATTCTTACGATACCAAATTTTCATATTGTTCCTTCGGCAGATATAGGAACCAAACTTTTGAGACGCGGTACCTTAGAATGAAATAAATTTTCATTTGAGATGAGAACATCGTTATCAGATAAAATACTCCATACAAACATTTATATGAATTTATCTTAGTTTGTGATGAAAACTGTTGATAAATATGAACAAAATCATTTAATTTGTTCATTATTTGTCTTATTTGCATTTATTATCAATACTTTATTTTAAATTTCATAAATATTTGACTTTGAAATGAAAAATTATTGTACAAAAAGAAAAGTTTTTTGTGTTTTGTTTTCTTTGGAAAAATTTTTTTTGAGAACTTTATTATTTTGTACTTGAAGAAAAACATTTTTTTAAAAAACTTTTTTTATATTTTTTGTTTTAGTATGTTATAAAATAATTTTTAACTTCAATGAAAATATTTTTTTGTAAAAAACAAAATAAAAAATGTTTCCGGTCTTTGATTATACCACAAATAAATTATGAAATATTACACAGAGTTAAAAAATGAGAAAAAATTCAGCGGCACGGGGTTTTTTCAGTCAATTTCTATATTAACAAATATTAAGCCTCTATTCCACTTTTTTTGAATTGACTCTAGTTCTCGCGATAAATCGCGATTTGTAAAATTAAGGAGGATGCACTATATATTGAAGCATATCGCGATAACGACTTGTCTGATTTTGTTCAAAAATATATAAAAAAAATTTGAAATAAAACTGTCTTCAAGTCGTTTTTACATTACTTTATATCTTCACCTTTTAATATGGTCAACAATTATGAAAATATTAAGATCATCTTCTGAGAAAAAATTAAATTTTATACAAAATTTCTAGATTTTTTTTTTTTTTTTTTTTTTTTTTCGAAAAATCATAAGAATTTGTAAATGTCAAAAATTCAAATTTGTATTCTTTAATCAAATATATTATTGTGCAAATAAAACAAGACATATTTTATTAAAGTTAATGCCTAAGTTTTGATTTTAATCACAAATTAGTAAAAATGCTCATTTACAAGTTACATATAAAAATTTTAAAAATCACAAAATCATATTTTTTTTTTATTTTTTTAATTTTTTATGCAACTTTTAAATTAGTATTTTCACTAATTTGTAAATAAAATAAAAACTTAAGGTACGGTCATATTAGTGAAACATTTGACTGAAATTTGTGAGTTTCTTTGCCGTAATATGACCATAAAATATTTTTGTGTGGCAAACAATAAATCAGCTGATTTTGGACAAACAAAATTATTTGATAGCAAACAAAAATGTTCATAATGTGAACACAATGTGACCACATAATAAAAAATATTTTCCCATTTTTTGGGCAAATAATTATTTGAACATACAAAATTTTTGTAAGAGAAAAGAACATCAAATAATAGTTTTATCGAGCCATATTTACTATTGAATCTAAGGGTGCCAAAAATCATTTTATGCATTTTATGATATATCTAATATTTTTTAGTATCAGCTATATTTCGGAACGATATAGCGAGATATATGTATGCAAAAAAATTATTTTTGGCACCTTCAACCGTGGCGATAAAGTAAAATTGTAATGATAACTTACCAACCATCTTCTAAGGATATTTACTTATCTTCTATTGCATATATTGTCGAAAAAACTTTTTGTGGTTCAAGTTAGGGTGTCCGAAAATGTAAAATTTTCAAAGAGGCAAGGGAGTAAAATTAAAATAATAAAATGAAAAGACTTCGTGCACATACTTGAGCAAATCAAAGGACTATCACTACAAAATGGTACATAAATATTTAGTTTAGCAAAATTGTTGCAAATTTTATATTCTATAGATGATGTAGTAAAAACACGTATGATGCATAATAAGCGAGATATATTCAAAAAAATTGATTTTTGGATCCTTTAACTGCGAATAACCTGTGTAGCAAAAACGTGATTATATGTTTGTTACCTTTTGCAGTATGACGACGTTATGTTGTCAGTGCCGGCTATTTTGCGGTAGTGTGAACTAAATTCGTTCAGTTTGGAGGTGGAGTTATGACAAACGGTTCAAGCCGGGATCGTTTATGTTGATGGAGAGTGGTGGTGAGGTCGCTGCTAAGGCTATTAGTGATGCATGTGGGACGAAGGGTGCTGCTGCTTCCTGTGGCAAAGCTGCCGAAAAGACGCGTAGAACGGAGCACCCTAGGAAGAAGGCCACCACGTCGGTTGAGGGTGACGGATGGGTCGGCCATGTGAAGAAGATCACGTAGGATTTTAAGGAGGTGGTGTTTAAGAAGTTGCTGGTTGACCTTCCCAAGAAGGTGATGAAGAATGAAAAAATACGGAAAATATGAGGCCCTCTTGATGAGGCTCAGTACTGTAAATAAGCGGCAGCAGGGGGATCTTTACGTTCTTGGCGCTGGTGGTATTGGAGGTAACACACATGCTCCAGAACAGTCTCTGCCGATGGCTATGCCATTGTCTTACCTTTTCTTCTTCCTTTTCCAAAAAGCAATCGAAGCTGCTCTACATCACAAATCAAAAAATGTTCATGTTCTATATTATATTTTCAATAAAAATAATTTTATTGTTTTAGACAGTTTGATGAAATAATTTTTGAAGGCAAATAATTTTCCAAATGTGACCGATGAGAAAACATGTTTTCCTATTTGCCTATTTGACTATATTTATTGTATGTTTGAACAAACAAAAATGGGAAAATAAATGTGAGTAATGTGACCATAAAATAAATTTCATATTGCTTTGGAAAAATTTTGTTTATGTTCGGGCAAACTAATTTGAAACAAACATTTGCCTAATGTGACCGTACCTTTAGACATTGATTTTAATGAAATATGTTTTGTTTTATTTGAAACAAATTTATCTCTATGAATAAGGAATACAAAATTTAATTTTTGACACTTTTAATTTTTTTTTTTATTTTTTGAAAAATTTTTTTCTTTAAATTTTTTATAAAATTTCATTTTTTCTCAAAAGATGATCTTAATATTTTCCATAACTGTTGACCGTATTAAAAAGTAAGGCAAAAACGACTTAAAGATAATTTTATTAGAATTTTTTGTTATTTTTTGAATAAAAACAGACAAGTTGTTTTCGAGATAGGTTTCAATATATAGCAACTAGTCTCCTGCGTAAGATGATTTGAAAAGCAAATCCACTTGAATTTCAAGTGTGTGTTTCATAGCCAGCATGTGCAAAAACAACAATAAATACTGTTCGTACTGTTCGCTGCCCGAAGCAAAGTAAGTGTGTACTGTGTATGAGCGACTGCAAATCCGTGCGTTCAAATCATTTATCGTAAACAAGTGGTGCAAGTGGTGTAGCAAAAAAAAGCAAATCATACAAGACGTTGAGAAATGATTTAAAGCATTCAAGTGGTCTTGACGATTTGTTTGTTTTTTGTAATACGTAGTTGCTGTGTGTAGCAAAAAAATGTTTGCAAGGGGTTGTTTATAATTGCTCTTGTATACACACATATATATTTATGTCTACATTTTATTGTTGGTTTTTCTTTGTCACAGTAATGATCGCACACATACATACATATGTTTTTTAAAAAAACATGCAAAGAAAACAGAAAAAATCTTTCTTTTTTTTCTTATTGAAGCAATCAAGTGGTCAAAAGGCTTGTATTTTTTTAACGTCGCACTCTCATGTCTTGTTTGGTCGCTCTCATAACACACTCATGATTTGTTCATAAAGTTGAAGCACACACGCAGTATTTGTATGGTTTTAAGTGCCTGCAGAACAGTATTTATTGCTCCGCACACACACTGATAACAGCACTTGAAAAATATCAAGTGGCTTGAAATGCGTTATAAGACACAGTTTGCAGCTCTCTAATAGCAACCTAATTAATTTTACAAATCGCAATTTATCGCGTGAACTAGAGGTCAATTAAAAAAGTGAATTAGAGGCTTAGTACTTATTAATACCATTTACCGCAATTGACTGAGAAACCCCGTGTCGCAGAAATTTTTTTTCTTATTTTGTAACTCTTTGTAGTTTTTGAATACTCTTTTGTGCAACTAACTATGTGTGCTTATCACGTGTGGTGAATGGTTTCAGCACTAATACATATAAATAAAATTTGACTAACACAATCTTAAGTTATTTTTTTGACAACGAAGTTGTTTTTTTTTACAAAAGAGTTAGGTTTTCTTTTGACAAGTGTTCCATTATTTATATTCTTTGATCCATTCCATAAAAGAACGCCCAAAAATGTTCTTTTGGTTTTCTGATTTTTTTTTCTTTAGAGTCATTTATTATTTTGAAAAATAATACTAAAAGATTTATATATAAGAGATATAGGGGAAAAAATATAGACTAGAGTTACGGCAAACAGAATAGGGATTGGAGGAGACCATCTAGGGGGACGAAATTTGCCTTAAGGTTTATTTGGTATTGGCAGATATTTCTTAAACAAAAGCATTGACGACAACAACATTTTTTACAGATAATTCGAGGATCCATATAAACTCGGGAGAAAATGGGTGTGGTCCGCCCACTTTACTGCCCATCTTTCATATAAGATGAAACTTAAAAGGTTGCAAATGGGTATATAGATTCGACCAAGCCGAATATAACATTCTCACTTGTTGATGTAGGGTATAAAAATACTAAATAACTCCATATGTTACATGCAATCAAATATGAACAAAACTTTTCGACAAAACAGCTTTGAGCTCAAATACAAGCAAGCGGATTATTTATTTTATATGAAGATTTGGCAACTAAAACAACACAGCGGAATCCGCTGACAATTAAAATCTATTTTATTTTTACAACGGATTCTCAAAATCTCTTACTATCTCACTCTCCCTCTCTGTCGGTGATGCCGTTGTTACAAAATGAATCACATAGCTTTACATTAAATTTATATAAGAAGGAAAGAGATAGAAAGATTTGCTTTATAGTTTAGTTTTTTTTTTTTTTTTTTTTTTTTTTTGTATGGAATTTAAGAGAGAAAGAAAAACATTTTTTATACATGTAGTTTTGTTGTTGCCAAACACAAAAAATATAAAGGAACAAAAACAAAATATATATGAAATCCGCTGATGGACGCCGTCTTCTTTTAATTTTCATTTCTCTTTTAGAACGGAAAACAACATCCGCCACCGCTTGCTTGTGTTTGGGTTCTTACACACATTTTTTAGGAGAGTTACAAAACTGTTAAAATAATCTACATTTCATCAATCATATTTTGCGAACTATATCTCCAAAACTAATAGACGTAGAAAAATACAGATAAAAGAAAACGATGTATTTTGAACGTGTTAAAAAAATATTAAATAATATTGAATATCATTTTATATCTACTTCATATTTTTTGTCAAAAGTCCTTAGCTTTTGCCAATACTAATACAGTTCCTTTAATATTTGCAATTGAAATTGTAAAAAAAAATATGTGATATTTGTTCAATACGTACACCGAGAAATCGTGGCCCAATGTGACATAGTTAAGCGTTTCTTTTCAAAATAAATTCCTTATCAGATGACAAAGAGGAAACTAAACAAAATTTTATATAAAAAAAATCACTATAATAACCAAGGCGTATGATTATTTTTTGTTTCAAAATATGTATTACTAGAATATTACTCATACGTGCATTAGAGTGACCTTTTTCGAGATTTCGTTGTAGGAAGACCCCTCAAACGATGCGTAAAAATTTGCTTAATACGAAAAAATTATTTAAACAATTTTTAAAATTGTCAAAAAAAAAAGTTTTAATTTTTTAATCCAAATGGGTAACAAAAAATTCGTAATCTTATGCTGGTTATGGGAAAAATATTTAAAAAATGTTTCCCATGGAATTTTGTTTTGCTAGAAGACTTTTTAAATGAAAATTTTTTTGGAAAAATATATATTATCAGCAGTACTTATTACAATGCTAATTTTTAATATTTTAGTCATAAAGGGAACAAAATTATAAAATTCTTATCCATTTTTTAAGAAAAATATCGATTTTTTTTTTTTTTTTTTTTTTTTTTTTTTGCATAATGTACTAAAATGACTCTTTATGGACCAACAATTTAGCGAAAATTTCTTAAAATATTTTTTTTTTTTTTTTATAATTTTCTAAAAGTTACGAATTTTTTGATACCCATTTAAAGACAAATCTCAATACTATTTTTTTACAAAATGTTCTAGACCCTTTACTTTTAATCGATGGTAGGGAACTGAAGATCAATTTTTTTTTTTTTTTTTTTTTAATATTTTTTCCATATTAAGATAATTTTTACACATTGTTGGAGGGGTAATACAAAATTTTTGTCTACGTGACACTCTAACGTTCATATTACATATTGTATTGAAATATTTATATATAATTAACGTGACCAGAAGGTTTTTGTCAAAAAGCGGGAACCGAACGATTAAAAACGATTACTGAATGAGAAAAAAAATTATACCCTACACTATTGTGTATGAGCATAAAAATTCGGGAAGTAGACTTATATTAGATTTGTGGCCAATTGTAGACCAACACTATTAATAAATGTAAACTAATATATACAAATAAAAAATAAGTCGTTGATAGTAACAGCTATATGATTTTATGCACTTTAGAGCGATTTCCTGAAGTGGGTTTATATGGGAGCTATGCTAAATTATGGACCGATTTTAACAAAAATTGTAAATGTTGTTTCTACTTACATAAAACTTATTTGTGTCACATATTAACTTGATACTAACATTCGTATGGGATTTATGGACGTTCAAGTGATTTTTGGAAGGAGGGTTTATATTGGAGCTATGGTCAATTTTGGACCGATTTTCATTAAATTTGGTATAAATATTTATACTTATACAGAACTTCTTTGCACCGAATTTCATTAAAATATTATTTTTAGGCATTTTTGAGAGTTGAAACTCTATTCCGAGGGGCCTTTTCCTTGTATCATAAAAGTTCCCTGTGCCTGTGAGATATCTTAAAACACAAGGTTTACATAGAAAGCAAGCTAGCCAGCTAGACTGACAGACATCGTTAGATCGATTTAAAAAGTGATTCTGAGTCGATTGGTATACTGGTGGGTATTAGATAACTTTTTCTATACGTTACAAATATCAGCACAAACGCATAATACCCCAAACATCTATGGTGGTGTAGGGTATAAATATGAAAAATTTAACATGTTTCTTGAAATATATTCCAAAAATTACAAGTTAAATTTCTAGTTTGAATTCAAATTTGTATTCAGGAGAGCTAAAATTTTTCAGGAAAGCTAAAAGACTGTTTAAAAAGTTATTAATTTGTATGGAAAAGTAAGTTTTTGGCTAACTTTATCTCCAAAAAAGTCATATTTATTAATCCAGCAAAAAAAAAAAAGTCATGATTTTAACATTGTGTTGTTATTGGAAGGAAATACTTAGTGGTGAAAAAGAGCTGCAGAAGTTATTTTTTTAACCCATGGTTGTCATTGGTAGGATGCTATGCTTCATTGCTTTCGAAGCAATTCTCTAAAAACTATGTTTATACATTTTTTTTAATAAATTTTCACTTTTTTGGAAGTAATTATTAAGAACTTCTAAAAAAGTTTAAGATATGCAGTTTGTTCCACTTTTGAAGTTGTGAAAATGTTCTTTTTTGGAAGAACCTCATCTTTTTTATTGGGAAGTTAATTTAATGATTAAATAAAATTTGTCTTATCTTGAAAAAAAAAATCGAAACTTTTTTGGCCAAATTATATTACACTTGAAATTTACACTGGTACGGAACTAATGATATGTTAAAAAATTTTGATATTTTGTCCATATTCAGCTCATCAATGCGCATCATTTTCGAGAAGATGATCATAGCTACAAAAAGCTTAAAACTTTTAATTGTCAAAAACGATATAGCAATTTCAATAATGTGCAGAGTTTTCAGTAGAAAAAAATTAGACTCTACACACAGAACAAGAATTTATTGGAAAATGGTTACTATTATGAAAATTTAAGGAATATAAACAAAACTATATTTCTGGTATTAAAAATATGTAAATCTGGAAGATTTTCCATGTTTATAACTATGTTAATAAGCTCAAAATTGAATATATGTTACCACAATAAACAATATTATTAAGATAACCAATTATTTAGTAATTTTCCAATTCTTTTGATGTAACCAAATTTAATTATTTTCAATGCGCCTAAATATAACATATATACTACATATAAACGAATTCATATGTAGTTTATTTTCTATTGACATTTTATACAAAAATAAAGAAAAGAAAAACTAATCGAAAAATATTTTAGATGACTTTATAAAAAAATGTGTTTAAAAAAATATGGATATACTACATAAAATAAGGAAATATGAAAGGCTAATATATGTTTTTGTACATTGTATAGTAGATGCACTAAATAGATCCAATAGCGAAAGGTAAGTCTGATGTTACGTATTGCTTTTTAACAATGAAATATACTTATTAAGATTCTTTTCTACAAAGAACGTAATTTATTATTTTGTTGATTGGTACATATACTAGACGAACGGAGTAATTCAAGAACTAATATTAAATAGGTAAATATAGTACTGCAAAGTAATATGGAACAATTTGTACAAAAACGTGGTTGTTAAAATTCTTACAGGATCATTCGTTGATTAACAAAATTTGGTACGCCTTGGAGAATTATCAATGCATTCAACGTTCCATTACAAAAGTGTTATCTATAAAAATTGGCTAATCATCGTCTTCTTTACAAGAAATACCAAAGTATATACAAGACTCTTTGGCAGGAGTACCTAACTCTAAGAGTGTGTTGGTGAAAAAGTACCTAACTCTTAGTATGTGTTAGTAACAAAAATTTAATTGTGTTGGTGCCTATTTAGTTTTCCCATTCACTCAGAGTTCTATAAAAAGGTTTTAAAATTCAATTTGTTTGAACTTTCAATAATAAATATTGAAACTCTGTTATACGTTTTTATTTATAAAATAAATTGTCAAAAATGAAGAAAAAATATTTTGTATTTTGTGCGAATTGGACTTATTTTCAAAGTAAAGGTGGGCTCATAGTTTTCTAAAAAATTATAAATTGTGGTGTGATTGTGTAAAAAAGTGCAAAAATCATTAATAATTAAAATATTTAGAGGTAAGATTTCTGTGTTTTTTGTTTGTATTAGTCTCTCACAATTCACACGGCACCCGTATGTGAGAGAGAGAAATATTATGAAAAGAGAGTCGGACTACTTTGTATACTTTGGTAAATACCATTGAATTTGTAAAACATATGAATACATATTTATATTTTATGTGTAATTTTTTTTACAACAATAAAAAAAATATAAAAATATTATTTTTGACATTTTGTTATGGGGAAAAAAATTATATTTTAGGAACCGAATTATAGGGTATTGTTTCATTTGTATCTACCAATAATTTTAGTCATCCTAACAGATGAAATATAAACATCTACCAATAAGTTGCTACATCTAAATGAAATATTCAGTAATCACAACCGTTTTTTGTGTTAGTTGGTGCAACCGACCAAATTCGATTGGCAAAAAATTCGGTAGCCATAACGAAACTGTTTTCTCTGTGTATGAAATAGCTCCCAATGTTCCAAAAAATTCCATACATTTTAGAAGTTCTTTCATATGAAATAACTCCTAAATTTTTTTGAAATTATTACATTTTTTAGGGAGTAACTTCATTTTCTTATGAAGTTATTTAATTGTTTAAAAATACGAATAATGAAATAAGTACACACAGAAAAAAGATTTTTTGGATATCGTTTACCACCATGTTAATTTTATAATATGTACCAATTTTCTATTAGACTTATCATAATTTTGCTAACAGAAAACAAATTATCTTCTTATATAAATAAGAAGGTACTAATATTTAAATTTACGTTCCTGTTATAATATAATTGGTTAATGCAACCAATTCATGCTCTTTTTAAAATTAAAATAATAATTCAGGAGGGGTAACCATATTTAGTACTTTTATAATCGATTTTGTATCGAATATTTTAATTGTGGAAATCAATAAGTCGTTCAATAAAAGGTATGCTAAACTAGTACTGAATATTCAGTTACAGCAAACAATACTTTATTACAAGCATTTATTGTGGAAACTAATTCGGTTGCTTAAAAGAAAAAATTGGTTTAATTGGTTTTGACATTTAAAAAAATATTATAAAAATAAAAAAATGTTCAAAAACATTAAATAAACTAAAAACAAACAAAAAAATAAAAGGAATTTGATATTACTTGGATCCTTAGGAGGCAAAATATTACTTATGGGAGAAAAAGGAATTTGTTAAACAGAAAATAAATAGTAAGTAATAGTGACTAACAAACAACCTTTTTTAATGACTACATATATTTTTCTTTCAGAAGTCTCAGTTGAAGAGGAAGAATTGTTTATAACATCAAATAGTTCAAGGACCAATGTAAACTCGGAAACAAAAAATAGGCGAGGTCCGCCCACCTCCCATATAACGTAAAATATGAAAAAGTTGATGGTGGGTATATAGATTCGGCCGAGCCGAATATAACATTCGCTATTGTTAAAATTAAAAAAGGCTCTATTTATCGCATTATTAAAGGGTGGTAAGTACTTTATTGTGACTATAATTGAGGTTAAAATTTTACGTACACTTTTTCGCAGAATAACAGAAGAGACGTGCCATAATACTGAATGTTCCAAACAAATTTCCAATTGCAGCAAATCCAAAACGAAGTTTTGAATTTAGACATTACACAATATAAAAGATAAATAAAATCACTTAAAAAAGCTAACGTGTGTATGAACGTGAAGTTGAACCACTTAATTATCCGCAACAAAGGTCTAAACGGATAATTTTGCGGAAGAAAATTGTCATCAAATAAAAAATCCAAAAACCTATTATCACACAGAAAAAAGTAAAAATGGACTTCAATTACGAAATTTGTAATATTAATTAATTTTTAATTGATTTTGCTCCAATCATCAAAATGATGATATTAATAACTAGAATAATTGATATTATTATTACTTTTTAGATCCTTAAATAGATACAATGAGCTGAAAATTTTTGAAAATTTACTTAAATTTATTTTATTTCTCTACTCTTATAGACAAATATTTAATTTTTCTTTATATTTTATTAACAGCTGTCAATTTATTAAAAAACAAAACTGTAAACCAATTAGAAAATTAATTATATTAATAAATCATATAATTAAATTCCAATATAAAGTTAATTAATAATTTTATTAAATAATTATTTGAAATATTTTTTTCTGTGCAGGTTAGTACAAATGTTTCCATTTTATTACAGTCAGAGACTTTTAATTACAAATATGCACATTATCTTTACAGTTTTTCACGAAATGTATCATAGCAAGCTTGATTTACATTCGTAATTCCTGTTTCCATCTTTTTTATTATTTTAATGCAATTGGGAGTAAAGCAACCAAGTGTGGTCAATATTTTAGGAAAATATGTAAATTAGAAGTATCGCAAACAATAAATGCAATGGGTTTTATCACAAATAAGTAATATAAATAAAATCTAGCAAAGTCATACAAATTCATTCAATTTAACGTCTTTTGGATATTTTGATTTTCAAAATTCAAGTTAAAAATTCTACAATGGCCACCAATATATCGAAACTAATTAAGAAATTGCAGACATGGTAATTTATACAGTTAATTTTTTATATTTTTTTTATAATTCTTCCATACATTTTATGTAAAAAATAATAAATAATAAAAAAAAATATATGTTTGTACTAAAAACCATTCTTGAAATTAAATCTTCAGTTGTCCTAACCGAATTACTTTTTCAAAACAGTTGTACCTACTATGTTGTTCTAATTATCTCAACTAATATTTCTTTTGTGAGTACCAATTATATGTTATAAGTAAACGAAATATTCGGTCACCGCAATCGAATCCTAAGATAGTAGGTGCAACTGACCGAATTCGATTGGCAAAAAATTCGGTTGGAACTACTAATCTGTTTTCTCTGTGTACCTTTAGAAATTTATTTTGGGATTTGTTTCATTTTTCAAAGAAGTAAAAAATTATTGAATTTTTTAAGGATTTATTTCATTTTCTTAAATTTGTTTTAATTTTATACTTTCTCAATGAAAGTATAATAATTAAGAAATAATTAAGACTTTATTTATGAACTATATTTTTAATTCTTTTAAGAAGTCATTTATTTCCGCAAGTTTGAAAAGTGTTATCTTGAAATCTTACATGTTATGTAATGAATATCGGTCATTTAATACTCATAACTCCAATAATCTAATTTTTCAGGAGGCGCATTTTTAGTTATTAAAGTTCAGTAATTATTTTTTAACTCTTAAATGTAAATAATATTATTGTCAATTAGGTAGTTTTTCTATATATCTTAGTGATTATGACTATACAAAAGCCTAAGCATAACTTAAATAATATATTGTTTCAAGTAATACGCAATACGTAATGTAATTAGAACAACATGATTTTTCGCGGCCCTGTTTAGAATCTGAAATGTTAATACACCAGACTTCTTCAGTTAATAAAACAACTTTATTTGCTATTAGTAAATTTAAACCGATACCGGTACTTTTGCGGGAAATAAGTATTAAATTTACCTATTAATGAAGATGATTGTAATAACTGGAAGCGTTGTAGCGACGTAGGCGAAAAATTTTAATAAAAAACGAGAGAGGAAGATATAGTCAGTCAAGCCCGACCATATGATACCCTACACCATTGTGTACATCAAAATTCGGGCAGGAGTCTTTTATTTTATTCTTATTAAGTGTAAAATAAAACATACGAATACAGAATATTACGTTGATACTAAAATTTTTATGAATTTATTCACTTTTGGGTGATTCCCGAAAAAGGGTCTTATATGGGAGTTATGGTAAATTATGGACCGATCATCGTAAAATTTAGCACTATCATTTACTTTTATATAAAACTTATTTGTGTTGAATATTAACTTGATACTAACATTTTAATAGGATTTATGCCCTTTGAAGTGATTTTCGGAAGAGGGGTTTATATGGGAGCTATGGTCAATTATGGACCGATCTGAAATTCGGCACACAGATTTAGACTTATATGAAACTTATATGTGCGAAATTTCATTAAAATATTTCTTTATTTAATGGATTTGTGATCGTTAAACCCTTTTCCTTGAGGACATTTGTATGGGGGCTAGGTGTAATAATTGACCGATCATAAACAGTTTCAATAGGGTTTGTCCTTGGTTTAATAGAAGATTGTGTACTAAAATTCATTGACTTATCTTTAAAACGAGAGAAGAAAATATAGTCGGTCAAGCCCGACCATATGATACCCTACACCATTTCGATTCACATAATTTTGTTTTTACTATTGCACAACTCACTTGTGTTAAAAATTAACATAATAACATGTGTATGGGATTTATCCACGTTAAAGTGATTTATCCACGTTAAAGTGATATAAAACTTATTTGTGCCAAATTTCATTAAAATATTCCTATTTTTAAGGCATCTAAAAGCGGTAAAACTCTATTCCGGGAGGACATTTGTATGGGGGCTAAATTATCTTCAAAATTGCGACCTGTACTTTGCGCATAAGCTTTACATGGACAACCAGCCAGCCGACCAGACGGATGGACGGACAGACATCGTTAAATCAACTCAGGAAGTGATTCTGAGTCGAATGGTATACTTTAAGGTGGTGGTCTGATTTTTTTTTTTTCTATGCGTTACAAACATCAGCACAAACGCATAATACCCTTCCCACCTATGGTGGTGTAGGGTATAATAACAGCACTACAGAGACATTTTCAATAAAACGTAACCTGACTTTTATAATTTTTTCTATTTAACAATTAATTTTTTAAATTTCTAATAGAAATCAAGAAATTTTTATAAAGGAAAGAATTAACGCTGTACTCTTAAATGTTAATATTAAAGTTTCAAACATTTTTAAAATATACATATGTATATAATTTGGGACTTATTTCATTGTTTTTTAATTAATTTCATTTCTTTTAGAATTTATTTCATTTAAAATTATATATATATATATATATATATATATATATATATATATATATATATATAATCTTAGCTTAACTCACCTGCAATGGGAGATAGAATACTGCCCTGTTTCATTAAGGCACCATAAACAAACCAAGCACAGTGACCCAAAGAATATGGTTTCTGTTCCGTATCGCCAGTCAACTTATTGCGCAAAATGATCAAAAAGTAAATCACAGGACCAACCGTAAGCAAAGAGATGAAAATTAAAATCCACACCCAATAATCAAAAGGTGCCAATAAACCAGAGCCCGATGCAGACTCACTTGGACGTTGCATAACCATAATCCATTCACCCTCATCCAAAGTAGTGGTAGAATAGAAAACAAAAGTACGCTGTTCCGAGAGTAAAGGTAAAAAGGCAGCAGCCATATCCGCTTGCTATTAAATATACATAAAAATATATATTAAAAATAAAAAATAATACACTTTTACTTCTAAAAATATAAAAAATATTTAAACTTACCGTACTATTCAAAATTTCAATTAAACTGTTAGCAAAATCTGTCTTAGAACCAATTATATTACCATCGGGCACCACAACCTCATAAGTGAAATTAAATTTTTCCTTAAGAAAATCAATCAATTCAAATGCCACACCCAAACCCACAATTGTGCCATTTTCAAAGTGTTTGGTATAGCTTAAAGGATAATCCTCCAAAGTGGCTATACGTAAGTGACGACCATTAATCCATTCTCTTAAGTTTTTCAGTTTTTCAGCTTTAAGTGCTATTGTTTCTAACGTTTCAATTGGTACATCATCTAACGGAGCATCTATCTTTTCCTCCAATGGTTTTAGCTCGAGTTGAGTGACTACTTCACCTTTTTCATTAAGATGCAATAAACCAACTGGATAATGTACCGTTTCGTTGGGACATGACAAACACAAGGCAGTTGCCAATATCAGTTCTATACCAGTAGCCATACTTCCCCTCTAACCTTTATTGTGTTTATGTGTACGTTCTCTTTTGCAAAATATGTGTCAAAAAGAAAAGGGTGTATTATTTTTGCAAAATAAGCAATATCTTTATTTAACCTATAAGATATTTTAATAAAATGCGTGTAAAGTATTGTAGTTGAATTGTAATGATTTGTAGCAACTTTTTCTTCTTAGGCCGTCGTTTGTTCATAATGTTTCTCGTTTAGCATGCAACCTGTGGCATGCAATAACTCGTTTATATTTCGTAGAACTGTGCGTGTAAAGAAAATAAATATGTATGCAGGTATTAAAAATTAATTTGTAAAAATATTTATAGTCTTAAAATTACAATATGTTTAGAAAATTAATTATAAAATAGCGATTTAAGAATATATATGAGTTTCTTAAAAAATCTTTACAATTCCGTTTCAATATTTAAATCTACTATGAATAGATTTTTTGAGAAATTTAGAATTTCAGTGGAAAATACAGGATATAAGTGGTTTTGTATTTTCAGCTACACAAAAGAATAAATCAAGTTATTTTTAGCCTGAAAAAAAATAATATTTTAAAAGCATGTTTTTTTAATTTTAAGGGTCGGGGGTCCCGTTAGCGAAATCCCTCGCCGATCAAGATCTATTGCTTTCATTCCGAATGTAATGTACGGATTTTCATATTAATTTTTTTTAGGTAACCAATTTTTTATTCATTTTATCACAAACAATTTTCATTGAATTTTCATCACATATTGCGAAATTATTGTACGCAAAACATAGTTTATATAAATAGTAATAGATTATAAAATTAAATTTCTTCATCATTATATATATATGTATAATTTATCGAAATATAGTTATGGTATTTGGTATAATATTAAGTTATATCCATAAGTTGTATTTAAATAAATATATATATTAATATTGAACAAAAATTGTTTAAAAATTAATCAATTGATCGTATCCAATATAAAATACTATGTAGAAGTCATGTTTAGTATGCATTAGCCACTAGTGAATTTTATCGCACACCAACGCATCTCAACGCACATCAACGCATGGGAAAAAATTATGTGTAAGCCCAGAAATTTCTGCAATAATGCATTTTTTCGATAATTTATCGAGAGTAAAACCTTAAGTTTTATCTCCGGTAAATCACAGCGTGATTTTAACAAATTCTTTTTGGATTAACCTTCAACGCAGATAGACGTTTTACCAAGATAGTATTAAAAATTAAAAAGTGATAAATTCTTAAATTGCAATAAATTTAATAATCTAATTGATTGTACAAAATCAACACTAACAAAAGTTAGTTAATATAATCAAAATTTATTTATAAAACTTTAACTATCAGGTAACTAAGATAAAATAGTTAAAAAAAATAATAAAGAAAGAAATAATTAAATAAATAAAATTTTTCACAGAATTTATAATCACTTTCACATTCTTTATATGCCACTAAAGGAGGAAATCTTGATAGTTGTTTGAAGATTGACAAAGTTCCCCATTTTGTAAAATTTTTGCTCTACGCAAAATCTTTAATTTGTCATAAACATTAAAATTTTCTTGATACGGTATAATATTATCAGTTTAAATAATATTTAAATATATTACAATTTAATATTTTCTTAGGTTGATACTTTTGTAGCAAAACTACAACATTTGAATACAAAAATCATAGTGGACACATTTACAGAGCCACTACTGTATCATTGTTTTTTGCATCATTTTAATTTTATCAATTTTATCAACGTGATCATTGAATAGAAAAAAAATCATAATAAGCTGCAAACACAAATTAAAAAGAAACAAAAATTCAAGAAGAACCGTTCAAACAACTAACAGACACCTATATAAAGGAAAAAGAACAAGCATCCAGTGAATAACCAAAATCTCGTGTTTTAGTGGTTTCTTAAATTACTGTGCTAATTAATCGAAATTAAGAAAATATTTTAATTGCGGAAATAAAATCTAAAAAGTACACTAATCTAATATAAAATATTATTGGATAACGATTCATTGATTGATCGATAAACAACCTTTTAAACGTCTTCGAAGGAAGCAATATACTCCTAATCTTCAACTCAGAAAAAGAACATCAACTTTCGATCCTAAATTATTCGTATTTGGTAAATTGTCTCGGTTCAATATTTTAAATAAGTCTATTACAAAAGAATTCTTAATATTAGTTTAAAGTAAATATAACGTTTGAATAAATTCGTAGTATTAAACTACAAGTGGAAATTATAACTAATTCTTAAAGCTAAGAAAATAAAAACAACTATAAGATTAAGTGTTAAGAATTCTTCCAAAAAATTATAAACTTGTGTTTCAAAAGATTATTAAATCTTTAATAAATGAAAAAGTGTTTAAAATATTGAACTAAGAGGCTGAAATATATCTATTTAAAACATTAAACTAATTTTAGTATTATATTTCTTAAACTAGCAATAAGCAACTAATTTTAAGTGAACACCCTTATTATAGTGGCAAAGATCAGATACATTGTCTGTAAACAAATTTGATTAAAAGCATAACTCTACAGCAGCAGTTTGGTGAGGCCTCAACAATCAGCAGCAGCAGAGAAAATTTTAGACCAATTTGGTGAGTCAAATTTTATTAATTTATATACCTTTTGTTTAAATCTATTTAAAAGAGTGTTCATTTTTAAGAGTATATGTAAAAGAGAATAACATCTAATTTTGAAATCACCTATACTCTGGATTAATTTTGTTTCCCATTAATATTTAGCAATAATATGCATTAAAAGAAAGATTGACTCTTAAAAAAAAAACAAAAAAACAAAGAAAAAAAAATTGAAAAAGAAAAAAATATCAATTATGTTTTGTGCACAAAAACACAAACAGTAATATTTAATGCACTTTTGTTTTCGTTTGTTTATTTCTTTTAATTTGATGTTTATTGGAAATAAAAATTAATCAAGAGAGGGAGAGGAACAAATTTAACTAATGTTAAAAGTATCTTGTTGAAGTTGTTATTCTTTTTTATACCCTTCACCAAAGGTGTAAAGGGTATATACATATAAGTTTGTCATTCCGTTTGTAATTCCCACAATTTTCGTCGGAGAGCAAAAAAGTTGACATTTTCGGGATCCTTGTAAGAAATGATGACGATAGGACCATGTCCGTCCGTCCGTGTGTCGGTTGAAATGGCGTTTATGAAGCCCACCGATAACTGACATATATAATATATATATCAAACGATCGGAAATGCTTTCGAGAATTTTGCTATTGGAATTCAGCAAGATCGGTTCATACAATGCGGAGATATGTTAAAAAAACCGGTTTTTAGAACCGGTTTTCCAGTTTCTGAAGCATCTGTATATACTAGGGACTTCGTTTTTACAAAGAAGTCTCGGACATTTTTTTCTGAATTTTTGTTTTGAAAAAATGAAATAAATCGGTTCAATAATAACTGAGATATCGGACAAAACGCATTTTTTATTTTTGAAGCCCTGGTTTAAGCTATAGATTTTTATTTTTATACAGATCGGTCACAAATATTTTTTAAAATTTCCGTTTTTTGAATCAGCAGGATCGGTTTATAAATGGCGGAGATGTGCTTTAAAAACCGGTTTTTGGAACCGGTTTTTCAGTTTCTGAAGCCTCTGCATATACCAGGGACTTCGAATTTTTAAAGGGGGCTCGGAAATTATTTTCTGAATTTTTGTTCTGAAAAAATGAAATAAATCGGTTGAGTAATAACTGAGATATCGGGGAAAACGATTTTTTTATTTTTGAAGCCCTTGTTCAAGCTACAGATTTTTATTTTTATATAGATCAGTCATAAATGTTTTTATAAAATTTCGTTTTTTTTAATAAACCAAATTCGTTCAGAATCAACAGAGTTATGGACCAAAAACAAATCTGTTAAGAATATAAATACACACACAAACATGTATATTAAGCATTGTAATGACTATTAGTGACGTTTTTTGTTTTTTGTATAGACAAGTAGTTTAGTTAGCAACAGAAGTAATATAATGAATAACAGTGTTGTTGTTGTTCTTTGTATATGCAGTCAGTTTGTATATACACACATAAAAAAATAAATAAATATGGAATTGTCGTTGTTTATTTTTTAAAAGCAAAGCCTGCTATGATTGTTTTTTTTTTCATATTCAAATTTTCGTAGTTTGAAAAAAATTTGGATTTAAATATGTGAAAATATGAAAGCATACGTTAAGGCGAAAATTTTATTATTTGTCGGTAATATGGTAATATGATGTCGATAAGATAGTAAGATGGTAATATGGTGAAGGGTATCAAAGATTCGGCACAGCCGAATCTTTTTTCAATTTCATTTATATTTATATACACCCTACAGTAGGTTTATTTAATTTTTATTAAAATTATTATATACTTTAATTGAAATCTTTTTTTTAATTTTATTAATTTATAATTAATTATAGTAAATTAGACATAATAAGATAATTTCTTTTGTCACGTTTTCACCCCTGTATTTTACAAAAATATTTTGAATGTAATATTATAGCTAAGACTTAGTTATATACCATGTTTCTTTTTATATTATGAATAAAAGATATGAATTCATTAGAATGAAACTTTAATTTGTTAATTCCTTATGTGATGTAATCGAATAGGTGAAGTTAGTTTTAGTGAGGGATCTTAGTTTAACATTTTCACGTCCTAAGATCATAGGTAGGGTGGGTTTCAGAGACGTAATCCTTATTACCATCTTGTGGATTCTATCTTTGCGTCTTGTTTTATATGGTTGATCCTATAGTTTCTGTAAAAAAAAGTTGATTTAATATGGGGTTTGTAGAGAAAAATCAACTACCGGTCCAGTATTATAGTGTTATTGTTTACTTAGGGAGTCTACATTAATTATTTATGTTTGGACTTTGTTTCTAGCAAGAGAGATGAGAGTAGACATGAACCTCCCCGTCCGGCTGATTGCTAGCACAATCAATGGCTCCCGCTAGTCACGCTCTTTTCTAGATGTTACCTCCTTTATTATTTTCGCTAGGAAACAAATGATACTAATAAGGAATAATGTTTCATGTACTTAAGCCTTAATAGCATCATTCAATGTCGTGTTCATTACACGAACCACACGACCCGGCGGAATCGTAACGTACCTCCAGAGTAATAAGGCCGTTTCGGCTGCACTGCTCATCCGCGTAGCCGAACGAAGCGAGGAGCTAATGGTCCAGGAATAATGGACCATCCACGGTAAGATCTAAGGACTATATACCAAAGGCTACAAACTTTTGTACTTATTAAGCTTAAGCGGTTGCATAAAAGACTAATAGCAACACCTACTGCTCCTATTGTGCTATATGGTGCACGACGTCGATAACTAGGGATGGAAAATTAAAATATTTTTGGGCATCAAAATAAATTTCAAAAAATACTTTTTTTATCCTCAGAGTACTAAAATTCAAATATTTGATAGTTATTTAGTGCAAAACTCAAAAAATGTAATTTGTATATTCAAAAAGAAGGATTTAATACGATACCAAATCATTAAATGATTTATTCAGATTAAATATTATAGTTATTAAAATAAACTTAAGGAGAAAAAAGTCCAAGATTAATTTGTAAAAATCGAGCACTGCAGCTTTAGTTTTGTAAACATATATTTTATTATTATTTTTTAACATATTCTCATCATTTTGATTTACGGAACATTTTTTAGTAATGATTTTATATTTAAGAAGTTACAATTTTATAAATTAAAGCTACAGCTCAAGTAATTGTATAATTTAGTTTGTTTGCCCCATAAACTTATTTGAATTTCCTAATTACGTGACTAACTTTAGGAAACTTAAAGCTCCAGCATTTAGTCTAAGATGATGAACACAATTTCATTACTACTTCTGGATACCAATTGTCATATAAAATAAAGGTGTTGCCAATAAAACAGGAAGTTCTGGATATAATGGTTGTTAGTCTGAGTCATGTGAATTCCATAGAGAACTGGATGGTCTCAAATGATTGTTCCTGTTCCATTTTTATCCGAAATTTTCCATAATGGTCGGTAAACGACCAGAGCAGTATTTTATTAACAGAAAAAAATACAAACTGAGACATAAAACGTATGTATCTGCTAGGTATAAAAACAGACCCACCGATAATAAAAATACTTAAGATATAGAAAGGGCTGTGAATATGCTAAATAATAATGAATCGAAAGCACTTCTGAGACAAGCAGACTGCGCAAAATCCTGCCTAAACCCCCGCTATTTCTTGTTTTATCCAGAAATAAAATGGCGAATGGATTATAAGGATACTCTAGAAGTACTCCTGGATACTCATTTCCTTGACTTCTCACTTCTCAAGTATGTACTATAGGTACCATACCATATATTTTGGATCCTTTTGGATTTTAAGTAAATTATGTAGCTATGTACTGTACATACAGTGAAATTTTGCTTTTAAAAAATTTTAAAATAGGTAGCGGCAAGCACCCTTTTCTTTTGCACCCGTATCTTATTGGTAAAAATACTTTCTGAAGGTAAAATATAAAAATGTCTGCAAAAATTTTGTGGAATATTCTCCCGCAGTTATTGAACATTTAAAAAAATATAATCTCGCATGTAAAAAAATCTTCCAAGTGACTCTACGCGTAAAAAGCGTATGGTTAACTAAAACACATTTGTGACGTCCACTAAGGCAAAATAGGACTTAGAGCTGAAAGTGATGCGTCAACTATTTCTTGACATCTCCAAAAACAAAATCTGTAAGCAAGATTCCAAAGGAAAATCACATTACTAAACTACAGACAGGTACGCAATCGCCCTTATTTCTCGATACTTTACTCCGACTGGCCCCAAGCGAAATGGCGCACATTCTCTGCACAAATACGTCCAAAGCAATTCTTTTTGGTGCATATAGAACGCATGGGACAAGATTATATGTTACGTGACCCTTTTTTGAAGTGAACTTTATGGTTGTTTTTCAGGGCAATACTGATATTATTTTGGATCGTAGTTACCAATGGGTCTTTACTTACGGTTATAGAAAGAGGAAAAGTGTAGGAGTTGGATTATTTGTAGAGAAAACAGAATGGTTGTAGTATTCTTCAGGCCAAATTATCGGCCATTTAGAGGGTGATGAAATGGCTGACGTCAACACTTGTCCATGAATGATGGGCATCACATTTAAGATGGCGAGACATTTCGAATTTTTTCTTTAAGACTAAACACATTTGTATATAGCATTTCAAATGCTATTTTCATTAGCCTAAAATAAGATATATCTCTTTAAAATCGCTTAAAACTCAAAATGTTATTAAATATTTTTTTAAATTTACCCATTTATTTTCCATTCATTTTTAAAGAAAATATATTATTTGGGGCAAAAATAAAAAATGTATGGAAAGTTCCAAAGTTTTTGTCCAATTAGTATTTACAACTTAAATGTCTTATTTTTTTATAAAATTTTAAAAATTTACTTTCAATATTTGATCAAAAAATAAAAATTGTACACAATTAAAAAGTCTGATTCTTTTATTAAAATTTTTTAGTAAAGTTTATTATAATAAATTTTGCAAATGTTATTGCACAATTCAAAAAAGATGTTTTTGTTAAAGATGCACACACAACAAGAACTTTTTTTTATAATTTCCAACCCTTTTAATTTTAAATATTTTTGCTCAATACTAAAGACAAATATATTTTTGGGACAAGAAGATAACAAATAAAACAAGCGCGAATGTTATATTCGGCCCGGCCGAATCTATATACCCACCATCAACTTTTTCAAATTTTACATTATATGGGAGGGGGCGGAAAAGTGGGCGGACCACGCCCATTTTTTGTTTCCGAGTTTACATTGGGCCTTCAGCCATTTGGTTTCCGAGTTTATATCGACCCCCAAACTATTTATACAAAATTTCGTTGTCGTACATGCTTTTATTGAAGAAATATCAGAGACGGACACCCTGTGTTTCTAGTTTTTAACCCATAACTTTTTTGTTTATTAACCGATTTTGCCTAATATAAGATAAATATTTGTGTCAAATTTCATCCCCCTACGTTGCCCCGTTTGAGCCCTATCCTGATTTCAACAGACAGACAGACGGGCAGACGGACGGAAATAGCTAGATCGACTCAGAATCTAACCAGGACACAGAAAATATATACTTTTTGGGGTCTTAGATGATTCCTTTGATATGTTTTTGATGGTGGGTATAAAAATATGATGACTAAAATTATTTAAAAAAAGTAAACTCACAAAATATAAAAACCACAAAAATTATAGAGATATTTCCATTTAAAATCAACACGAAAAATTCCAATTTTTGACTTTTCCTCTCCGAATTTAATGATATTTGGTACAATCATTATTCTTGTCAGAACTAAAACTAATTCAAAATTTCAGATAATTTTATCAAGTGGTTCGCGAAATATCGCGGTTTAAAAGTGCAAAATAGCTCAAAATATGTACAAAGTTGCACACACAAAATTACAATTATCTTTCGAAGTATTTATTATATAAGATTTATTGAGATGTCATATTAAAGGTATCAAAACTACCTTTAATATGACGTATGACATGACTTTTTTCTCAACATCAAAATGGTCCATATCTCGCGATTTTTTGTTCGCGGGTAAATATCTCGAAAAGTGGTCTTGTTAAAAATTTTTAAAAAATATATGTTAATGATGAAAATGTTTTCTATAACCGTGGAAAGTGGCATTCTGGGACTTGCAATATTTTAGGAGTTATTACAACAAATGTCATAATAAATACGAAATATTTATTGCAATTTGTATTGTTTTGTTTATAATAAAATACAAAAATCGCAAATTTCTTCCAAAAATCACCCGAATGTAATAAAATTCGGCAAGAATATTAATATTGACGCTTGTAAAGCAAATGCGAGTTCAAGTTTGATTACCGCTATAGTTCGCGATTTATAATATCTCAAAAATGAGGAAAATTGTCTTTTTAAAAATAAAAATATTTTCCAAAGTATTTATGTTACAATGTTCATTAAGGCAAATATTTAAAGGTAATGAAATTACCTTTGAAATGATACCTGAAACATATTTTTATGTTGAATTTTCTTGGTGGATAATTCGCGAATTAAATTTCGCGGTCGCGTATTTCAAAAAGTGGTATTTTACGCACATATGGAAATATTGTAAAACAATGAATTTTGTGAGAGTTGACCTAAGTTCTCAGATTTAAGACCATGATATAATGCTTTTAAAACGATCTATATATACATATTATACATTAATGAATTGCCAAATAAGTATATTTTTATATTCTTCTAATGTTTTATTAGTGTTTGGAAAATTGACGGAGTTTTGCTTTACAAAACATAATTTTTTTTTTTTTTTTTTTTTTGATTTTTATATAATTTCAATTTCAAATTGAAAAATTGCCAAAAATTTATTTGTAGTTTTTTTAATGATTTTTGCAAGAGTGAAAGATCGATATATATATTATATATAACATAAGAAATAATGGCGAAAATATTATGCTAATATGCTTTTTTATGCAATTAAAAAAGACGTTTAAAAAATTTGCTTTTTTCGTGAAATCTGCTCTCCTACATTCGTTTTTGGCCGGGCAGGAAGCAGTTTAGTGTCAAATCGTTCTAAATCTATTTTTTGATGAAATATCGCACACAAATTTAAAAAAGTTCGAGTGAAATTTTTTTTTAGTAATCGATAAAAAATTTTACTTTTTCCAAAATTCACCATTTTCGACCAATGCCTGATGTAGGGTGCAAGACTAAATCAGTTCAAAATTTCTACATTAGCCATTTGTGAAGCCCTGTCTTTTGAAATATATAAAGAAACATTTTTTTTTCTTTAACGAAATTTTGAGAAAAAAGTGAAAGAATTTTACTATATTTTTGTAATACCAATTTCAGAGTGCTGACTTTGAATATTTTTCACGTCTAGACGCATTAAGATAATACAAAAATTCTTCCAGCAGATTATTTTATATTATATAGCAAATTATTAAAAATTTTTTAAAAATATTTTTAAAAAATGTTTCATATACCTCAGGACTTATTCCCGAAAAACGAAAAATGTCGAGGCAAAAAATCAAAAATTCAAAATTCAAGTGTAAATATCTTTTTAACTGTAAGAGATAACTTAGGTAAGCTTATTTTTTCTTTATCTTGCTAAGCACTTTACATAAATATAAAAATATTTCAAATCGGACTTCATTTGTATAAGTTACGATTTTTTTAAACTTTTACATACTCAAGGTAGTCTATTTGGACACCCTGTAAATTCTTGTATTATCACAGGGTGACTGCAAGATGATTTTTCTCAAAGCTTAAGTTCTCCTCTACAACTCTTTCATACATTTCAATTTAATCCAACCAGTAGTTTAGGAGATACAAATTTATTACCAAAAAATTTGCGTTTGACCTAACTGTGTATCGTTAGTGATTATACCAATAATTTTACTCAAATTTTATACACTCCCCGAAATATTTATAAGACCAAAATATTTTTTTATATTTCTATGGAACTACAAGTGCAAATCCAGAAATATTTGGCACACATGTGAAGATAAAAAAGGCAGTTTTTTGATATGTAAAAAAATTCGGTTCCGTTACTCCAGTGCAAAAATAACGCGACTTTTACTTGAGCTTCGAAAGAAATAATTATAAGACCAAATATGAAGAAGTATTTTAAATATTTAAAAAAATGGAATATATTTTTAAAATTATAATTTTAAGTTCGTATTATTAATAAAGGCTGTACTGAATTAGATCAGAATTAATTTTTTGTACTGTGGGACAAATATATTTTTATGATATAATCAATAAAAAGCAAAAAATAAGCCTAAAGGCTCAATTAAGTTACATTTTTGTTTATATAAAAAAAATCTGGAGAAGAAATGGTGTTTATTATTGCTTTTGTAATTTTGGACTAGACTAAGATCAAAATATGTAAAATTAATTTAATTGTCTACGTAAAAAATGTAAATGTATTTTGTAGTCTTGTTGAGAATAAATCAGAAAATATTAATCATATTTCAATACGCCTTGGCCAATTTGGTAATCACAAGATAGTTTATAGTTATTAATAGCTAATTTGATTCTACAAATATAGTACACTCATTTTAATAGGTCTGAAAACAGGAGCAATTTAATGAATTCCATAGAAGGAATTATACTTATTGTTATTGGACTTTTATCTCAATTATATTCCAATGAATACTCTTGATTATTAGTATTTACGCAATTTCTGATATAAAAATTAAAAATTGGATACAATTAATTTCAAAATAACCATAAATAAAGGCTAGATATTATATTGCGTATATGCAATAATTTCCGGAGCTTTAAAAGCAATAAAAAAAATATTTTTACAATATATAAAGAAAAAAATAACTTAATTGACCCTTTGGAACTATTTTCAACATTTTATTGATTATATCACAAAAATATATTTGTCCCACTGTACCAAAAATTAACTCTGATTTAACTCTGTACAACCTTTATTAATAATACGAATAAAAACTTTGAAAACATATTCCATTTTTTACATATTTAAAATACTTTGTCATATTTGGTCTTATAATTATTTTGTTCGAAGCTCAAGTAAAAGTCCCGTTATTTTTTCACTGGAGTAACGTAACCAACTTTTTTTACATAACGAAAGTAAAATAAGCAACTTTTTCGATAAGGGTAGGGGGAATAGTAGCCCCCATACAAAGTAAAAACTTATTATCATATATCTTCAGAATTATGGAAATAATTTTATTATCAATCTGCATAATTGAGATGAAAATTAGGTGGGTAGGTTTAAGGGTAGTGATAGCCCCCTTACAAAGAGAATACTAATTATCAAATAACTTAAATAATGTTAAAACAAAAGTCTTAAAATTTTGCTGGAATATCTTACTCATCAACAAACAAACTTAAAATGAAAATCGAACGGATAGGACCAGGGGAAATAATACCCCCATACAATGAAAATATTAAATATCGTATATCTTAGAAAATATTACAGCAATAGTTTTAACATTTTGTCAGAATAACTTTCTCAAAAACCTCCATAAGTTCAGATGGAAATGAGATGGATAGAACCTGAAGAAATGGTACCCCCATACAAAGCCAATATTCTTATTATGGTGAGAGCCCTCAAATTTTGTGGGAACTGCTTTTTTGCGAAAGTTTCAAAAACTGTTATAGAAAAAAAATTGTTTTTAAATGTTTAAAGGGGATTGGTCGAGGAGAGAAGTAGCCCCCTTATAAGGAAAATATTAGTTGTGGTATGTACAGCAAAACCGCTGAACCGATGTTCTTCAAGTTTTCACAGGCCTGAAGGCCTCAATAGTAAAATAGTCTATTTTACTTTTTTATATAGGCAGGAAGTAGGTACCGCAATACAAACAAAATACTAATTATTGCACATCTAAAGAACTAACATAATAAAGGTTTTAATTTTTTGTGGAGTCTAGGTGGAATGGTAAAATACTTATTAACTGATAAGTTAAATACTGTTCTAAATACTTTATTGCAATATCTTGGAAAATCGTACTCCCAAAGCTAATTTTGAAAGAACTACTTTCTTTTCAGATTGCATTTATTAAATAGATAGGGCCAGGGGATAGGGCCAGGGGAAGAGGTAGCACCTTTACAATGCATATACTAATCTTATATAATTATTAAGTTAAAGTTTTAAAACAGTTATAGAAAAACCCTCGAATAAGATAAAATTTATGATTTTTCGATAGGAGCAGGTGCACATTTAAACAACTAAAATAACAAAAGATTCTATGTGGAATTATCCTCCATAATTTAAGACAAAAATGGGACGGAGAGGACAATGGAGTATGGTAGGAACTACTTTCTTATCATATTGAATTGATAAAATAAAATAGGACGGGGAGTGTAGCCCTTATATTTTTCTAAAGTAGTAATTTATTTAAATTTGTAATAGATAGAATAGGTCGAGGAGGAGTAGTAGCCCCACATAAAGTTAATATCTAATATGGCATCAAAAGGGGTAGCAAAGCGCACCGTTAAGCTAGTTATTTTATATAGGTAAAAATAAAATATGAATTAAGCACAGTATTAGAAAAAGGCGAAAATGCAACAAAAAACAAAAAGGAAACATAATTTGTTGAGTTTTTCAATCAATAAAAATTATTTTTCTTTTTGTTGTACTTCGATAAATATTAAAGATGCAGTGGAATCACTGGAGAATCACTTTCTGAGTCGATTTAACGATGTCCATCCGTCCGTCTGGTCGGGTGGCTGGCTGTCCATGTAAAGCTTGTGCGCAAAGTACAGGTACAAGATAATTTGATGAAATTTGGTACATATGCTTTTTTCAACACAAGGACGAAGCCTATTGAATTTGGTTATGATAGGCCCATTATTTCACCTAGCCCCCATACAAATGTCCTTCCGAAATAGAGTTTTAACACTTATAAATGGCTTAAAAATAGGAATATTTTAATGAAATTTAGCACCAATAAGTTTTATATAAGCTAAAATCAGTCTGCCGAATTTCATGAAGATCGGTCCATAACTGACCATAGCTCCCATATAAACTTCTGTCCTGAAAATCACTAACGTGCATAAATCCCATACAAATGTTAGTATTATGTTAATATTTAATAACACAAGTAAGTTGTATATAAGTAAAAACAAAATTATGTGAATCGAAATGGTGTAGGGTATCATATAGTCGGGTTTGACCGACTATATCTTCTTCTCTCGTTTTTATACCCACCATCAAAAAGATGGGGGGTATATTGATTTTGTCATTCCGTGTGTAACATGTCGAAAGAATCATCTAAGACCCCACAAAGTATATATTTTCTGGGTCCTGGATTGATTCTGAGTCGATCTAGCTATGTCCGTCCGTCTGTCCGTCTGTCTGTCCGTCTGTTGAAAGCAGGATAGGGCTCGAACGGGACAACGTAAGGGGACGAAATTTGGCACAAATATTTGTCTTATATAAGGTTTGTTTGGGCAAAATCGGTTAATAAACAAAAAAGTTATGGCCTAAAAACTAGAAACACAGGGTGTCCGTTTTATACTCTTCTGCTGATATTTCTTCAACAAGAGCATGTACGACAACGAAATTTTGTACGTATAGTTCGGGGATCGATATAAACTCGGAAACCGAAAATGGGCGTGGTCCGCCCACTTTACTGCCCACCTCCTATATAAGGTGAAAATCTACGAAATTGTGTTCAAATAGTTCAAGGACCAATGTAAACTCGGAAACAAAAAATGGGCGTGGTCCGCCCACTTTAATGCCCACTTTACCGCCCCCTCCCATATAACGTAAAATTTGAAAAAGTTGATGGTGGGTATATAGATTCGGCAGGGCCGAATATTCTCGCTTGTTTTTTTTTTTTTTTTTAATTTAAAATACCGTTTTTTTTTTTTTTTTTGAGATATTCAGCTTTGATCTAAATCCATTTGTATAAATATGTAGTGACTCTAATGCATATAGAGTCAATTCGTGTTAATCAATTGGTGCAAACTAGAAGTGTATGTGCAATTCTGGCAAAAAATTACGCGCAATATCAAAAATTACTGAGCTATTCAAATAAATAAAACTAAATGCTCCCTCCATTTTAATTCGTAAAATATAAAAAAAAAACTAATTTCCCGTAGTAATCTATGCTATTCCATTAGAAACTATGAATATGCCACGCTAAAAACTGACTTTTTGAACAATTTTCTCTCTTGTTTTCTAAAGTTTGAGACTATCTACCACGTCAGCTATTTTGGGCACATTAACGAGATATAATGTAAAATATGCATAATTACAAGTATCAATCCCTGTTATATAATTTGTATTCCATTGAGGGGAGCATTGTCATCAAAATTCGACCATCCTGTTTTTAACTGTCTATTTAAAGCATGCAAAATAAAAATGAAGGTATAGAATTAATCCACAAAGTCCGATTTGTTTATATAAAATCGAATGAGATCAAAAACAAAATGTGGAGAAGAATGGGAAAAAGTTTGTGATTTTTTGCCCTCTTTCTATGTTTTTGAACCTTGAAAAACAATTATGATCATAAAATGAAACCTACAGAGCTAAAATTTTATACTCTATTAGTTTCAAGTCTTGTAAGTTCAGATCTGTAACCCATTTCTTTAAAATATTATTAGCCAGGTTAAAAATGTATTTAAATAGCCCATATGTATGTGAAAAAATAAAATTAACAAAAAAAATATATATATCAATATTTTTATAAACCAATGCGTATTTTTCTAATGAGGTCGGTCTATTTGTAAGGCGGTAAAATAAATAACAATACAAATAAAATTTAGGCATTTCCTTATCATTTCACCGTAGGTAAATTGTAAATAAAAAATTGTTTACAAACAATAATTCTATTGACCCTATATTTAATTCAATTTAAATAAAACGTAAAAAACCAAAAGTCTTAATTATGAGTGTAGTATTATATTTCCTTAACGAAAATAAAGGAAAATAAAGGAAAAAATCTGCAATTAAATTTGCTTATAATTTGCAGATTTTTTAAAAATTTTGACTCAGTTTAGCACAATTTTCTAATTACTTGACTGTAGATTTATTTATTTAAAAAAATCTTCATTTTAATACTTCTCCTTTTAAAAATTAAGGGCTTTTAAATTAAGTTTATTTTTTTTTTTAATTTAAAAAATTTTATTTAAAATTTAAAAAAAACATGGGAAATAATTTTTGTATAAAAATATTTTTGTTTTTTTTTTAATTTTTTTATAATTATTACTTGTACATTTTACACTATGTATTATATATTTCTCTTATATTTTTGTTATTAATTTTTTTATTAGGTAGGTATAATTTTTTAATTCAAATTACATGATTTTAATGCTATAGTAGATTTAATATTCAATTTTAATCATACGTTTTTAATAGTATATTTTTTTTTTTTTAATTGATTTCCTTTTATTTAGCACAAAAAAAAAGACTTTTCAAAACCGTTAGTTGAATTTTTCGAACCGTTACCGCTTAAAGTTATTAACCAACTAATCAAAATGTTGATTTAAATGAAAGTTGTATTAAGTCAAAATCATGTTTCCTTTATTTTAATGTTATTACAACATGTCAAACAAATGAAAACAGAGTCATAAAAATGCATGTATTTGACTAACTAGAATGTATGAAATACATACACACAAATAATGTAAGTACAGGGGAAGTAATATAATTTTTAATCCTTTAAGGACTTGATCCCACTTATTAAATATACTTTGGTCATAGACATTTCTCAATGAAGTCTAAATAAATTAATGTTGTTGTTTTTCATTATGTTTCATTTAAGGAATTAATTTTCTAAATTAAGATTTAAATTGAAAAAATTCGATTATACTACAAAAATATTTAATTTCAATTAATTAATTTTTAAAATAATACATGAAGTAAATAAAATCATATCTCTTATACAGAAAAACATATTTTCGAAAAAGTATCAATTAAATTATTAATCAAAATTTTAAAATGATTTCAAATATTTTTATAATTAAATAAATTATTCAAATCTAAAGTATTCTAACAAATAAAATTCAAACTTTACATAGAAAAATCTTAATCCAATTTCAATTACGAATAATACATATTCAATTATTTTATTAATTGAAATTCAACCTATGAAACAAATTTTATATTCAATTATTAAAACTATCACTTATTTTTATTTATATTTGATTAATTTATTAATCAATATAATAAGAAAAATAATAGAAAGCCGATAAATTGTTTTCTTTTTAGTAAATATTATTAGAAAATTTGAATTTTGATAAATTGAATAATTGGTACAATTAAAAAAAGTAATAGTTTTTATATTTGATAAATAGTTTAATAGACCACATTTTTTCTTTGTGAGTATACAGAATAGACCATGGAATTTTTTTCGAAAATATTTTTTCTGTGCGTTCGTTATCAAGTCTTTTTCATTTCCGCATAATTTACATGATAATGTAAATATTGTTAATAACTGCATAAACTTACTAATATAAAGTTAATAATGGCGTCGGCACAATACAGTCATATAATGGACACAAAAGGGATACAATTCACATGTCAATACATATTTATACAAACACACAAACGGACATTGTACTCGTTCATTCGTTCCTTTATTTTTACAACTACATCATAAATTAACAGTCATAGGTTATATAATTGTTCGTGTTGTTGTCGACCAAAAACGATTACAATATTGTATTCGTATTTATGTATGTATGTATGTGTATTGGTAAATATTTCAAATATTTGTTTAACAATGTAAATGTATGTGTTTTAAAAAGGAACAATCAGTTATTTACATTTTATTTAAAAAAGAAAAAAAGTCACAGAATTAGAAATGTCATATTAATTAGAATAAATAAATTTAGTTAACAAATCTTTTATTTAGAATCAGTAGAAAACTATTTGAAATAAATTAATTTAATAAATAGTGCAGATATTTTGTAGATAAATGCATAGGTATGTTAATATTGAAATGTTTGCTAAAGATTAAAAATCTTTAAAAAAAAATTTGTTGGCCACCACTGTATTTCTACTCAATTGTATGTAACATGGGTATTTTTACTTAACTGTGAATAAAATTTAGATTTGTGCATCAATTTTGAAGATACATGCCTTATTTTATACGCAGCATTACCAGCTTTAAGATAAAGATGATAAACTGTAACATTTTAGATATTTTCATTTATTAAAATAAATTTTATATAATTCAGTAACATTAGAACTGCTGGATGTATTTGAATGAAAGTTTGAAACCGAAACGAATAACGGTATCGGTAACGGTATTCAATTTATTTTAATTTCGGTAACGGTATCGATAACGGTATTTTATATTATATCGGTATCGGTATACCGTTACCGAAACAAAAATACCGGTAAATACCGTTATTATTTAAAAAAAAAAAAACGGAAAAATCTTAAAAAGTTAAATTTTTAAATAATTTTTATTTAAATTTCGCGAAAAAATTATTAAATTAAATATACAAATATGTAATTTGTATATTTAATTTAATAATTTTCTCTTGAAATGTTTGAAATATGAATATTTTTCGTTAGAGAACTTCATAAATTTTTTACAATTGCTTGTTTTATGGCAACAAAGCATTTAGGAATATAAAACTCGACTTCTTAAAGACAAATTGGTATAATTTTTTGCAGTACAGGACAAAATTTGTATTTACCACAGATTTTGATAAAGACAAAAATCGTTCAATTCATTTTGCAAACATTTTTTTTTTTTTTTTTTTCAAAAAAAGGATAATTTTATTATAAAATTGCAAAATGTAAAATTGTGCAAAAGATCTGTGGAGTAGCACAAAAAACAGAATACCATGAAAAGGAATTTTGGACGAGAGATTTTGTGGAGGAGAAATAGTGCTCTAGCAAGAAAGTACTAATTATGTTCCATTTACTCACTAGAAGTTTTTAAAGTTGCAGGATTAAAACGACGCGTCATAACCATGATTGAATGAAAGTAAGAAATTCAAATGTAATTCAAACTCTGAAAACGCTCAGGAGAAAATTTCCCGGACTTTTTGATCTTCCCGGTATCGCGATGAAAAAAGAAATTTAAACAATTGTTATTGTACTGATTTTTCAAATTAAATGAATTCTGACTTATATATTGTGAAACGCGTTTTTGGATATCCGCAGAATCGTTATTCATACATATATCAGACATGTATCAAAAAATGTCGAATTTGAGCCAGAAAATGAATATATTTCATATATTTTAATTAAACATTTTTACAAAAGTTTCGAAACACGATATTAATGAATTTATTAAAAATTCACTTAAAAATGTAGAGTTTAATAATTTCTAAAGTAGTGGCTGATGAACGTCTTAACCGAAACCGTTTGAGGTAATTTAAATGTTAGTTCAAATGGTATAAAATTGTCTGTAGATTCAATAGGCTGTTCCATCAACATTATTGAAAATAATTAAAGTGTATGACATATTGAAACGTACTTACCTAAATTGTGAAAGTGATCGAATAAAATATTTTTGAAAAATGTCAACTTCTTATAATAATTGGAACATAATGCTATAAGGTCTGACATGACTATCTTTTTCTCTTAACATTCTAAATGTTTTTTCAAAATTTCTAGAGATTAATTCCGGATGTTGTCCATACCAATGAACAATTTATATCGTATATTTAAGATGCCTACAAGATCCTTTCAATAAGTTTAAGTTTTATTTGAATCCATACCTAAGATTCATCCTATATAAGAAATTCAAAGAGTAATGAAATTATATGTATACATAGTTCCCAGCTGGATTTAGCATGTTATATTATATTCGTTAAACAAATTTCGAAAATATATTACCTATTATTGAAATTCATGCAGTTTTCTTTCACTTAAGTGCTTTTAAAATTCCCGGAAATCACGGACAAAATTACATCAGAGAAAGATATGAAAAATCGCAAACTTCCCGAGAAATCTTGGTATTCATTCTTCAAAGATATCCCAAGTTGTTAAATTATTCTAAACCACTCCTAAATGAAATTTGTATGTATTTTTCCAAAGAATATTTCAAATCTTTCCATTCATGTTCTAAAATTACCATAATTTTCAATCAAGAAAAAAAATCCTGTTAGGTTTTTAAAATCCGTTTTTTTAATATCTCGGCCATCTTTGAACTGATCTTTTGATACATATATCATGTATCTATGTTATCGGAGGGCTTTATAAACACCATTTACAGCATTTTTAAGTCAAAAAACAACAAAAAAAACCGGTTCCTCCATTTATGAACCAATCTTGGTGAATTTAAATAGCAAAATTTTCGAAAAAAAAATTCTGATCGTTTGATATGGTGGACTTCATAAACGCCGTTTTAACCGACGCACATTGGGGTAAAAGGGGTCGAAAATGGCGTTTATTGCAGGGAAAGGTGATATCAATATTTTAGTGATCACATTGTATTTTTTATTGGTTATTAGCAGGGCAAGTTTTTCAAGCTTTTTGCTTGGAAAGTAAGCATTTGCATATTTCAAAACAATTTCACAAAAAATGCTTATATTTTAAATCTTTGCATAAATTTGCATATAATGAATATAAAAGTTAGTTTTCTTAACAAAAACACAATTTTTTGGTGATTTTTTGGAGTTCAATCAAATGATTTCTAAAAAAAAAATTTGTAAGTATTTTGAGTACTTTGTAAATATTGTAAAGAAAAAAATTCGGAAGCTTCGAATATGATACTTAAAATTAAAATAGTTATTTTTTTATAAACATCGAAATCTATTAGAGACTGAAAGTTAAAAAATTTATATTTTTGCATATTTTCTACACATTAATATATAAGAATGCATAAATTCGTTGGTTTTTATATACATATTCATGCTATTTTTGCATATTTCTGTGCATATTATACCATTTTTTCGTGCTTTTTCAAGCGCATATTTCAATTTTTTTATGTGCATATAAAAACTTGCTCTGGTTATTAGTTAAAAAAAATAAGTTTTAGAATTTTAAGATTTTTTTTTAGCAGAACGGTAATGTCTGTCCGTCCGTCTGTACATTAGAGTTAAATGGGTCGAAAGTAATGCATAATTCAGAGAATGGTGATATCAACACTTTAATGATCACGTTTAATTTTCCAATTAAGTAGTAAGTAAGAAAATGCATTTTTAGAATTATAAAACGTTTTTTGGCTGAATGGTAATGTCCGTCCGTCTATACATTTGGGTTAAATGGAACGAAAATGACGCTTAACTCAGGAAGAGGTGATATCCAAATTTTTTTTTATGATCACATTCTATTTTTTCTGCTTATTAGTTAGTAAAAATATGCATTTTTAGAATTCCAAAATATTTTTGGCAGCATGGCAATGTCCATCCGTCTGTCTACACATTTTGGTTAAATGGGTCGAAAATGTCACTTAATTCAGGGAAAGGTGATATCAAGTTTTTAATACTTTTGTTTTGGTTTTCATATTAATCAAGAAGTGGAAAAAATATTTTTCGAGTTTTAAGATTTTTTTGAATGAATTATAATGTCCGTCCATCTGTCCGTCCGTTTAGTTATTTTTGCAAACTTTCCAATTCAAAATCGTTTAACTTGACTCAATAAAGATAACGACTCAAAATTTTTCTTGTTCGATGGATAATTTTGATTTTTAACCAACTAAATAAAATATAATAAAATCAGTTGAAAATATTTGGCTATATATGGAAAAATCTTAAGCAAGATCTTGTAAAATTTAGATTTTTGAATTTTCAAATGTATACACTAAGGGAAAAAAATCGATTCAAAATCAACAACGATTGTGTAATTTACGGTAACAGCTTTTTAATAACTTTCGTTAACAAATTTAATAGAAAACATATGTACCCAGCAAAATATTTCAGAAGTTGTTCTAAAATCACAGCATTTTCATTACATACCAAGTAGCTTTAAGTTATGAATTTCATATTCTAAAATTGTTCTTTTTAGCAACATCTCAATATGTTAAAAAATTATATCATTTATATAATATTTGTATGTAAGCATTGTATATGTATGTATACTAAATTGTATTAAATTGTTTCACTAATGAAAAAAGAAACATGAAAAGGTATACTTTCATATAATACCTCAGTGTTCCTCAAAAGCACATACTATTCAGCTTTTTGGATCACTTCCGTCCTATGACAACCACGTGTTAAATTCATTGATGTTTCACCAGAAATGGAACTACTTCAGGTTCAGTAACATCAATGATTTTACTAATGATTGGTATGCTCTTTTTTTGCTGGGCATCAATGATTTTACTAATGATTGGTATGCTCTTTTTTTGCTGGGTAATTTAACAATTTCATACCGAAATGGTTTCAACTATTAGGACCTCAAGCCGAAAAACAAGGAAATAAGATAAATTAGGACAAAATATAATTTGCTAATACTTGAAGAAAAGTACACTTAAATATCTGAAATTGATGGTTTCGTTTTAAATTTTTAGCTTAAAAGACCTTTTATTTAAAGTAAATACACTGAAAGCTTATGAAAATTAAATTTTTGACTATTTTTCAAAAATGTAAAAAAATTCTTAACTTTGACAGCTCCTTATAAGAAAACAACACAACCTAGCTTAAAGATTTTAATTGATATTGATACATAATTTTGTCTATTCTTATTCGGTACACAACTTTATCACAAAATTTAAAATTTTAAAATTACGAAGAGTTCTTCAATTGCGTTTGTGAAGCCATGCCAGTTGACTTTATTATGTTCCACAAACGGGCGCTTATCGGGCTCCATGAAGTCGCTAGGCTAGGCTCTACAGTGACCAAGATGGGAATAAGACCTGAGTTAAGAGCTGACTATGTTTACCAGGATGTAGTGGCAAGTAGCGACTGACAATTGATATGTCTCGGGAGCTTGATCATCTAGCAATCACTCTTGTAGAAAAGTCCTCATTAATTCCAGCAAAATCCAATTCTTGTAAGTAGTCGGCAATTACGGTACAGCGCACAGTGTGCGATTTAAAAAATGAAATGGAAATAATTATGGAACTTTGGAACGGCTGCTCCGATTTCCATGAAATTTTACATGATGTAGGCGAGTATAAGTTTTGATCTTGGACCATATAGACTTACAGGGGGCGAGTCCACAGGGTCCCAAAGTTGGACACTGACTTTTTATTTATTTATTAAAAACGATCCTGATTCTTTATATCTGAACCGATTTCAAAGATTTTTATATGGGAGGATTCTGCTAGTCACAAAAAACATCGTCGTATGCCTATATTATCTCTTTTTGTTTAAGAGATATTAAGCTTCAAAAATTAAAATTTTTACTTTTTAGCCTGTCTTGGTGAAGTTTTTTCGCTACAGCGGGTCCAATTTTAACCCCATAGTTTTAAAATTTGTCTTATTTCATTAAAAACAAATAGACAAATTTTATAAAGAAAGAATTTTGAAAAAATATTTACGGAGTCAAAAATTACAAGCATTTAAATTTAAACTTTAAAAAAAAGTTGTTTTTTTCCCGTTTTTTTGTCAAAAAAGTGGTAACATTCTTTTTTTTTTTATATAAAAATTTTCTTAAGTAACATATATAGTATTTATATTTATCTGAAAGATAACTAAACAAAAAATAATCTAAAGAAAAAAAATCGTTTAAAAATCGATTTTTGCGAGAACCAGGGTTTCCCAAATTTGACATATTTTTCCAACTAATTCGAATTTTCGGCTTAATTTCACAAATCGCAAAGATAGAATAAAAAAAAATTATACTTTTTACTTAGTCTAAAGTGTTTTAATTTCTTTCACAATAAAAATTTTTGCTCCCCGTTATCGGTTGGAAACATATAGCAAAAAAAGTAAAAAATCTCATTTTTGTAAATTTTTTAAAGTTTTTTGGGAATTACAGGATTTTTGTAGACAAATCTAAAAAAATGAAGAGCGCTTTAAATTCAGCATCAAAAAATCTACTTATGTGTGAAATTTCATTAAAAAATATTTACTAACAAGAATTTTATTCCATAATTAAAAATTAAAAATATGCAAAAAATCACAAATCCATCCTTTCTCAGTGTTTTTTGTAAAAAGTCTCTAACAAATTTTCGTATTGTAAAACTTTTTATACATATTTGAAAAGAAGACAAAATTTCCTAAACATTGATGTACAACAAATATATATTGGTATTTTTGCGTTTGCAATTAAAGGATTGTAAATTTATGATTTCAAGTAAAATTTGGGAAACCCTGGTTCTCGCAAAAATCGATTTTTAAAAGCATTTTTCCCTTTAAAGTATTTTGTGTTTAGTTATCTTCCAGATAAATATAAATACTATATATGTTACTTAAGAAAATTTTTATATAACAGAAAAAGAATGTTACAACTTTTTTGAAAAAAAAAACGGGAAAAAATCAACTTTTTTTGGAGGTTTAAATTTAAATGCTTGTAATTTTTGACTCCGTAAATATTTTTTCAAAATTCTTTCTTTATAAAATTTTTTTATTTGTTTTTAATGAAATAAGATAAATGTTAAAACTATGGGGTTAAAATTGGACCCGCTGCACAGTGCTTTGATCCCATACAACAATGGGACAAAAATAGAAGGAGTTGTCGTAGCAAATTGAAACTTAGTACACATATTACATTAGGCTTAGAATGAATAAAAATGACGCAAGGACACGCCTACCTCCCATATATCCTGAAGTTAAAAAACTATTTTTTTTCTAAAATACTGAACTGAACTTTACCAAAATTTATGGCAGCCATTAAAAATAGATTGCTTACACGTCTTCTAATTTATTTTTCAATCGGGGCAAGGACACGCCCACCTCCCATATATCCTGAAACTAAAAAACGGATTTATTTCGTGAATACTGGTCAGAAAATTTGTGATTGATGTTAAATATAGATTATTTATGATTCTGCCAATTTTTATTTAATTCGGAACAAAAACACTCCTACCTCCCATATATCCTGAAATGAGAAAAACGCATTTCTAGTTTTCCATTTCCAAAATACTGGTCAAAACAGTATCAAAATTTACGATAGCTATTGGAAAAAGTTTTCTATGGGTCAGACAATATTCTATTTAATAGGAGCAAGGGCATACCTACCTCCCCCAAGCCCTATAATTTTAAAATATTATTTTAATTTCTGCACCCACTTTTTATGTTCAGTAAATCATTAATTTGCCTAATTTCGCCCGATTTCCGATCCAAAATTTTTATTTTTTTTAGTTTTCAATATTTTATTAAATTCTAAAGCAATGTCGATTTGACAACACGAAATATTTCAACATAAGGAATTTTTTGACTTTTGCGTAATAAAAGGAAATTTATAAATTTTTTGAATTATTATTTTTTTTAGTTGTGGCAAAAAATAGGACGCAATTCTTCTTTTATATATTAAAAAACAAAACCAGATTTTAGAATCAAGCAAAAAAAATTTATAATTTTTTTTAATACTCCATCGAACTCATGTAATTTTTGTAAAAAATTTAAAAATGCTCCATAATGAGCGCCATCTGGAGGATTTTTAACGTTGTGTTTTAGGTCCAAAAAATATGTTTTTCTATTCCTGAGTTGTTTTTTAAATTTCGGAATAATTTTTATAATTATTTTATTTTAATTTAGGAAAATAAATTACGTATAGAGAACACTTTAAAATTGTTGTAAAAACGGAAAATAAGAAACTTTTTCAATTAAACTTTTTTTAAAGTTGTGGCAAAAAATAGGCTCTAACTATTTTTTAATCTATTAAATAGCTGTAAAGACTTACATAAACCGTAAAAAAAAATTTTATAATTTTTTTATATAGCAGAATCCTCCCATATAAAAATCTTTGAAATCGATTCAGATATAGGAATCAGGATCGATTTTAATAAATTTTATACCCGAGGTGTCCAACTTTGGGACCCTGTGGACTCGCCCCCTGTAAGTCTAAATGATCCAAGATCAAAACTCGCCTACACCTCTACTATCACCATGTGAAATTTCATGGAAATCGGAGCAGCCGTTCCGAAGTTCCATAATTATTTCCATTTCATTTTTTAAATCGCACACTGGCAGCGGGGATCGTTAGGTAATTAGAAATATCAGCTCTCATGATGAGTATTGAAATTGCCAAGTAATATCTTGTTATCTCCTTGCAATAGGTGTGAGATGCTGGGTTGATAACGGTGACCTATGCTATTAACGAGTGGGATATATCTGTGACAAAAAGGAAAAACTACATAATTCATTTTAGCTACTTTTCAGGGGAGCATTTTTAAAGTTTAAAATTGAAATTACCCAATAAGCATTTTTGCTGGAATTCAAGTATAATAAAAGTTAAATTCCAGTAATAAATTCAAATTTCAAGTTTTGAAACATACTTTTGAAACACTTTGCTTCAATAGCATACTCCAGTTAAAAGGAAACTTGAATACAAGTCGAACATAAAACTGTTAAAATAGTTTATTTCAAGCCTTGAATACTAGTGCAATTCATATCAATAAAAATAATTGAATTCAAGCTTCGAAATACAATTTGACTCAAGCCTTTTAAAATAGTACAAATCAAATATTTCAAATAAAGAAATTCAGGCTAAAAATTTCAATAAAAAAATTTCAATTGGGAAATTGAACTATTGATGCAGACTTTTTTTGCAATATTTAATTGTAAATATGGTTTTTAATTTTTCTTTTCTTGTATATCTGAAACGAAATAAATACAGTTAGGGACAAAACTATTTGTACACCTCATATATTTCGTATACCTTCACGCACATTTTCAACAGATCCGCTGTTTTTATACTTGCTTACAATGTATTGTACTGTGGAATGTTGCAAATTTAATAAATTACTTATATTCCGGAGAGATTTTCCTTTTTTATGTTCATCAATAATTAAATTTTTAATATCCAAACTCAACTCTTTTCGCTTTTCCATTTTTGATGTGCTTATTATTCAAAACGTTAAAACCAACTTCTTATTTTGTAAAATAAAACTCAATTAACGAAGAAAATATAACGGTATTTAAAAAAATCATCATACAAGAGTCCAACGTACAAATAATTGTACAAAGTACTGATGTACAAATACTTTTGTCCCAAAGATTTTTACTTAAATTGTACTTTTTTTTAACAATGTGTTATATATTAATTTATTTTTTATCAAATAATTCAATAAAAATGGACCTGAATTAAAACTACATATAATAATTTTTTATTCTTTATAAATTATTGAAGATATACGAAATGCATGGGTGTACAAATAGTTTTGTCCCTAACTGTATGTACATATGTTTAACCCAATTTATAGATCATTTAAATTACACTTCTATTTACCTTTTTTTGTTGGATATTTTAGCATTTGATTTCCGTTTGCTCGCGTAAATTGTTTCTGATTTATTTGTTTATGAATATGTATATAAATAATAATTTATAAAAGATTGACAAAGAAAAAAAATTTAACCATGTTTGAACAAAAAGTGACAAAAGTTTTTACTTGAAAAATACTGTAAAGAAGAACTATAATTCAAGTTTAATTCAATTTAAATTTCAAGTACTTGAATTTTAATTTTTTGGTTGCTTATTGGGTAATGGTTATAGGTATACAATTTTAAATTACCTTCCGCGTAAATATATCCGCGATTCGTATTAAAAATCTTAGTTATATTTTTGGAACCGATGTATACACGGGTTATCGAATAATAAAGCAATAAAGTAATGGTGTTGTTTTTCCTTTTATAAAATTTATATTTTGTTTAAATAATATCTCAAGTTATACATTTTTTCCAAAATGAAATTTTAAAATATAACATGAATATGTTGAGTTATGTACTTATTCCATTTCCAAAATATTTAAAAAATAAAATTTATGTCTTAAAAAAGAACATATTTGAAATAAGTATGTTAAATTCAATCATGAATTTTAATATAGAAAATATGGAATAAGAGCATATCGAGGGCTTATATTCAAATCGTGCCTCATATAGATTTAGACAATTTCTATACAATCTTCAGTTTTCTATTTTTTTATATATAGTGTTAATTTTGGAGCCAAAAGTTAATTCCAACACTATGTTTTTCACTTTTTGTTTTTGGGCTATCTACAAACAGTATTTTTTTAAGGCAAAACGGGCTATGTGCAAGTTTTTGTTTGATTTTCAAAGAAATGTTAAAATAAAAATTGATAAATAATGAGAATTTTCTTTGCGGTTTGAACTTTTCTTTAACATTTTGAATTATAATCTTAATATATCTCATAAAAATGTTGTTATCTCAATGCAGTCTGGAGAAAAAAGCCATTGAAGTTAGATTTTTAGCCTTTTTTAGATGCTTATAGATCATACGCGGGTACACCTATCAAAATTTTATGAAGCTAAGTGGGAGCACTATACGCTAGATTTAAAAACAGGAATAAAAAATTTTTAATAAAATTCGTAATCATAAGCAAAACATCTTAGATACCAAAATCAGTTTCTTAAAAAAATGATAATTAAATAAAAAGTGCAATAATGATCGTCTTAAAAGGTTTTAATAATTTTTGAGTTGTTGATATGCAATTTAATACAATTTTTTTGCAATTTTTATCGCATGCAATTTTATTTTTCAAAATTTAATTTATAATTTAAATTTTGAACTCATTTTCGTCCTTTTAGTAAACATTCCTGTTATTTGAAATTAAAAACGATTAAAAATGGTCCAGCCAACCACAAAATTTCGCATTTTTTTATCTCCTGATTAGTATATCATAAATTTAACATATTTTCATTTTTTTTTTTTCCAAAAAGACTATGTTTTACTTCTTTAATTTCCAATAAACAAAACGGGCTATGTGCACATTTTATAACATACATAAAAAATAATTAAGACAAAACGGGCTATCTACCTTAACTTCGCGAATAATAGAGTTAAAAAAATTATTTTTCAGTGTGAGGTTTAGTAGACGTAATATTAATAACTCGTAGAAGAACAGATTGCAAAATATTGAAAAATGAGGGAAATAAACAGTTTTTATGTTCTCCTGAAAAATGCTGTTTTGCATGAGGCCCGTTTTGAATATATGCCCTCGATATGTTAATTTATACATATTTTACATTTCAAAAAAAAGGTAAATCAACCGAATTATGTTGTTTTTCAGACTATTATCTCCTAAAGTAATGGACAGATTTCTCAAAAAAACTTACACAATATGTAATTCTAAAAATTAAAAAAGCGAAAAACAACATAACTCAAGTTATGTAGTTTTTCCTTTTGGCCAAAGATATGCATTGACGATTTTCAATTCAATATCTCCAGTTTCTATTGAATTGCTCATTACTACCAGGAATGGGTCTAGATTGGGAAATAGGGGCGGTATTGTCAATCTGTAATTGTGTCTCTGTGAATGAAATATGCGAGTTCACCGCCTTTATAGTCACTGGAGGATGAAAGATAACAATCAAATTCGTTTCCTGAATAGCAGCGATGAGGATGTTATTCACATGCATAAAATTGATTATTTGCAGAATTTTGTTTCTAAGACCATTGCATTTTAATTGCAAGATCTTAAACGATTGCTGGAAATCATCAGTATGTTGTGTTCGTTGGGAGTGGTGAAAAGGAACTGCTTGTGGAGATGTAGTAGGTAATTGGGATGGTGATATTGCCGGTGACACAATACTGCGAACAGTTGTTGTTCGCGCATTTGGGGTTGGACTACCTGCTGCCGCTGGGGTGGTGTTGTTTAAGCAACATGCAGCTGTGAAACTCTCACTCCAGTCTCTGTGCATGCGTATATTCCTGCACCGTCTCATGTGGCACCATTTGTTACAAACATTGCACTGATAATGCGTTGGCAAACAGAACACTACGTTTGGGATGTTTTAGTATGCTCGGTATGCTCTAAGCGTCGGAATTGGACAACATGTTATAAGGTCGTATTCGAAGAAGCAGTGGTAGAGTTTTGAGGCTGTAAACTGCAACAATCGGTGGCTGGTGAGACTTGAGCACCTTTTCATATGACACCAGTTTTTACAAACTGTCCAAGGTGGTATTACGCCTAATACGTAGATAGCATGTGGAACAGAACCAAATATAGGGACCTGGATTTCGTTCGATGCCGGCTATAATTAAAAGGATTTTGAGCAAAATTGCCGCATAAATTGCTCACGTGGGGAAAAAACGGTTGACACAGTTGTTGCTAAGTTGAAAATCTTTGGCCGAGGTGGTCTCGGGTCGTTACGGAGTATAAATCCGAATGTCATGGGAACGAAATTGGGTTGTAGAGTTTGTTGCTCCGTTATTTTCACAAATTTTAATGAAAAATCTAATCTAAAATAATCTTTTCTAAATTTTAAATAGAAAATTTTATATTCTATTGATATTTTGTAAACTACTGTTAAAAATGGCGTAGTAGTTTAATGAAGTCTCCATAGTGTTTTTCAAAATTTATTAGAATTTCGGGTTTGAACCTCTTGGATGTTGAATTTTTAAGAACACTTTTTTTAATAAAACAAATTTAATTACATAGGTAAACAAAATTACGAAGCAACATATAATGAATAATTTTGCAAAATTCTTATTCCTTAGGGCATGTCCATTACTTATCTTCATGACCATGTTCGGCCAATCAAAGAGTAGTTGGGAAAATTTCTATCAAATGAAGTAAATTTTCATTTGAGCTGGGAAAATCGATACTTTTCATTTTGGGGCCACCCTAATATACATATTTTAAAAATTCGATTGTTGAATTTAAACTATGAAATTTATTAAATGAATGCATTTGAGAGATTATGGGTAAAACTTCCCCCATAAGAAATAAATAAAACCTAATTAAGTATATGCACCTTTTTATTTAATATTAATAATAGAGCTCCACCTTAAGACAATCGAATGCTTATTGATTGGCGCATACAATAAAATAATGACAAACTGAAGAAACATCATAATTTATTTATAGTGAATTGTTTTATAATCTAATCGTTAGTACAAGCATTATGAATTTATTATAGCCAATAAAATAAGCAGTTAATAAAAGCAACTCATTAATTCTTATTAGTATTTTAACTACTTATTTCAAATATACATAAGTAAGTATATATGATTTTGTTAATAAAGTCGCCCATTCAATACACCCCTTTTAATAAATGTAAAAGTTATTAACATAACCTTGAATAAGAAATTGGAGTTTCTTTTTGGTGAAACAAAACGCTGAATGTAAAAAGTGACAGTTCTATATTTGCTTGGGAGATTTTTAAACGCCTAATTATATACACACGTAATATACGCCTACAAAATCTTATTTATTGAAATTTTGTTAATTGAATATTTACTCAACCTTGAAATAAAACATTTCAGTGATTTGAAGAAAAATACGTTATAGATTTTTATTAATTAAATTAACTTATTTACGTATTGATTGATATACACATACACAATTTGGGCTAAACTTTATTTAAAATGATTATTTTTAAATTGTTTTTTTTATACCCTTCACCATTTATGTATAGGGTATGTATACCCTATACATAAATTTGTCACTCCGTTTGTAATTTCCACAATTTTCGTCGGAGAGAAAAAATGTTTACATTTTCTTGATCCTTATAAGAAACGATGTCCGTCTGTCGTCCGTCCGTTGAAATGGCACTCATGAAGCCCACCGACAATAGCCATATATAATATATATATATATATATATATATATATATATATATATATATATGGCGTTTATAAAGACTTCTTACAACATAGATACATGATATATATATCAAAAGATCAGAAATTTCTTCTAAAACTTTTCTATTGAATTTGAAAAGAATCGGTTCAAAGATGGACGAGATATTAAAAAAACTCAGTTTTTAAAAACCGGGTTTCTATTTTCTGAATCCACTATATAAGCTATTGGCTTCGTTTTTACGACAAAGGATCAGACATTTTTGTCTGAAATTTAGTGTAGAAAAAATAAACTCAATCGGATCATTATTAACTAAGATATTGGCCAAATATTATTTTTTACCGATTTTTCGATCCTATATACAGTCACAAATATTTTTCTGGAATTTCGGTTGTTTTAATCAATCATATCGGTTAATAAACAACCGAGTAATTGGCAAATCTTATTTTATTTATTTAATGCGCGTTTCTCTTATAGTTGTAGTTTTCATGGATGCTGAAAACAACCACAACAATGAATGGCATATAATATCGTTTTTTCAACTATTTGAAGGTACTATGTAAGCTACCTTAACTGTCAAATCGGTCCATAAATTTTCACTATACCCTTTTTATACCCTACACCACCATAGGCGGGGAGTGTATTATGCGTTTCACTTTCTGAGTCGATTTAACGATGTCTGTTCGTCCGTCTGACCGTCTGTCCACCCATGTAAAATTTGTAATCAAACTACAGGTCGCAGTTTTTAACACAAATTAATGGAATTTAGCACACAGGTTTCTTATAGCCCAAGGACAAAGTTTATTGAAATTAGTTATGATCGGTCCAATATTTCACCTAGCCCCCATACAAATATCTTCTCGGAAAAGGGGTTTTAAATTTTCTTCCCAACTCATCAATGATTTATAAATTCATATGTAAAGTTATTGGAATTTTACGAATTATATTACGCATTTAAATTTAATACGTAATTAATTCTCAAAGTATTAAATTGGTAAACTTCTTAAAACTTTTATCTGTGATCACTAAGTTTTCATACTGACTTAAATTGAGATTTTGGACAAAAGGACGTTAATCTGTGAACACTTACCCCCTGTTTTTATAAACGAACGAAAAGTTGGTCTCGTCAAAATGTACAAATAAATTTTAAATTTATTTGTTGTTTTCCATACATTTGACGCGACGAATTTTTCGTTCGTTTTATAAAAACAGGGTGTTAACTATCGTACTAAAAATCGATACTTTTATAAGAAAACTTAAATTGGCCATAAGTCGCTTAAAATTAAGTTTTTCGGCAAAAGTACATTAATCTGTGATCACTCAGTTTTCATACTAAAAATCGATATTTTTATGAGAAAATTTAAATTGGCCATAAGTCGTTCAATATTGAGCTTTTCGGCAAAAGGACGTTAATCTGTGATCACTAAATTTTCATACAAAAAATTGATATTTTTATAAGAAAATTTAAATTGGCCATAAGTCACTTAATATTGAGTTTTTCGGAAAAAGAACGTTAATCTGTGATCACTAAATTTTTATACTAAAAATCGATCTTTTTATAAGACAATTTAAATTGGCCATAAGTCGCTTAATATTGAGTTTTTCGGCAAAAGGACGTTAATCTGTGATCACTCAATTTTCATACTGAAAATCGATATTTTTATAAGAAAATCTAAATTGGTCATAAGTCCCTTAATATTGAGTTTTTCGGCAAAAGAACGTTAATCTGTGGTCACTCAATTTTCATACTAAAAATCGATATTTTTAGAAGAAAATTTAAATTGGCTATAAGTCGCTTAAAATTGATTTTTCGGCAAAAGGACGTTAATCTGTGATCACTATATTTTCATACCAAAAATCGATATTTAAATAATAAAATTTAAATTGGCCATAAGTCGCTTAACATTGAGGACGTTAATCTGTGATCACTAAATTTTCATACAAAAAATCGATATTTAAATGATAAAATTTAAACTGCCAATAAGTCGCTTAATATTGAGTTTTTTGCAAAAGGACGTAAATCTGTGATCACTAAATTTTCATACTAAAAATCGATATTTTTATGAGAAAATTTAAATTGGCCATAAGTCGCTTAATATTAAGTTTATCGGCAAAAGGACGTAAATCTGTGATCACTAAATTTTCATACTAAAAATCGATATTTTTATGAGAAAATTTAAATTATAATAAAATAAAATTTAAATTGGCCATAAGTCGCTTAATATTGAGTTTTTCGGCAAAAGAACGTTAATCTTACAACATAGATACATGCCAATTTAAATTGGCCATAAGTCGCTTAATATTGAGTTTTTCGGCAAAAGGACGTTAATCTGTGATCACTCAATTTTCATACTGAAAATCGATATTTTTATAAGAAAATCTAAATTGGTCATAAGTCCCTTAATATTGAGTTTTTCGGCAAAAGAACGTTAATCTGTGATCACTCAATTTTCATACTAAAAATCGATATTTTTAGAAGAAAATTTAAATTGGCTATAAGTCGCTTAAAATTGATTTTTCGGCAAAAGGACGTTAATCTGTGATCACTATATTTTCATACCAAAAATCGATATTTAAATAATAAAATTTAAATTGGCCATAAGTCGCTTAACATTGAGGACGTTAATCTGTGATCACTAAATTTTCATACAAAAAATCGATATTTAAATGATAAAATTTAAACTGCCAATAAGTCGCTTAATATTGAGTTTTTTGCAAAAGGACGTAAATCTGTGATCACTAAATTTTCATACTAAAAATCGATATTTTTATGAGAAAATTTAAATTGGCCATAAGTCGCTTAATATTAAGTTTATCGGCAAAAGGACGTAAATCTGTGATCACTAAATTTTCATACTAAAAATCGATATTTTTATGAGAAAATTTAAATTATAATAAAATAAAATTTAAATTGGCCATAAGTCGCTTAATATTGAGTTTTTCGGCAAAAGAACGTTAATCTGTGATCACTAAATTTTCATACTAAAAATAGATATTTTGATGAGAAAAATTTAAAAGTTTCCATAAGTCTAAATCTAAAAATAAATATTTAAATGATAAAATTTAAATTGGTCGTAAGTCGTTTAATACTGAGATTTTCGGCAAAAGGACGTTAATCTGTGATCACTAAATTTTCATACAAAAAATCGATATTTAAATGATGAAATTTAAAATAGCCATAAGTAGCTTAATATTGAGTTTTTCGGCAAAAGGATGTAAATCTGTGATCACTAAATTTTCATTAAAAAAAATCGATATTTAAATGATAAAATTTAAACTGCCAATAAGTCGCTTAATATTGAGTTTTTCGGCGAAATGACGTTAATCTGTGATCATTAAATTTTCATACTAAAAATCGATATTTTTATGAGAAAATTTACGTAAAAAGGACGTAAATCTGTGATCACTAAATTTTCATACTAAAAATCGATATTTTGTTGAGAAAATTTAAATTGACCATAAGTCGCTTAATATTGAGTTTATCGGCAAAAGGACGTAAATCTGTAATCACTAAATTTTCATACTAAAAATCGATGTTTTTATGAGAAAATTTAAATTGGCCATAAGTCGCTTAATATTGAGTTTTTCGGCAAAAGGACGTTAATCTATAATCACTGAATTTTCATACCAAAAATCGATATTTTTATGAGAAAATTTAAAAGTGGCCATAAGTCGCTTAATATTGAGTTTTTTGCAAAAGGACGTAAATCTGTGATCACTAAATTTTCATACTAAAAATCGATATTTTTATGAGAAAATTGAAATTGGCCATAAGTCGCTTAATATTAAGTTTATCGGCAAAAGGACGTAAATCTGTGATCACTAAATTTTCATACTAAAAATCGATATTTTTATGAGAAAATTTACTTAAAAAGGACGTAAATCTGTGATCACTAAATTTTCATACTAAAAATCGATATTTTGTTGAGAAAATTTAAATTGACCATAAGTCGCTTAGTATTGAGTTTTTCGGCAAAAGGACGTAAATCTGTAATCACTAAATTTTCATACTAAAAATCGATGTTTTTATGAGAAAATTTAAATTGGCCATAAGTCTCTTAATATTGAGTTTTTCGGCAAAAGGACGTTAATCTGTAATCACTAAATTTTCATACCAAAAATCGATATTTTTATGAGAAAATTTAAAAGTGGCCATAAGTCGCTTAATATTAACATTATATTTTTCCGCAAAAGAACGTTTATCTATGATTACAAGTTTTCATAGTTTTTTTTTTTATGAGAAAACTTAAATTTGCCATAAGTCATTTAATTTTGAGTGTTTTCTGCAAAGAGACGTTAATCTGTGATCACTAACTTTTTGTAATAAAGAATAAATCTGTGATCAATCTGTGATTTCTTACTAAGAGGAAACTTAAGTTGGACAGAAGTCTCTTAATGTTGCATTTTAGTATTTTGTCATATGTATGAATATTAAAATATATACATATATACAACCCTATTGTAATCCAAACTTGTATAAAAATGTTGAGCTACATAATTAGCATTAATTACAACAAGCACATGGAATTGTAAGGACTTTTTACATATTTTAGTGCTGAAATTGCTAAAACTGAACTACCCTTATTAAGTATAAGTCCGTTAGTTCTTCTACTATTATTAATCGTGATTGTTTACATAACCTAAATATGTGTATTATACAAGTATTTCATTGTATATCAGTAGGTCGTGTTTTTCTAAGAATTACATAAATTGTAAGTAACAAGCATTTAACAAATTTCCTCGTGTTTATATATTTATAACAAAATGAGCAAAAATAAGAATATAATTACAAAATAAATATTAATAATTCTCAAGGGCATTATTTGTTCCTTTTACATACATTCATATGTACATATATATGTATTCATATTGTTTTGGTTATGTGTACCATGTTTTTATGTTTTAATAAATTCAACTATGCGGCCATTAAGTTTCGGATTTTTTTATGTATCATAACCTAACCTAGTTTTTAATATTTGCAGTTAAATATATTTATGAATAATACTCAAAAAAAAAAAACAGAAACTTTGGCTATTTTCTATTCATTGGATTATAATCTTTGGATTCCATTCATCGTTAGCGTTCTAAACCGATCAGTATTCTATTGTCTATCATTTCGATATTTAATTTCATCTTTATTAATAATCCAATATTTTTATTCATTGTAATTATTTAAATTTCTTGAAATTTATTATTGTTTGTTCATATTTCTTTTATTTTACAATTTTGATTAATATTTAAAATGTATTTATAATTTATGTAATTCTTTATTAATTTTAACTTAAAATAATTGCTTGGAAAACAAAACTAAAGGCTAATCAGTGCTATTTTTGTGCCAAAAATACAATATGAATAGAAAAAAAATTAATAGTAGACGACAAAATATTAAAGCGTTTATAAATTCATATGTAAGTATGTAAGTAAATATATATTAAATATATTTCATACAAGATATAATAGATCAAAAACTTTACAAAAACAAAAAATAGAAAAACTAATATAATTCATTAGCACCCGATACAGATGATAACTTATCTAGTTTGAGTATTAAGGCTGTGATAACACAAGCGCCTGCCTCTTTGGTAAACCAAGTTTGATCCTTAATAACAGGAGCAGATGAGAGAGAAGTAGAGGCACCACCATAAGCATCTACAGCTGTATGAGAATTGTGACCACCTGCTGCTGTCGAAGATGATGAACATGCTAGATCAACATCAGATGTAGAAGAACGTCTTTCGGCCTCATGTAATTTTGAGGCTTCATTTGCTGTTGATTTGGAAGAAGCACATATACTTTGTCGCCTGACATATACCTCAAAAGCAGTATTAATTTTATAGGCTTGACCATTGTAATGATACTTATGCTGTTGATTTATGGGTATAATAGCAGTGGAATTTGGTGTAAAGTGTAATTCTAGTCTGGTGCCAGGTTCATCTTTTTGATTGCCAGAAGCATGATTATGAGTTTCACCATTTGTATCCATGGGTAAAGGTTGACCATGATCCAATATTGCTCGTATTTTATCTACTCGAGTCATATAGAATAAAGGCAACCAATCACCATGTAGATCAGAATCTAAAGCATGTTGTGTAGATGAATTGGAATTAACTGTTTGTTGATTTAATTTAAAATAAACCCAACCATGCAACTTCTCCGAAGCCTGAGCATTGCAATGAGTACAAAAACATATGGGTTCTATGGTCGATTGAAAGAAAGTATCGGGCAGTATAAGAGAACTTCGAAATTGTTGTACCAATTTCAGGTATTCACAATCTTTACGTTCTATGGAAGCAATCGATTGCATGCTATCGAATTGTGTGGACGATGAGGAAGAATTATTTTCTAAGTTAAAATGATCTTGCTGTAGCAAACGCTGATGTTCTTGACGTCTTTGTAAGCGCAATTGTCTCAAAAATGACAAACTATCATTGTAAGCTTCTACATTTGTTTCTGGTTCCTCACTTCCAACTGAAGGATTTTCCCTATAATCATTTTCTTCTTCCGCAGCTGCTTGAGCTGATGGCATTGAAGCACCAGTATTAGTTGAATTATTATTTATTTCCAAATTATTAAGGGTATTACTATCCTGTTCTATACCATTTGTATTTTCATAATTGGTATCTTCATTTCGTTGCTGTTGCTGCAAAGCCAAATTGGCTTCTTCATTTAATTCATGTAAATTTTCTTTGGATTCACAATTTATTTCTTCTCGTGGTGAAGAACCGCCAACAGCACCCACTTCTTCGACATTGTCAGTTTCTTTATTTGTATCATAATTTTGTTGATTAGTGGCAATGGTTGTATTTGTGGCGGTGGCAGACGATGTCGAAGGACCATCAACCACTATTAGACAATTATCTGTTGGCGGCGAATAGGCGTAGGCTATTAAAGCATTATTAAATAAAAATCTTTGGGTACTCTGACTACGTTGTATATTTAGATTGGTAGTGTGTTGGAGTTGTAAAGATTCACGAAGGCAGCTAAATTAAAAGAAGATAAATAAACTTAAATAAGTATTATTGACATGAGTAAAAATATGTTTTGATACAAAAATGCAGCTCTTCTAAAGATGATTAGTTAGGAATATTTCATTATATAGTATAATAAATGCCTGAATTTCCTTCAAAGTAAACTACGTGACTTGATCTTTTACATAATCTCAATGCTAAAAACTAAATTATAAAAATTAGTCTCTCTTTCCCTCTCTCTTTAAAACTTATTTTAAGCTTATTTGATATACCATTACTAGAAATCTTAATAAATTACTTCATAAACTTACCATGACGAAGAAGAGCTAGGCTCAACAGAACGATTTTGTTCAACAGAACGATTTTTAATGGACATATTTAATAATAAATTCTCAGAAACACTTTCCAAAACGGAACGGCTCCTAAGAAAATAAAATACAAACAAAAATAGCTTCCTAATACTCATATAGGTATGTAGAATATAATTACATTGAAGAAGCAGCGCCATTCATATTTACAGCTGCTGACTGTTGTTCAGTTTCTTTTTCATGTACTTCTAGATCGGCTTTTTCGCATTGTGGTACATTTGAATCTTGATCATTTAAAGAATCATGTTCTAAAGTTGATGATTCTTCTATTATGGGAGTACCATTACGGGCAGCATCACTGCCAGTAATAATGGTAATACGTTCACATTTACCATAGAGATCGAAGACAGGATAAACATGATTTGAAAGACCAGCTGTCAAATCTTCCAAATTAACCGAACCAACCATAATAACTGCAAAATAAAATACAGTTAATTATATTAATTAAATAAAATCCATCTGTTCCGTATACTTACTTAACATGCCAGCATGTGTTAACGTCATAGTTATTACAGTGCCTGGTTGTATATGTTCCAAAGCTTCACCATACTTAGAGGCTATTTTTTGGCCATTTATATTAATATAATCATGTGTGGCCACCCAACAAGGACGTTTACATTGTATAATGGACGGTGGTAGAGCTGAAGAATTTGTTAGATTGGGACATTGTCCCACTACACCTAAACCTATGGTACCCTTCCATTTGCTATTGATGGCATCAATTTTTATCTACATTGAGAATTTTCAAATAATAAATATTTGCTTTAATTACCTTAATGTATTGTCATAAACTTACACTTATACTTTCTCCTTTACACAAAGGTTTCGTAACATAAACCAAAGCATTATTATATGATTGTGTACGCATGGCTGATCTATGATCTTCCATTAAACGTATATTTTTACCATAATACTCGGAGAACTCATAGACTAAAGCTTCCGAATCAATTGATTCTAACATAGAATCTTGTTTATTTAAAGGATCTACACCAAATTCTAAAGAATCTTGAAGCCGTAAACTAAATGGTCTTAACGGAGATGTAGGTCCCTGTGATGATATAACTTGTACAGCCATAGTCGAACCTTGTAACTCTACTACAACATAAACATCCTGTAATTTATAAAAAAAATATATAAAAATAAGTTAAATGAAATAATTAAATTTAAATATTGTTTTTTTTACTTACATTTGGTACATTTTGAAATTGTATATTCATATCTTCAGAATTTAGTAATATTCTTAATGTTCTAGTTGGTGTCAATTCCAGAGCTATACGATCTCCTACACGTAACCATTCTAAAGATGTCATTGATCTTTGTAAGAGTGTTGAATTGTAACGTACTTCATTACCGGACACATACCACACATTGGCTGGTATACGTTTAATGCTTAATGGTATATTTTTACGTACATTGTCATCGGAAAGATTTAGATCGGTAATGCCGATATTGAGACATCCTATAAGAAAACGTGACGAAATCACAGTTATAAATAATTTGGAAGTTTTCTTAATAATGTAATGTGAATATTCGAGATAACCCCGTAACAATCAATACTGAACATTCTTTATACGAAATTCTTCTAAAACTATTTTGATTTCTGTTAAAATATTAACAACCCGTTTCAAAAAATCTTTTAGATCCTTCGGTGTAAACCCTAAATGCCTCTGCAGATGAATAAGCCACGGTTGATACTGGATAATGACAGAAAATTGTTACCCGTAGAGTAACCTAGATTTCAAGCATGCCTATAATCCAGCCTCATCCAAGGAAATCCTGCAGCGCGAGAGAACCTTTAAAACAACCTTACGATGTATATCCTTATGACACCATTAAATAGTATGCGTTTGACTACTACCTCGAAGATCCATTTCATACCTCTTGGGTTTATACCCCAGGTAGTACCTATATTCCTCTTACAGGTGTAAATAGCCATGATGGCCTTATCAGCCCTGGCCCCATTATAGTTTCCTATCGATAATAATACCCCAAATATTTAGCCCTATCACAGATCTGTAGAGAGATCCTGTTTAATACAGGACGAATAAGTTAAATTTATTTATACTTCCTAGTAAAGAGAACTAGCTTGGTTAACACCAAGACCACATGTAACACTCTAGTCACTAAGAGTCTTTAGAGCAGATTCCTTATAGTGAGAAATAGTATCCAGGTGTTTTCAAGATACTGATACCGCAACGTCGTCCGCATAGGCGACCTTTTTAATCCTTAGATTGTCAAGTTTACAAAATAGGGTAAGTCAAGTTTACAAAATAGGATGGTAATAAATCTGTATCTCCTAAATTACTAGTAGGATTAAATTGAAATGTATGAAAGAGTTTCAGAGTAGGACCTAAGCTTTGAGAAAAATCATCCTGTAGTCACCCTGTGATAACACAAGAAAATCTACAGGATGTCAAAATTGACTACCTTGGCAAGATAAAGAAAAAATAAGCTTACTCACCCAAGTTATCTCTTACAGTTAAAAAGATATTTGCACTTGAATTTTGAATTTTTGATTTTTTGGCTCGATTTTCTTTCGTTTTTCGGGAATAAGTCCTGAGGTATATGAAGTAAAAATTTTTTAAAAATATCCTGTATTTTGCTATATATTTAAAAATAACATACTGAAAGAATTTTTGGATTATCTCAACGCGCCTAGACGTGAAAAATATTCAAAGTCAGCAATCTGAAATTGATATGAAAAACTGCTATTTTTTACAAAAATATAGTAATTCTTTCACTTTTTACTCAAAGTTCCATTTAAGACAAATTTTTTTCTCTATATATTTCAAAAGACAAGGTTTCACAAATGGCTAATATAGAAATTTTGAACTGATTTTGGCCTGCACCCTACATCAGGCATTGGTCGAAAATTGTGAATTTTGGAAAAAGTTACATTTTTTATCGATTAATAAAAAAAAATGTCACGCGAGCTTTTTTAAATTTTTTTGACGATATTTCATAAAAAAGATATTTAGAACGATTTGACACTAAACTGCTTCCCGCCCGGCCAAAAACAAATGCAGGAGAGCAGATTTCATGAAAAAAGTCAATTTTTTAAATTACTTTTTTTAATTGCATATAAAAGGATATTAGCATAATATTTTCGCCATTATTTCTTATGTAATATATAAAATACATATCGATCTTTTTTTCCTGCAAAAATCATTAAAAAAGCTTTACAAATAAATTTTTGGAAATTTTTCAAAAATAAACAATATTTAATAAATATAACAGGGAATTTGCTAAGAGTTGACCTAAGTTGTCAGTTTTGAGACCATGATATAGTGCTTTTACAACAATCTATATATACATATTATACATCAATGAATTGGTAATTAAGATTGGTAATTAAGTCTATTTTTATATTCTTGTAATACTTTATTAGTTTTTGGAAAGTAGGTGGAGTTTTGCTTTACAAAACATTATTTTTTTGGATTTTATATATTTTTTATAGTTTTTAATTTTGAAAAATTGCAAACAATTTGTTTGTAAAGCTTTTTTAATGATTTTTGTAGGAAAAAAAGATCGGAATATATTTTATATACTACATAAGAAATAATTGCGAAAATATTTTGCTAATGTGCTTTTTTATGCAGTTAAAAAAAGTCGTTTAAAAAATTGACTTTTTCATGAAAACTGCTCTCCTGCATTCGTTTTTGGCCGGACGGGAAGCAGTTTAGTGTCAAATCGTTTTAAATATATTTGTTTATGAAATATCGTCAAAAAATTTAAAAAAGCTCGCGTGACATTTTTTTATTAATCGATAAAAATTTAACTTTTTCCAAAATTCACCATTTTCGACCAATGCCTGATGTAGGGTGCAGGCCTAAATCAGTTCAAAATTTCTATATTAGCCATTTGTGGAACCTTGTCTTTTGAAATATATAGAGTAAAAAGTGAAAGAATTGTACTATATTTTTGTAAAAAATAACCATTTTTCGTACCAATTTCAGAGTGCTGACTTTGAATATTTTTCACGTCTAGGCGCATTGAGATAATCCAAAAATTCTTTCAGTATGTTATTTTTAAATACATATATAGCAAATGACAGGATATTTTTTAAAAATTTTTACTTCATATACCTCAGGACTTATTCCCGAAAAACGAAAGAAAGTCGAACCAAAAAATCAAAAATTCAAAATTCAAGTGCAAATATCTTTTTAACTGTAAGAGATAAATTGGGAGAGTAAGCTAATTTTTTCTTTATCAAGCACTTTACAAAAATATAAAAATCTTTAAAATCGGACTTCATTTGTATAAGTTACGATTTTTTTAATCTTTTACATACTCGAGGTAGTCAATTTAGATACCCTGTAGATTTTCTTGTGTTATCACAGGGTGACTATAGAATGATTTTTCTCAAAGCTTAGGTCCCCCTCTGAAACTCTTTCATACATTTCAATTTAATCCTACTAGTAGTTTAGGAGATACAGATTTATTACCAAAAAATTTGCGTTTGATTCCACTGTGTGTTGATGGTGATATTCCATAGGATTGGGGAGATAACCCCGCCTTGAGGAGTACCCCTGCGGGCCATCCTGGAGACCGATTTCAGCACATATGCATATTTCTGAGTATTTTACCTATTAAACAACAAGTGTCTTGTGAGGAGACTACTAGTTCTCTTGCTCAAGAGGACACTCATTCAAACTCCGAGTTTGTGGGTGAATTTTTTGAGCGAGTGGATGAAGTAGTTGACGAGGACGCCCTCTTGGATTCAGACCAAGATGACGTCAACGTCACAATCATTCCAAAAGACACACATGGTGAAGATAACGCAAGTTAATCTTCACCATTCAAAAGCAGCTTCGGCTGCGTTGCTCCTCCGTATGGTAGAAAAAGGAGAGGAGCTAGCACTAGTCCAAGAACCATGGATCGTTGGAGACAGAATTTGCGGACTACGTGCGGATAATTTTAAGCTGCTACACGCTACGGGGTCAGGTAGGATTCGATCTTGTATAGTAGCAAGCAAGAAACTCAATATCTTCATTCTTTCTGATTTCAGTGATGAGGATACTGTAGTGGCGGCTTGGGAGACAAATTTTGGTGTTATATACATTGTCTCCAGCTATATAGCTCATGACCACAGCGACCTTCCACCAAATAACAAGGTACGCGAGATAACCAAGGCGGCTAGGAGAAACAATATACCGCTCGTCATTGGAGCTGATGCCAACGCCCATCATGCTGTTTGGGGAAGCTCCGACATTAATACAAGGGGTGAGTCTTTATACGATTTTATTCTTTGTAGTAGTTTAGATATTCTAAACATTGGTAAGGAACCGACCTTTGTAGTAGCAAATAGAAGGAAAGTTCTCGATATAACGCTAGTTAGTACTAGGCACTCTCATATGATTAGGGACTGGAGAGTCTCCAATGACTGTTCCTTCTCTGATCACTTATATATTGATTTCAATATTGAAGTCGGTTTACCCAGGGTTAAGCCCTTTCAGAATAGGAGGAAGACAAATTGGATTGAACAATATAATATTCTGTCCCAGCTCCTCCCGAATCCCCCAATCATCAATGGTTGTGAGGACATTGAGTCCTGTGTTGAAACGCTGACGAACGCATTTGACTCAGCGACTTCCATTGCATGCAGACCTAAGATCTGTAAAGGCAGGAGAAAACCACACTGGTGGAACTCCGAGATTGGCGAGGCTCGTAAGGAATGTCGCCGACTATTTAATGAGGCGAAAAAATTAGGTAACTGGTCTTCCTATAAGTCCTCAGTGAATAAGTTTAAGAACCAGATAAGAAACGCGAAACGAAAATCCTGGAGGGATTTCTGTAGCGGCGTAGAAGGTCACTCTAAGACTAGTCGTCTTCGCAAAATTCTGGCATCATCACCTACTGTTTCAAGTTTCATTCAGAAACCCTGTGGCAGTTGGACAACAAGCGGCCAAGAGACCTTAGATGTCTTAATGGATGCGCACTTCCCCGGCAGTCTCTCCTTAACGGAGTATTCTGCGATACCCTCGGCAGCCCCACATGATGTTCCCTTTCCTATAGAGTGAACTGAGATGGGCTCTGAAAAGCTTTGCCCCATTTAAATCCCCGGGCCCGGATGGCATTATACCTGCTGATTTGCAATATAATGCGGATATAGTAGTCCCCTGGCTAATTCGGATATACTCAGCATGCCTATCATGTTCATATATCCCTGAGTCGTGGACTAGATGCACTGTGGTCTTCATCCCAAAAGGGGGGAGGACCTCTCACACGACTCAAAGACTTCAGACCTATCAGTCTGTCGTCCTTCCTCTTGAAGACAATGGAAAGGTTGATTGATCTTCATCTCCGTTCTGCAATCGACCCTAACCTATTATCAGCGTCTCAACATGCCTATATGAAAGGCAGATCTGTTGAGACTGCATTACACTCGCTTGTAGGGCACATAGAAAACGCTCTTGAGCATAAGGAGTTTGCATTAGTCGCCTTCTTAGACATAGAGGGGGCTTTTAATAATGTGACTCCGGAGGCTATAAAATTGTCTCTTGTAGGACTGAACATCACTCAGTCATTGATTAGCCTCATATGGAGACTACTAACCAATAGGGTTATAATTTCCAATATGGGAGCATCTACCAGATACAGGGTAGCAAATAGGGGTACTCCGCAAGGAGGAGTTCTATCTCCTCTTCTTTGGAATATCGCCGTGAACCCACTACTCAGGGAACTAGATTCTCTGAAGTTTAGGACTGTCGCTGTCCTGTACTGAGTGACAGCACCTTGGAGGTCTACACTGATGGATCCAAATCTGCTGATGGGGTAGGAGGGGGTGTCTTCATACCCGATTATAGGAAAAGTATTTCCTTTAGATTGCCGGATCACTGCAGTGTTCTTCAAGCAGAGATCTCGGCCATAAAAAGAGCGGCGAACTGGTTGATGTACTACAGGGTATTCAGTGTGAATATCCGGATTTGTACGGACAGTCAAGCTGCGATCAAATCGCTCTCGGGTGTCTTTTCGACATCCAGGCTGGTACATGAATGACGGATATCTCTAAACGAGATGGCGAGACATTCAAACCTGGAGCTAGTCTGGGTTAGGGGTCATTCTAACTCCCCGGGTAACATTACTGCGGACGAACTGGCCAAAAATGGTTCCCTTCTTCGACACGAGGAAGTGGATCAATTGGTCGGAGCACCGCTCTCCTCTTGCAGATCTATAATACTGCGGAATCTATCGAGGATTGCACAGGATAGATGGTCAAATCTGTCCATTTGCACAATCTCGAGGCAAATATGGCCCCAATATGATGGACCTCGTTCAAATCTCATTTTGGGACTACCAAGGCATCGGTTACGTATTCTGATATCCGTTGTTACAGGGCACTGGATTGCTGGTGCGCATGCTAGGAGACTAGGGCTCCCTTTTAACGACTTCTGTAGGAGTTGCCTTGATGAAGAGGAGGAGGAGACAGTGGAGCACTTCCTATGTCACTGTCCGACTCTCTCGGAAACGAGGACTGCTATACTCGGCAGTCCGATTGTGCATGTACTATCTGATCTCTCTGATATTGATATCAGAGCGATCAACTCCTTTATACATGCGTCAGGTTGGTTCGATTCGAACGTAGTTTCGGACATGTGAGCTTTACCACATGATCCAGTAGGGTATCACAACGGGACCAAACTGGACCCACGTGAGCTGTCCTATGACTGTTTGGACAGCTGCCCACTTAACCTAACCTAACCTAACAACAAGTATTACTATCAAAACCTAAATTAAGAGTTCTCACAAGCGTCAGCTTCAAGACTCCCTTAAGACCTTACAACTCGAGAACGACAGGCTACCAATGCAAGATGTTAGATGTTACCGATTTGTTTAATTTTCAACAGAACAAATTGGAAAAGTATAAGGAATAAAAAAAACCCGTTTACAAAATGGCAACGGATGTTTCATTCAGCATAATGATTAATTTCTTCTTTGATTTATTACGAAAAACATCTTGAATTATATTGCAAAATAATTAAGTACATAATAGCAATTTACAACGAAACGCATTCAATCATGTAAAATTAAAAAATTCGCATAAAAATAAGTTTTTTTTTAACAGTGGCGCAGATATTTATGGAAGATTTTTTAAATAGTCTTGGAAAACCGCAAATCTATTCATATTTCTAAAGTTAACATTTTACTAAAATATTTTCGAGAATTTAAACTAATTATAGAGCTATAAAAAATCAAAATCTTGAATGTTATAATGAAGAAATTACGTCAAAAAATATTGTTTAATAGTTCGTACGCAGATTTATTCTTCATAGTGTAGATACATATTCAGAATTTCTGTAACTTACCCGCAAACAAAGGATTGTGTGACACAAGTTTTATTTCGAATGGTGAGCCCACACTTAAAGGATGCTCAGAGAATACTACACATCTGGATAAAGCCGCTGATGCACCTGTCAAACGAGATGCCACTGTCCAATTTTGTGTCAGAGTAACATTACCCGATATACAAGTCCAACGATGTTTTGTTTCCAAAGTAGCTGGTTGTATAACAGAAGTGGCTTGACAACTTTGAGAATTCTCACTTGTAGCATAGGGAGCACGCATATCAGCAGCCGGCGATTGGTTAAGAGAAACCTGAGCACATTGACCGTATAAATCAATAACAGCCCAAACGTTTGGCGAACGACATTCACAAGCCGGACCTTGATCTACGCCATCTATGTAGAAATGTATATAGTCGCCGTTACGCATGACTCCCACTCTAGCCCCAGCACCTAAGGTATCTAGATCTACTAATAAATTTGAGCGAATTTTTTTGCGATTATGGAAAATCATAGGACCACACAAGATGATGGTATCAGTCGCATCCATCTCAGTGGCATTGGCAGCAAGTTGTATATCTTCAGGACGAGAACCGGTTACTCCAATTTCAATATTACCCGACCAATGGCGGACCATGGTCTCGAGTATAACCTCAAATAATTCTCTTTGTCTTAAGGGACGATTACTAAAAACAATGGCATCATTAAATTCGGCCAAAGAATTGGGACGAGAAGCTGTTAAACCGCTATTTGAAATACTGGCATTTTTACCATGTATGGTATGAAATCTCAAAGGAGTTTCACTATACAGGGTAGTATTTGAAATAGTAGAATTTCCCGTATCGGGACTATTACACTCCGAAGTATCGACAATTGAAGCCTGGGCTGCCTGTCCATATAAATCGATAACTCCATAAACTCGTTCGGGTACTTTGGTGGCAGCAGGTCCCTGATCGACACCATTAACGAAGAAATGCAATGTACCATCATCTTTGCGCACTACACCCACACGATCACCCACCTGTAGGCGATCTAAGTTTTCACCATATTTTTCAATAACAGTTATACCATTATGCATAACACCATTACCGGTCATCATCCAAGTACCATCTCTGAAAAAAGGAAATTGATAATGAAATAAAAATTAAACATTTCATCTCACACATATGAAAGTACCTGACATTGGTCATGGTAAATGGAAAATCTAATTCCTCGGCACTATGTGTGGTTACACCCATTTCCACCGATCCAGCCCATTTGGTTACCACACGTTCCAAACGTACTTGAAATAATTCATTAGGTCTTAAAGGCCTTCTAGTCAACACTACACCATTATTGAAATCATCAGAAGCACTAAAATAACAAAAATGATTTAAATATGTTATTCATTTAATAATTTAATATGGTTATACTTAGGTCTTAAAGCCGTTCTTCCTGAATGTGTAACACAGGCATGCGAACCACACAATGGATGAAAAGTTAAACGATCATCATTTCGTTGATTTCCTGCAGGAGCGGTTAAAGCAGAATCTGCCATGGCTGCCACTTCACTTTCTGGACTTAATAAACTTAAAACTGGAGTAGCAGCAGAATTACCTAAACTACTGCCATTTACTAGACTATTTCCTAAACCTCCTATAGCCCCAGAAGCATTAGAAGATATCAAATTATTACGCCTGGTTACCAAATTTTGCTGCTCTCTTTCATCTCGATCTACAATGGTAACCTTAATGGTCATACCATACAGATCGATAACACCCCACAAAGTGGAAGCCACTCTTGTCGCCGCCACGCCCTGATCTTGGCCATTGATATAATAGTGTAAGTTTCCATTTGACTTACGCATCATACCAACACGATCACCTTCTCTCAGCTCATCCAAATTAAATTCACCATATTGACGCCGGGTTCCCTTGCCATTGGTTAAAATGCCACAACCCGACATCATTATGGTGCCCGAACGCATATTGGTCATGGTGGCTGGAAAATGTAACACATTTGGATTGTGTGTTGTTACGCCCACCTCTATGGAGCCAGACCATTTATCTACCAATTTATCGATACGTATCTCAAAGAGTTCATTATCCTTGAGCGGTCGATGTGTCATAACTACACCATTATTAAACTCATCCAAAGGTCTACGTCTCTCAGCCGAACGACAATTAGGTGATAATTTCACCAACGAACCACAACGTGTATGAAATCTTAAACGATCATTCATATCATAATAATCACCTACTGAAGATGAAATAGATGATGTGGTGGTGCCTGCATTTGTTAGAGGTAGACTACAAAAACCAGAAGTGGGTAATGAGGATAATACAGCAGCTGTTGCAAGAGATCCTGTCGATTCGGAATGAGTATTAGTTGGATGAGGATTGAATGAGCTGGTAACAGTGACATCAACACACATGGGTACATCAATATTTTGTACTATTTGTTGGGAATGTTGAGATGAGGTATCGGAAAAGTCCTGGAAATAAAAAAATGCTTTACTGACTTATATTTAAAAGGATAAATTTTTAAACGTAGTAGGTATATACATATATTTAATATACATACATATGTAGGTATATATAAAAGATACTGATTCATTATCGTAGAGAGAAGAAAGCTCTTTATATTACGTTGTTATGAAATAAATAAATTCACTCATTTAAAAAATAAAGGGACAGGTGTTTGGTACTGTAAAAAATGTATTTTGTTACTTTTTTGGCACCCTGTGCCAGCAAAAATACAACAAATAAAATTTACATTCGAACGTTAATAATATGGTTCTGAGTGAATTAGGAAAGTGGTGAGTTATAATTCAAAAAAGCGGGTCTTACTTGTAGAGTCCGACCGAAACCGACATTTTAAGGCCGAAACTAATATCTACATCTATTTAACTTTCTCGCATACTAAGTCAGAATTACGACAATAATAATTGCTGTGTGAACCCCGATTGACTTAAATTATGACAGTACCTTTTGTTTTTTACTCACACAAATTTATTAGTATATGTCGAGTAGTAATTAAATACTATCAGCAATTTTTATAAAATTATACAAGTTGTAAGAAATATGAAGAAAAACAGCTCTGACACTTTATTCATTTAGAAAGATTTCAACGTATTTCGGTTTCGGTTTCGGTATTCTACCAAATTTTTGCCAAAAACCGAATATTGGCCGAAACCGATTTTTTGGCCTAATCCGAAACCGAATATTCCGTCAGACTCTAGTTATACTTTTTCGTCTCTTTAATCGGACTTAATTTTTAGAAGTTTTGATTTTTTTAAACATTTGCATAGTCAATTTGACACCCTGTAGTTGATCTGTTATCACAGGGTGACTACAAAATTATTTTTCTGAAAGCTTAGGTCCTCCTCTATAACCCTTCCATACATTTCCATTCGATCCGAGCAGTAGTTTAGGAGATACAGATTTATTACCAAAATATTTGCGTTTGGCCCCACTGTGTGACGTTACCATTGTTGATTGTATTTCATAACATATCAAACATGTTGTTACTTTTTGTGGGTTAATACGTCTAGAAAATGTACTTTTAATATCTTCTAGACGAAATATAGGAACAAAATACATAAATACTTTCAACCTTAAAAAATATTATAAATTTAATGAAATTTGATTTTATAAGTTAAGAGATATTTATATGTTGGAAGATTTTGTTACCCTTTACCCTTCGGAACCCATAGAGTTATGAAGTAGTACGATATCCCACTCCTTGGATGTTCTTTATTTAAATATAAACCTGGAGACATGAAATTAGAATCTTCATTCACATAAATATAATAACGGAGTATTTTTCGATTTTTCCACTTTTGGTTTTTTTTTTTTTTTCTAAATAATAGTTTTTTTAAATGGTCTATGCAGGAGTCCGTATCTTACATAAAGAGCAATTTTAATATTATGTTTAACAAAAGCCAAATATAAAAGACAGCAATAATGCTGATGAAGTGTATTAACGCACAGAAAATACGTATTTCTTTCTGCTGGTCTTATTATAGTCTTCAAACCATGAATTGATAGTATAAATTTGATACGCCTAATAGAAGCAAAAAGAGAAATTATGATACTTCGACAACACTGTTAACTTTAGCCCTTTAAGAACTTATTCATTGTAAACATTTAAAATGTATAAAATTTTTATTAAACAAAGTATATAGTTGAATTATAAATTGCCCATAATTTTATTAGAAGCACTTTGACCTTGAACCCGCTAAGGAAGGTTAATTCTATCAAATTTGAACATTTAGAAGATGCTGTTACAATTTGCAAATTCGTTACGTTAGAATCTTATTCTATATGACTATAATAATTCTGTTAAAATATTATAAATAGACTTACCCCACCACCACTACTCTCAACTGGACATATTGAAACTTGAATACATCTTCCATATAAATCAACTAATGCCCACAAAGGATTAGGCATATTACGAGCAGCAACTCCTTGTGATTCACCATTAACATAGAATATTAGCTCATTATTAGAAGTCCGCATAACACCAACACGATCATTTTCATTCAAAGTCTCTAAATCTGTGCCATAAAATTCGGTCAGACACAAACCATCCTTGCGAACATCAATGCCAGACATAACCCAAGTACCATTACGCATTACCGTAGCACATGATGGTAACTCCAATTTTTCTGGCGATTCAGAAGTGACACCAATTTCTATACTACCGCCCCAACAGTGATTCTACAATAACAACAAAATAAAACATGAAAAATCAATGAACCAAACAGAAAAATAAGTCTTTGTTCTGAAACAACAAACAAAGCACAAACAGCACCTTTTTCTCTATAACTACTTCAAACAAGACATCATCTAATAGAGGTTCCGCACTAAATACCAATGCATGACTGAAATCTCTTGCTGAACGGGTGGCTGTGCGATTGCCATTGGACAATGTGATGCGACGACCACATCGTTGATGGAATGTTTGTAATAATTGTAAATTAACATTGGTAGCATTTATTCCTCCACCTCCACTATTACCACCTATATTCGTTGTTCCACCAGTAGCCATGGATTTATTTTTTATTGTTGGTTTATATTTTCACTAAATTTTTGATTTTCTTTTGTTTTATTTAGTTAATTTTACTTATTTTCTTTTATTTTATATTTTAATTTCTACTAAATACCTAATTAATGGATCGCGTGTTTGCTAAAGATTTTTCTTTATTTGAAAAGTGAAAATTTCTTTTCTTGTAAAATTTTTTCCCATTTGACGTTTCGTCCTGTTTTTTCTTTATTTCTTTTGTTTTATTTTGCGTCTGCGTATATTTATTATTTTTGCAATTTTCTTTTCGTTTAACAAACGTAAACAAAATTTTGTTTTTGTAAACATATGATGTTATTTGTTTAGAATGAGAAAACTACAAGAGAATAAATAACAACATATGTGTTAAGAGTTGATTTTTTTTTTTTAATTAAGGGAAATTTGTTGTCGATGGAAACATTTTTTTGGTATAACAAAAATCCAAATTATGTTAATGTGATTTAAGAAGAATAAATTGACCCCCTGATTCAGCACCGAGTTTTTGGATTCTTGTCATCATTGTAATGATGTATGTAAATTTTTGATTGCAATTCAATAGTTTGGATGTTATAGGGTTTTGAAAATCGTACTTCCCTAAGAAATTTATATCAAAAATGTTTTTGTTATAAAAAAACAAAAGCGAACTTTTAAGCCCAAATTACAATAGCGCGTAGTCAGCAACAGTATCAGCAAAAATTATCAGCTGATCACTGTCAGCACAACATGTTGCTGCCGTTATAATTACAATTCAGCGTAGGCAGCCACAATTTACAACCATCATCTAGCTTTGTTCTACTTGTGTATTTTTGCCTCTCATTTATTTGCTCACTCTCTTTGTCTCGCTCTCAATCTGAAAGCAGCGCAGAGAATTTAGAAACAGGGCTAAATGAAACAGCACTGCAAACTGCTGCTGACTAAATGTAATCAACACCATAACAAACAGTGCTTTCTAAATTATCAGCTGATTATGTCAGCACACACTGCTGCTGACTACGCGCTATTGTAATTTGGGGTTTAGAAACAGGGCTAAATGACACAGCACTGCAAACTGCTGCTGACCAAATGCAATCAACACCATAACAAACAGTGCATTCTAAATAATCAGCTGATTATGACAGCACACACTGATGCTGACTACGCGCTATTGTAAATTGGGCTTTAATGAAAATCACTAAAAAGAGATTTTTTTCAATTACTTCAAAGAAATAATAGTATATATTGACAACATTCTCTAAAATACAACTCTAATATATTTGTTTACATTTTTTATTTATGTATTTATTTATTTATTCAAACTAACCTCAAATATAATTTGGAATAAATAAATAAAAAGAAAAATGGATGTAGAAGGTAATTAAATTAAAATCTTTAAGAAAGATTAACACTTTTAATTAAATCATATTTATTTTAATTTAAAACATTACAGAGGAAATGTTTGAGGAGCATTTGGATGAAGAATATCAGACAAGTGAAATTGGTGAAGAATTTGGCCAAATTGAAACTCAAATAGTAGAATTGGAAAATAAAAAATCAACCACTTTTTATGATCACGAGCAACAAGATAAATTGGAAAAAGCTATTACCTTGCTGAGATTACATGTACAAAATTATCAACGCATCATAATATTTAACAGACGTAGATCCCGACAACGTTTAAGGAAAAGACAATGTGCGTTAAGAAATTTCTTTTTACAATCCCTAATGGAAATGCAAATAAGATATGTAGAAATGTTGCCTTTAGCGGTAGTACCCCAAGTATTTGAAGACACAACTAATGTACCAAAACATGAAGACGACAACAAACCTCAATATAACGCAACTGTGGAAAGTGATAATGAAGAAGTTACTGAAGAAGTTACTGAAGAACCTTTGGATTTTTACAATGATATTGTTTTAAAATTTACGGAAGATCAATGGCTTGATACATTCCATATGCCTAGACATGTATTTGAGCTCATATGTACTAGACTAAAATCATCTGCGGAGAATGTAAACATGCATTTTGAGACCTGGATAGCAATGTGCATCTTTATGTTCGCTACTGGTAGTACATACAGTGATGTAGCAATGCTTTTCAATGTTGAAAAGAAATTTGTACGCCAATCATTATTTAGATTTATCAAATTCTTGTTAACTGAATTTGCGGAACATAGACCTACAATGCCTAAAACTAAACAAGAGTTGGAAGAAATATCAGAAGGTTTTGAGAAAGCATCAAATATGACACCGTGTGTGGTAGGTGTATTGAGCCTTTTTGAAGTGCCTAATGTTTGTGGTTGTGGACGCTACAATACCTGTGGTTCAAAAAGCCTAAAAGTACAAATATGTATCGATAATCGTTTGCTCTTTCGCAAAGTGGAAACGACTGATCAAAAACCCACCATGTTTCTGAGATCACCAAATGAAATTAGCCTCAACTGGAAGAAATTCTCGGACAAATGTGTGGTGCCGTATTTTTTAGTCGCTCCACCTGGTTATCCCTTACGCACCTGGCTTATGCAAAAATACGATAATCCACGAGAATCTTGGGAATATGAATTTAATAAATGTTTCGGTAGTTTAAACATCTTTAGGGAGGTTTCTTTGAAACGATTATTTGGTCGTTGGCAGATACTTAACAGCCCTGAATGTATCAAACCTGATGCGAAAAGTTTTATAGTGCAGGCTTGTTGCCTTTTGCATAATCTTCTGGAGGAAACTAGAGAATATTTTTCGGTAGAATGGTGTACTAATTTTAATCCATCTAAATATGAATATAAATTGACTTCAGCTGTTACCAAATTCTTTAACGATTCAGAACCGGCTATAGAAAAAAGAGATAACATTGCAAAGTTGATAAGATTGAGAAAACAAGCAAATGAAAATGTATTTACATAGGCTAGTTATTGTATAATAAAATTTAGTTTAATAATACAAAACTTTTAATTTATGAATATTTTTTAGTTAAATAAAATTGCATAATGCACTATTTATAGTGTAAAATTATAGCATACAATGTTTAAAAATTTGATTTTTTTAACGGAACAATGTATAGATAGCATAATATTTGATAAAAAATAAATTAATATATAACACATTGTTAAAAAAAAGTACAATTTAAGTAAAAATCTTTGGGACAAAAGTATTTGTACATCAGTACTTTGTACAATTATTTGTACGTTGGACTCTTGTATGATGATTTTTTTTAAATACCGTTATATTTTCTTCGTTAATCGAGTTTTATTTTACAAAATAAGAAGTTGGTTTTAACGTTTTGAATAATAAACACATCAAAAATGGGAAAGCGAAAAGAGTTGAGTTTGGATATTAAAAATTTAATTATTGATGAACATAAAAAATGAAAATCTCTCCGGAATATAAGTAATTTAGTAAATTTGCAACATTCCACAGTACAATACATTGTAAACAAGTATAAAAACAGCGGATCTGTTGAAAATGTGCCAAGAACTGGACGGCCAAAAAAGGTTTCCAGACGGGAAGCGAACTTGGTGATAAAAGAAGTGGCAAGAAATCCAAGAGTAACTCGGGCAAAATTAGCGGAACAAATCGCAAATACTACAGGAACAATTGTTCATCCAAAAACAGTAGGGAGGATCTTACATTCTGCGGGATATGCAAGTAGAATTCCCCGCAAGAAACCGCTGATTAGTAAAAAAACCAGCATTTGCGTTTAGAGTTTGCCAAACGATACATTGATGAGGACGAAGAATTTTGGAATAGGGTTTTGTTTACTGATGAAACCAAAGTCAATCTTTTCGGAAATGATAGCAGGGGAAAAGTGTCGCGCAAAAAAATACAGCGTTAGATGTTAACAATTTGACCCCAACAGTGAAACATGGTGGGGGAAGTGTTATGGTATGGGGGGCAATAGCAGCCAGTGGGGTAGGGCGAATGGTATTTATAGATGGTGTAATGGACCAGCATCAATATAAACGTATATTGGAAGACAATTTGAAGGATTCCGTAGATGGTTTGGGTCTTGGCCAAAGTTGGATATTCCAACAGGACAATGACCCAAAACATACAGCGCGTTCAGTGAAGGAGTGGTTGCTGTACCATGCACCAAGAAAACTTAATTCTCCTCCCCAATCACCTGACTTAAACCCCATCGAGCACTGTTGGGATATTTTGAAACGTAAAGTCGCTACAAAGCACGTCCGAAGCAGGGATGAACTTAAAATTGCTTTGGAGGAAGCCTGGAAGGAAATATCTCCAGATGAAACGAGAAATTTGGTCCGATCGATGCCCAGAAGATTACAGGCCGTGATAGATGCAAAAGGAGGACCCACAAAATATTAAATTTTTCCAATATAAGTATTATAAGTAGGTGTAGATTATATGTACAAATACTTTTGTCCCAATGAATTTTCATTATTTTGTATTTTTTTAAATAATGTGTTGGATATTAATTTTGTTTTTATAACTTAATTAAATAAAAATATATTAAAAATAATACTGCATACGACAATTTTAAATTCTTTATAAACTATTGAAGGTATACGAAATATATGAGGTGTACAAATAGTTTTGTCCCTAACTGTATGTGATGGAAAACGATTTCGAAAAGGAATCGATTTTAAATCGAAAAAATGTGTGATGTTCTTATATTTTCGTTTTTGTTATTGATAAAAATTAAATTTAAATCACTATTAGATTTTATTAAATAATTTTTTTTATATTTCCCTAAAATTAATTGTTATCTTTCACATTAGTTCTATATCCTTAATGGAAAATAGATCATTGTTGAAAAATGATTTTTGAAATCGATCGAAATTCATCACAACTTTTCAAACCGATTCGTTTTGAAAACGATCGGTTTTCATCACATACCTGTATATAAAAAATTCTATTTTCTATTGGTCTTTTGTGAATACTATGAAAAACTCCAATAAATCGAAATTTCAACTTATCTTTTCCAAATGAAAATACGAATTTTTAATTAATCTTTTCAAAAACAGAAATGAAAATGGTGTAGTAAGTCCAAAAAATTAAAACCCTTTTCCCTAATTAATAAAAGTAAAAAATAATTCTTTTTAATTTTGTTGTAAAATTATCTTTTATTTTACATTTTTAAAATGTAAAAATGTAATATATAAAAAAACAATCTTTTGAAAAAAGATACCTAGTACAAACGTTGGGGTGGGCCCATAGAGGACTTGATGTGCAAAGAGCGAACGTTTTGCCAGTTCTTCTTCAACAAAGACACTAAGAAATTGATAGACAAATGAATGTTTTGGACTAATTCGTCTTGTTTCATGTCAACATGGCCAACAGCAACAGACAAGCACAATACTTTCTTCATTTGGAACTTAATGGTAGATTTGACTTCTTCAATCTTGGCCATCATGGATTCTTGGTGAGACAAAAGACCAGGGAACTTGCCAGCCTTATTCAAACCGGGACCCAAGAGACGGGGAATTTGTTTGATCAAAGATTCAGAAGCCAAGAAGGCATCATAAGATTTGGCCAATTTCTTAACCAACTTCTTGTTCTTGTTCAATTTCTTCAAAGCTTCAGCGTCCATGCATTCAACACCGTTAGCCTTGGCTTCATCACAATGCTGTTGATCACCCAAGATGCAGACCTTCATTTTTGGGCGGGGGATGTGCTTCAATCTGTAATTAATTAAAAATGAAATATAAAATTAGATTTTCAAACTCGAATTTTTTGAATTTCTTTTATTTAAAAATAATTTGTAGATGTTTTAATCAGTCTAGTTTATCCACACGAAAACCAAAAGGCTCTTAAGGTTTTCAGGTAATACATGCAATAAATTTTTAACATCATTTTAAACATCTTACAAATTACTGTAATTCTAGAATAAATTAATTGTTCAACTTTAAACAATTCGGATTAAAGTTAACAATTTATAAATTCCCCCTAGTTATCAAATAAACATAAAACTTACACATAATCCCTTTTTGTTTGGAGCACAAGGGAGTAGCAAGTTTTTATCTTAAGGAGCATTATATAAAATACAATCTAAAGGGCGGCTGCTTTCCTTTTCAGTTTACAACCGAAAAGAAATTAAGCCTACTCAATTTGATTTTAAGACCCTGAGCAAAGGTCCGTCAAGTGCCAACACACTTGACTGCCTGTAGAAAATCAAAACTCCAAAAGGTACCGTAGAAAGCACCTTTAAAAAAATTTTTCATTTCATACAGGTTGAAATTCAACATACTTGACAGTGCCGGAGAAACGCTTGTCCTTTTGGGGATCGTAGTTCTTCAAACCGATTTGTAATTCAACGGTTTCCAAGAAGCCACGCTTCTTCTTTTTGGAGAAGTCCAGAACGGCATTTACGCTCTCGTACAAAGTATCACGTGAAACCTTTGAACTGCAATAAAAAGAAAAAAAAAAACGTGTTAAATTAATTTCCACCTATAATTCAACAACATATTACACAATTATTTTTTAATTAATTGTAAAAAATGATTGATTTAATTAAAAACTTATGTAAAGTAGTTAATAATTTGACATACAATTATTTTTATATTTATTTAGCAATTATTTCCAAACTTAAGGTGGACATTGAAAATTCCATAAAGCTGGTTTATAATTGCCATCCAACAAAAAATATTACACACAATCTTTAAATCATAAACAAATTTATTAAAAATCTTCAATATTTTGTTAATTTATTACAAGATGCTGGAAATATTTTTAGATTTAATTTTGTTAAACTAGAGAATATTTACTTACGCCATTACTGCTTTTGTCAAAAGTTAAAACAGAAAAGAAAGCTCTGGGAAATTTTTCTGTACAGCTAGCTGTCAAAAGAATTTTCATTTTTTTTCTACATAGTTGTATTTTAGCACAGTTGTATTTATTATTATTAACAGAGTTGCTTAAAATGTTATAAAAATGTATGCGTTTTTAATTTAGTAATAGGCAGGGTACACTGAACAGGTATAATCGTCGGCCCAGCTGATTTTGTTTTTGTGTATGAGAGCTGTCAAAGTTTGTTTACGTTTTATTGTTTACATCATAGTATAATAATAAAGTATACTCGTAAGACCAGCTGTTTTACAATTTTTTCATTGGCAAACCTCGCGGTACTGTCAAATTGTTTTTGTATTCATATGTAAAATTTTTTTCGATTTTTTTGCTCTTGCTCTCCTACATTCTCTCATTTTTCCGTTCAAAGCATTTTGACATTGTGGGCAGTAGTTTTACACTAACAAAATACAAGCAATTGTTGTTTTTGTAGATGTGCGAGTATTTTATTATTTTACTATGGTTTACATATAGTAACAAAAAAATAAAATTGTATATTTTGCAATGTATTTTAATCAGTTGTTTTTGACACATAAACTACACGAAAGAGAGGGAAAAAGTTGGGTTGTTGTATTTGTTGCCGCGACGATTATACCTGTTTAGTATACCCTGGTAATAGGATTAGTTTTTTTTTAATCCTGCTGTATTTTTAGTAAAACAATATTTTTTGGGCACCGAAAAGTTTTTAAATAACGTTTTATACTTTGCCACATGATATATCATGATTCGTCATATCAAACATGTTAACGAGAAAAGGATAAAGAATGTTTTCTTCAATGAATATTGTAGCAAATGATTTTTAGGGACAAACGCAATGGTGAAGGGTATTATATTATATTGTCAGCGCTCGAGCTCTGACAACTTTGTCTTGATAATGCTTAGTAAAAGACGCCATCTTAATTGTTGTTGGTACCTTTTGCGTGGTTTATTGTGACATACGTTTTCCCCTATAATTGAATTGATAGAGATAAAAAATTATCTGCAACTCAAACAAAAATTTGACGTTTTCAGCTGATAATTTAGAAAGCACTGTTTGTTATGGTGTTGATTACATATGGTCAGCAGCAGTTTGCAGTGCTTTTTCATTTAGCCCTGTTTCTAAATTCACTGCGCTGCATTCAGATTGAGAGCGAGACAAAGAGAGTGAGCAAATAAATGAGAGGCTAAAATACACAAGTAGAATAAAGCAAGATGGTGGTTGTAAATTGTGGCTGCCTACGCTTAATTGTAATTATAACGGCAGCAACATGTCGTGCTGACAGTGATCAGCTGATAATTTTTGCTGATACTGTTGCTGACTACGCGTTATTGTAATTTGGGCTTAATTATAACGGCAGCAACATGTCGTGCTGACAGTGATCAGCTGATAATTTTTGCTGATACTGTTGCTGACTACGCGTTATTGTAATTTGGGCTTAAGACGTAAATTAATACGATCACATTGAAAAACGAGTCGTTTTCTTAAAAAAAACACAAAGAAATTTACTTGTTTTTTCAAATATTTTTAAAGCAATAAGAAATTTGAAAATTTTATTTTTTTAATTAGAAGTGTCTGTGTGTGAAATTTTAATTTAAATTTAAAAATTGTGAAATTATTTTGACAAAAGAAAAACAGGCCAAAAGGAAAAACATAATAAAATAATATGTGAACAGTGATATTAAAACTCTTTGTGTTTTTTAAAAAACTAGTCGAAAACTAATGTATGTGAACATAATATAATAGTATGTTTTTATTGTGTTAAATAATTAAACAACTCGAATCGAGATGTTTTCTGGCTTTGAAATATATGAAAAAATAAGTCGATTTCTTTGTGTTTTTTTAAGAAAACGACTCGTTTTTCAAAAAACCTTTATATGTGAACAGAGTATAAGATACCACTTGATCTTTAACCAGTTTTTCAATGATTCAGTTGTACTTTTACTTGTTATTAGAGTAATTTCGCTCTTAAGCTTTGATCTTTTTACGGAATATCTTTATAAACAAATATGCGATTTAAATTATAATAAACAGTTTAAAATTACGTTAAAATATCTTTCTAATGATATATTCAATAATACAATATTCATCAAATCTTTGAGAGAAAAGATTTATTTTTTATTGATATACCGACAATTTTTTTACTTCCACAAAAAAAGTTTATTTAACGCATGGCACAAGTCATAGTAAAATCATAGTAAAATAATAAAGTACTCGCACATCTACAAAAACAAAAATTGCTTGTATTTTGTTAGTGTAAAACTACTGCCCACAATGTCAGAATGCTTTGAACGGAAAAATGAGAGAACGAAAGAGAGCAAGAGAAAAAAACTTAAAAAATATTTTACATGTGAATACAAAAACAATTTGACAGTGCCGCGAGGTTTGCCAATGAAAAAATTGTAAAACAGCTGGTCTTACGAGTATACTTTATTATTCATAGTATAACACAAAACACACGAAATGTAACAAAAAATAGTTTATTAATAACAACACAAATATACTTTAGTATTATAACACAGGAATTGTATTATAAAATTATTTACTTTTCTTGGAAACAAACAAATGTAAACAAATTTTGACAAGATAAGCCCAAATTACATTTACGCGTAGTCACTGTTGCAAAAATTATCAGCTGATCACTGTCAGTACAACATGTTGCTGCCGTTATAATTACAATTCAGCGTAGGCAGCCACAATTTACAACCTTTATTCTACTTGTGTATTTTAGCCTCTCATTTATTTGATCACTCTCTTTGTCTCGCTCTCAATATGAATGCAGCGCAGTGAATTTAGAAACAGGGCTAAATGAAACAGCACTGCAAACTGCTGCTGACCAAATGTTATCAACACCATAACAAACAGTGCATTCTAAATGATCAGCTGATTATGGCAGCACACACTGCTGCTGGCTACGCGCTATTGTAATTTGGGCTTTAGTCTGCTTTGAAACAACTAGCAAAAAATAATCAGCTGTTCTTATAAGGTTACCTTATTTAAAATGGTTGTGCCATGATTTAACGTAACCAGTGTTCGACATACATAACTTTGAGTCTACATTAGAGAAATTTGTATCAAGACAAACGTCAAATTTTTGTTTGAGTTGCAGATAATTTTTTATCTGTATCAATTATAGGGGAAAACGTATGTCATAATAAACCATGCAAAAAGTACCAACAACAATCAAGATGGCGTCTTTTACCAAGCATTATCAAGACAACGTTGTCAGAGCTCGAGCGCTGATAATTTTCTTTTAACACTGCAATAATACTGACAAATTCAGTCTACATTAGACAAATCTTTATCTTGATAAAATTTTGACGTTTGTCTTGATACAAATTTCTCTAATGTAGACTCAAAGTAACAGAGAAAGTTCCACGGAAAAATCTTTATCAATTGTGAAAAGAAATGATTATAATTTGTTCCAAATTTTAATGCCCTGATTTGTTTTGAAATTCGAAAATTAAGAAACGAATTTTGAAGTACAATTTTGAATAACTTCCAAAAAATTCAATAAATTGAATTTCAACGAAAAAGTAGTTACTACATTGGCTCCATCTGTTATTGTTTTTAATAACTTATTTTATTATGCACCGCCGCTGAAAATTTTGTCTCGGCTTGTTTCTCTGATGTATAGATTGTGTTTTGATAAGTAAAACAAAAATTTTATATGAATTGTTAGAGAAAAAAATATACTTTTATTTTGTGCAACATATATTCTATATTTTATATTATTCCTGATTAATAATTATGCTAAATATTTGCATTAATTAATATATTGTGTCTGCAACGAGAAAAAGCCGGTTTCTCGTGTATTTGCCAAAAAATTGCAAGGTATAGTACATTTGTACTTAAATACATGCATACATATGTATGTATGTACGTATTGTTAAAAATGTTTTTATAAATAATTCTTCATCGTTAATTGATGTGTTTTTTATATCTATTATTATGCGTTTTTATAAAAATAAGTATTATTGTTTATTTGTTTTTTGCAATTTAGCTTTATAAATAAAACTAGCTAATACCCGGTGTGCTTCGCCACCCTCCGAAATGAAATACGTAGTAATTAAAGGATTAAAAAAATATATTTATTTAGTAATTAAAATATAACATTTTTCTTAAAAATTAGATAGGTAGGTAGATAGATAGATAGATAGATAGATAGATAGATAGATAGATAGATAGATAGATAGATAGATAGATAGATAGATAGATAGATAGAATGGTGGATGTTTCCCGTGCAAAATTTGAAAATTCAAGCTCTAATATTTTCCCAGATATACTAATTTTTGTATTTAATTTTTATGGGAGGGCCATACACCCATAATCCGCTAATTTATTATACAAATATTTTCATGGATGTAAAAATTCTTTGTGCAAAATTTGAGCATTTCAACTCCAATAGTTTCCCAGATATACGAATTTTTGCATTTAATTCATATGAGACGTACCATGCCCCCTACTTCTAGTCCGCCCATATTTTTCTTAAATATTAATATTGATAAGAAAGAAAATTCAAGAAAATCGGTTTAGCCGTTTAGGCGGCTATAGACTTCAAACAAACATACATACAAACAAACACACATTCATTTTTATATATAGATAAATCTTATATAATATATTCTCAGAAACAAGAGAAATTATTATTTAATATCTTAGTTCATTTTTATAACCATCACCATAGCTTGAAGAAATATATACATATAAGTTTGTCATTCCGTTTGTAATTTCCACAATTTTCGTCGGAGAGCATACATTTTTATAATTTCTTGATCCGTCTGTTCATCCGTCCGTCCGTGTGTCGGTTGAAATGGCTTTTATGAAGCCCGCAGGTAACTGATAACAGATTTCTAGAATTATGATATTGAAATTCAGCAAGATCGGTTCATAAATGGCGGAGATATCTAAAAAAGGGTTTTTAAAACCGGATTTCCTGAAGCCTCTATATAAGCTATGGTCTTTTTTTGCAAAGAAGTTGCGAACATTTTTTCTGAATACCTATTTTTGCCGAAGTTAATAACTATTAACCCATTAAGAACAAGAAAGAAATATATAGTCGGTCAAGCCCAACAATACTTTACACCATTGTGTGCATCAAAATTCAGGGAGGTGTCTTTTTTTCTAGACTTGTGGAGTTGTAGACCAATACTATGGACCGATCTTCATGAATTCGGCACAGATTTAAATTTATATTGAACTTATATGTGCAAAAATTCGTGCTACATTTAAGGGATTTATGATTGTTAAACCCCTTATACGGTAGATTATTTGTACGTGGGCTATGTGAAATAATAGACCATTCATAACCAATTTCAACACGCTTTGTCCTTGGACTATAAGAAAAAAATTGGATGAAAAAAAAGACTAAAACATTTAAATTTAATATTTTTGAAACATTGGAAAGAATACTTTATGAATTTTTAGAAATATTCATAAATTTCGATTCAAATATCAGTATTTTGTACATGTTTTTTGAAAAGAAAAGCAATTTTTAAAACCGATTTTTTGGCAAATACGACTATCGAATAGCTAACATTATGTATTTTTTTTTTAGGAACACTGAATTTATTTATTTTTTAATTTAAAGGTCCTATTCCCAAACATAACATTTAGGTCCTAATACTGATTATATTAGACTAAAACTTAATTAATAAACTTGAATTTCATTTGAATACTGACTTCTGTATGAGAGTAATACATACTAAGTTGAAATATATAGATCAATTGTAAACCTCTCTTATAAGTTTGGAAAGTGTGATTTATATTTCCATAAAGCTTAAAAATATGGATACTAAATTATATATGTACATATAATAAAATTTCTTAAATGACAACAATTCTATCAATCACAAAAAAAAAAAAAAAAATCCAAAAAATTTTAAATTTTTATTTATGTTTATTAGCAATTTTATTAACGTATACAAAGTTGTTGTAACACACACATAATGCTAAAAAAATTCTCTAAATATTTAAAATTGTAATATATGTATATATATGTACATTTTGTCTCCACTTTCATTTTAGCACACTAATATCTACCAAATATTATGCGAGCAACAGCCACTATACAAATTGATTCTCAGAGCATTTTATTTATATTTTAATAGAGGTAAGAGGACAAAACAATTTTTTCAACTTTTGAAAAATACACAATTGTATATTTTTAATAAAATATTTCTAAATTATATTCTCTCTTTCTCTCTTCTATTCCATAGAAAAGCATTTTTCTTTAACTACGTCAGTAGGTCGGTCGATGAGCAAAAGAATAAATGTCCGTGGTGGAAAAATTGAATGAATACAAGAATATAATATAAATGTTTGATTTCTTGGTTGGTCAAAAACAGCAGAAAGGCAACAGCATTAATACAATACACTACGAGTTACACACAACAACTGATTGTCACTTTCGTTTATTTTAAAGTGAAAAGAATTTTCTTTTCCCCAATTAAAGGCACTGCATAGCAAAGAGACATAAAAAAGTTCCTAATTTGCAAAATAAAACCAAGTGAAAATTTAAATACGTGTGCATTGAACTCTATAAAAACTATACACAAAAATTCAATGAATGTGCCTTGATATTGAATAAAAAACAAGCAAAATCAACAAGATAAAAAAGTAAAACAAAGAAAATCTGCATATAAAATAAGAAAAAGGAAATATCTATACCACACAACTGCCTCTAAAAAAATTACATAACAATTCCATAAATATTAAAGAAAATACAACTACAAGTATCTCAGTATTTTAGCTTTAAAACGTCTTAAGTTTACTAAGACGTTTTATTTACAAAATATTTTTGAAAATTCTTCTATACGATATTAATTTCTCTGCTGTGTTCTTTTGACGTTTATTTGGAACATTTTCGCTGACCATAACCTTACACAATGGCAAGACCAATTAGTGATAATCATGTAAGTTTAATAAAAAAATTTTCTTTTATTGCTTTATTGATATTTGTATTTTTATTTATTTTAATTAACAAAACGTATTAGTCATATTTATTCAGTTATGAAAAAAGTTTCTTTATTGTATTAATTTCACGACTGTCGTAATATTTATTTTTAAATTTTATTTATGAAGTCATTAAGTAGCTTTTATTCTTTTAGTTTTTTTATTTTTATTTATCTTTAATTTGCATTTGTAAAATGTGGCTAAGGTGGCTGGCATACATTTAGCTGTCTATCTTTGCTTCTTTGTTGTGTTCATAATAGTTTTAATTAAACAATTAGTTTACAAATTTTATGCAGACCGAGTGTCATTTGTTTTTACAATATTTTTGTTGCAAATTTGTGTGTATTTTTATTATAATTTTGTCAAATGTTTCGGCCATAAATCATATGGATGAATTTTTTCACATATTATGAAACATTCATAAGGAACAGTTTTTTTTTTATAATATTAACATTTTTCTAAATGTATCTTAAGCGCTGTGTAAAATATTAGCATATACATATTTTTATTATATATAGTTTTAAATTGTTTATTCAAATTGTTATAATGCAATCAGTTTTCTATTATACAAAATAAACAATAAATATTTATATTTTAGGAATCTTTAGAAAAACGTTTTAAAAGTATTTGAATGCAATTTTTTTCATTAAATATCTTCATTTCAAAATATGTATATATATTTTTTTTATAAAATATTTCATGGGCATTTGCCCATATAAAATCAAATTTTTAATTTAAAATTGGTTCCACTTGTCCTTAAAATATTTAATATAATTTTGCTAAATTTATTTTCCGTTGAGCTCTCGTATTACATTATTGAAAAATAATACATTACATAATTTGTTTGTTGACTTTGTTATGCATAACATTGTTTGCTATGCACAATATTTTTTTCACTTAAGAAATTTTTGTACATTATATAAAAGGTTAATGACCGGATTTTGCGCATTTGTAAATACTTCTCATAGTCGATGTTTAGGCTAACTACAAACAAAAATCATATTATAAGATTTTTAGGAATAAACGGTTTTAGGCGTTAATAACTGCTACAAAAAGTCAAATCAAATTATCTTAAGTCTTCATTACATTGACGAAATGTCAATAGTTCATTTTAACTTAAAAAGTGGTTAAAATAAATTAAAATGTAGTTCAATAAAATATTTAATAACTTTTTGAAAATGAGCGTATAAAGAAGATATCTAAAATGTTTAACTGACTCATTGTAATCAGTAAACTGACTGTGTGCGCACAAAACTTACACTTTGTAGCCGTTGAGGTGATTGTCTATGTAAAAAATTCACACGTTGTATTCGTGGAAGTGCCTATTGTCACTTTATTGACCCTTCGGTAGCCGTGGGTTGATTGTGTGTGCAAAAAAGTGACACCATGTAGTCATTGAGGTGGCTATAGACTTCCTCCTAGGACAAGCCCATATTAAAGTGACTAGTGGTACCCTAATGATGTCGGTTAGGTAACTTGTATGCAACAGCCACTATAGACTGCTGGGAAGATTTTAATAAAATTAAAAAACTACATTTTCAGTTTTTAAGTCAATTCAAGTTTTTTTAAATTTAGGAAGCTTCAAGATCTTTAGTGCAGGAACTGCCCTAAAAACTCTTTTCGCAATATCTCAAAATTTATGGGGTGTCCTCAAATGTTTGAAAATCTACAAAAATCTACAATCACAATGGACCTCCAGGTCTCCAAGTGGATATATAGATACTCATCTGAGTACTTGTATAACCCTTCTCTACCAACCTACAATCTATATTAGATCGTTTATTGAGTGAAAATAAGTCATTTTGTAGCAGCGTGTAATTTATCTTTTTTTTTTTTTATAATAATTTTAGGTCATTTTATTATTTTAAACAGAACCTTAATGAATTTATACTATACTATATATAAATATATATTTTGTACTACTTTACTCGTCAAAAAGTAAAAAATCTGTACAATGTGTATATGTTTATATTGTTAACAAAATTTTTCTTACAATTTTTTTTAAATTATCTATTAAAGAAGATTTCTTTCTTACGTTTGTATTGTATATGATTAGTTGCAGTTTTGAATAAAAATCAATGAAGGAAATTTAGCATAAGTATTTCTCATTTCCTTTGTTGAAAATTATGCTTAAAGCATTTAGCAGAATTTTTGAAAATAAATATGCAATTTGCCAATTCATTCTGCTAAATCTAGTCGAAAAAATGTAAAATCTCAACATTGTTACCGATCTTGTCACACTTAGGGATTAAAGTATCACCAGATACGACCGAAGTTCTTACTTCTAAATCTTTATAACTTCGGATTGTAGTGCATATCGAGGGACTATATTCAAAACTCTCTATCTCGGAAAACAACTTTTTAGGAGAGCAATATTTATTTTGCAAGTATTAAATAAAGTAAATTTCTTTTATTATATTTATTATAAAATATTAAAATTCTTTTACAATATTTATTTAATACATCTACTAAATCTTACATACTAATTATAGTTTTTAATATTTTGTAGTATTTGCAATTTTAAAGAAAGATAGAAAGTTTTGCTATCTTTACTTTATTTTCGGAACGGAGCAGAGGAAATAATAATCGGCATTTGTTTCGCCGTATTGTATTTAGTATTTAGCATTTATTTCATCGGATTGTATTTTGTGATCAAAACCTGTGTTTATCTCGACAGAATGTAATTTAGCACGTATAATCTTAGCCGATTGGGAGCCAAAGTAATTATCTTATTTAATCGTATATTTTATATGAAACTAATAGTTATTTGAATGATAGATCAGATTGTAATTAGTAGTCAGTGCTACCAGATTTGCTTTTTTTTATTCAAAAATTAGGAAAGCGCAGATTTTTACTTTCAAATTTCCGATTTTTTGACAGACCTATAAATGCAATAACTTAATTTAGTAGCTATCGTCCAGAGCTTCGAAAGAATTAAATCTTAATTCTGAATTAAGAAATATTAGTTTTCAATTCCATAATACCATTTCTAAACACATAATTCTGCAGCTTCATTCAAAAGCTTTTGTTTGAATAAAAAGTTAATTTGTAATAGATTTGAGTTGAAGAAAATTTGAATGATTCAATATACTTTCATACCCTACACCACCATAGGTGGTTGAGATATTATGCGTTTGTACTGATGATTGTAACGCACAGAAAAACTCATCGGACCACTACCTTAAAGCATACCGTTCAACCCATATAGCAATATTTTAATAAAAGCAGTGCAAAGAAGTTTTGTATAAGTGTTAATCTTTGTGCCAAATTTCATGAAGATCGGTCCATAATTGACCATAACTCCCATATAAACTGACACTCCGGAAATTACATTAAATCCCATACGAATGCTAGTATCATGTTAATATTCGACACAAATAAGTTTTATATAAGTAGAAACAGCATTGCCAAATCTTATGAGAATAGATCCATAATTTACCATAGCTCCCATATAAACCATCTTCCGTGAATCGTCCTAAAGTGCATAAAATCATATAGATGTTAGTAACAAGGCATTATTCTGTATTTGTATATTTTATTTTACATTTAGTAAAAGTGTTGGTCATTCATACCATATGTTCATACCATATGTTCGGTCTTGACCGACTATATTTTTTTTTCTCATTTAATCTTGAATTGTATAATTGATTGTGAATTATTAAAGGAATTAACTCTTTATACAATTAATTTTTATATGAAGTACAAAGAATTTGAACTACTTGTGTCAAATTTCGTTGATGTAAGCTATAAACTGGTGTTATGGCGGACATCATGTTTTTCTATTTTTGGTACGTATTGATTAGATGATTAAATTTTTCTAATTTTCAATATAAAACAAACCTTATATAAGACAAATATCCTTCGTTCAACAGATAGACAGACAGACGGACATTGTTAGATCGTCTTAGATTTTCGCGAGGACAAACCTAATATACCCCATAATTTTTTGATGGTGGTCATAAAAATGAAATACAATTCAAACTTTTTTAAATGTAGTACTACTAAAGGTCTTCTAATTCCTCTTATTATTATGAAACAGCTGTGATTTGTTTCTTAACTAGAACCGATATAACAGCTGTTTAACTTAACTAAATTGTTGAAAATTTTCTTTTAACCTTGAAATATTTATTTCTCTTATTAGAGTGCTATTAGCTCAAAGTTGTTGAGTATTTCTAAAAAAGAGTAAAACTTATACACTCTTCTTTTTAGCATCATGACACTATATATTTCTGTACTTATTACTAAATCACGTATACATTGCACTATTTAATATACAAAAAGATAACCGCTATATAAGCATGACATGGGGTATTCACATAATACTCTTAAATTGTTTAAAATACTAAATGCAAAACTCTCTTAACTTTCTTATATACAAACGTTTTTTAAGTACAAGAGTTTTTATAAAAAAAAGTTGATAAACAATCAACTCATTTTTTATATACTCGTAATATTTACTTTAGTATAGTACCGAATATTTTGTTGCTGTTTTTATAAATTTAATCTCATGAATTTTGAATTTAAGTTATATTTGTAGTAGTTGTTGTTATTGTTCTTTTAAAATATCTGGCGGCAATTTGTATTGTACTATGTTGTGAATACAAAACGCCGCATCAGTCACCAACGGGAGTAGCAAGCGTTTAGTATTGACTTAACATTTAACTAAATTTATTATTGATTTAATAAAGCAAGAATTAACTATAAATTTTGTATTTTTTTTACAAATTAATGAAATAAAAATTTTAGTGTTAAGCAATTTAAGTGTAAAGCAAATATAACAAAATGTCTTCTAAAGGTGATGAAATCGATGTAAGTTTTTTTTTTTTAGAGAACAAGGTGTTTCCTTTATGTTCTACTATTTCACCCTTATTTAATGACTATTAAATAAAGCTTTTTGTAATATTAAAGTGCTCTTTGCGTGTTTCTCTCTTTCTTGTTATTTTAAAAAATGTGCTTCGAATGTCATGAAATGTTTAGTAAATTAATAATTTTTGGTGTTACTTTTGTGTTTTACATATTTTTCTTACTTTTGTTATGTTTTTATCATTAATTTTTAAACATTGTATAAAGGTCAGGGTTTCTTATCATTTAAATTAAATTTTTGCAAATTTCAAATAGCACGTATACAAATTGCTTGTGTCACAGTGATTCAGCTGGTCGTTGATATGGAAACATTTCATTTACCTTTTGGATATTTTAAATTTTCAAATTTGGTTTTGGTTTAGATTTAAGAGATTATTTAATAAGTTTTAAAATATTTTTTTAAATTCTATTTAAAATAATTGTTTTATTATAGATGATTTATTTTAACTGCGTAGTTTATTTACAATTTTAAACACGTTTTAATATGTAGATTAAATTTTTTAATTGAAATATATTAATATTTTTAATTATAATCTATTTAAAATAGAATTAATAGGAGACAAACTCTGAGTTTTGACCTAGTAATTATAAGTTTTTCTATTTTGTTTAGTTTAAATATGTCGGTCTTTCAAAATCGTGTCCTATTTGTTCATACTAAAATATTCAATGAAAAATACTTCAAACAGGTATTGTTCGAATACTAAATTCTACTATTTTTATACCAGTAGAAGTAACATTTATTTTAACAATGCAGAAGTAATTAGACCACGTACTATATATAATAACCGATTTTATTTCTAATACTTAATTATATTTATTTATAAAAACATTGCTAACTTAACAATATAGTAGCATTAGGTTTAGTTTTAAACCATATACTTTAATCCGGAGTTAGTCGCCAGGAAGTTCTTATCAGCGTGCATTAAATCTCATTTGTACTAAATTTGCTTCATTGCACCCTCGTCATCAGAATTTTAATTCATTATGACCAGTAATATGGACGAAAACATAAAACTTAATATTCGACTAACATTATTTTTCGACTTTTTTCCTTGGCACATTACCAGCGCTTTAGCGTTTAAAGTCAATTAGAGTGAATCAATTTGCGGGGGCGCAAAAGATATCGCGTTTTAAAATTAAAAATTTTACAATATTCTCAAAATTTCAAATTTTATTTATATTAAAGGTATTCACCTCAGAAACTGCAATTGTACCAAAAATTAACTCTGATCTAACTCCATACAACCTTTATTAATAATACGAACAAAATATTTAAAAATTTTGAAAACATATTCCATTTTTTTAAATATTTAAAATACTTTGTCATACTTGGTCTTATAATTATTTCGTTCGAAGCTCAAGTAAAAGTCCCGTTATTTTTGCACAGGAGTAACGGAACTAACTTTTTTTACATATAAAAAAAACTGCCTTACTTTTCTTCATATGTGTGCCAAATTTTTCTGGGATTGCATTTGTAGTTCCATAGAAATATAAAAAATTATTTTGGTCTTATAAATATTTCGGGGAGTGTATTGATTAATATGTTAAAAAATGCCTTTTTGGATTTTTAAGATTTTCCTTCAGAGAATTCTGATGTCCTTCCGTCCGTTTGTTAATTTTTGCAATTTTCAAAATCGTTTATTTGAGGACTCAATAAAGATATCGACTTAAAATATCTTTTATTAGATAGATATTTTTGTTCTTTATCTAATTACAAAAAAATATAATAAAATCGGTCGAAAGTGTTATGCATGGAAAAAATTTGACCAATACCTTGCAGAATTTAGATAGTTGAAATTTCAAATGCATTTACACTATAGAGCAAAAGTGAATACTTTTCTTGCGACTATTTACTTTTTTGGAATTGAAATATGTCAAAAACTATCTCTAACCTTTAAAAATGATTAACACTATTAAATTCAGCATAGTCGATTTAGTTTAACCCAATTGGTGCCCATCTTGTTAAAAAAAATAAGTCCCAATTTCGAGCACAGTGTAATTAATAGTGCAAATTCATCAGGGTATCGTTTAACATAATACATTTTAAAATTAGTTGAAATTAGTTTAGTAGTTACAGAATATAAAGATATTGTTGAAATATAAAAGTGTTCAGTTTTGCTCCGTCTAAGAAAAAATTAAAAAAAAAATATATATACATATATATTTTTTAAAATAAGCCAAAAATAAGATTTTTCATAGTCTTCAAAAATATTTTACAATTACTAATAGAAACTTGGCTAAAATTCCACATATCCCAATTTCATTTTTAATGATAATCAAACATTTTGAAATGTGTTTAAGTCTGGGCTTTTGGCGTATCCCTTTTTAACTTATCACTCCATGTTTTAAGCGAGTTTTCGACAAGTTTGAATAAGTAAAGACTTCTGTTTAGACTTAAGTTTGGTATCAGTATTATTCTGTAACGCAATGTATGGGATATGTTACCAATAGAAGATATTGAAATAAGCAGACCGTATATTTTTATGAAACATAGTTACGTATGTATTATATTATTTATGCATATTAGGGTGCTTTCCGGAAGTTGGACTATAATGGTCAATCATTGACCGATCTTCAGAAAATTTGGCACTGTGATATCTTTGATATCTTTGTATAACGTGATTTTTGGATTAAAGGTTTATATGGAAGCTATTATAAATTATGGACCGATCTCATGAAATGCAAATAGATTTATGTTTATATAAAAATCATTCGTGCCGAATTTCTTTAAAATATTGTTATATTTAAGGCATTTATGGTCGTTAAATTCCTACACCGGGAGGAAATTTGTATGGTAATTTGATGAAATACTGGACCGATCATAACTAATTTCAATAGGCTTCGTCCTTTTATCATAAAAAAATCCACGTGTCAAATTTTATTAAATTATCTTAAAAATTGCGATCTGTATTTCGTGCATAAGATTTACATGGACAGTCAACCAGACGATCTGATGGACATCGTTATAAAAAAATTATATCGTTTTTAAATATATTGGATTTATAGTCAAGCCAATAAAATAAAACATATTCTTTATACATATTGTCTATATAATTAAGTATTCAAATATGACACTCGTAGATATTAATATCGGAAATAGTTTGAGAAACTCAAAATTGTTTCGAAAATTAGGTTATCTTTTGTTTTATTTAATTTTTGTTATAAAAACTAAAATGAAAAGGTACTTAAAGAACAAATTTATTTCAGTTTTCCATTATAATAAAATTCTAATATTTGTTTTCGTTTCGTTTGCAGAATTTATTGTATGTATTTTCTTTCCATTTTGAAGGCTCATTGACCACAATCATTTATTATGTAGTAAGCTACTCAAATTACATTTTTCTAGTTTATGGCAAATATTTGCGCATATTAAATATTTGTATAAGGTATTTCAAAGTAACTTATGTTTATAACGACTTATACAAGCGATTAAAATATAAACTTTAACCCTTAATCCAATACCCCATATTACGTCTAATCGTACGTTTTCTACGTAAGGTAGAATTTTTTTTACTGGCAAACGTGATTATGAGTTTCACAATGAATAAGTATAATCTATAAATTATAATTCATTTAAACTGATATGAATGAATGTTTGTTTTTTATTCTTTTTTTTTTTTTTTTTTGTAAAATTATTTACTGAATGCTTTATATGTATTGTTTTTTAGAAAAGTGTTAGAAAAATGTTTATATTAAGTAAATATTTGATGTATTAACTAATATTTTATATTAAAGCAAAAAAAAATTAAGTAAACAAATCGCGGATATATTTTTCCTCACTCATATACAAAATGATAATAAGTGGGGAGAAAATCTACACGCACATATTCTAAATTAGCAGCTGTCTATTTTTTATAAAACAAATTATTATAATAATATAAGAAAATTTAATTAAACCTATTTTTTTTAGATTATCCCCATTGCTGTAGGCATAGTGGCTGTAGTGGCTGGTGCTGTTATAATTCACTATTTAATCAATAAAAAATCCACAAAAAAACCCCGCCCAGAACCAAATAGAACGGCACGTTTACGTACTTTAATCGATGCTAATGATAAATATCAATTACCTTTAATTGAAAAAGAAGTCTTGAGTCATGATACACGACGTTTCCGTTTTGGTTTACCTTCACATCAGCATATATTGGGTCTACCTGTGGGACAACATATTCATCTTATTGCCACCATCGATAATGAACTAGTGATACGTCCTTACACTCCTATTTCGTCCGATGACGATGTAGGCTATGTTGATCTGGTGGTTAAAGTATATTTCAAAGATACTCATCCCAAATTTCCAGCTGGTGGCAAAATGTCTCAATATTTAGATCAAATGCAAATTGGTGATAAAATTTCTTTCCGTGGTCCTTCGGGTCGTTTGCAATATTTGGGTAATGGTAATTTCTCTATTAAGAAATTGCGTAAAGATCCTCCTAAGACTGTTACTGCTAAACGTGTTAATATGATTGCTGGTGGTACCGGTATAACTCCTATGTTGCAGTTGGTACGTGATGTCTTGAAACATAGTGACAAGGATAAAACAGAATTGGCTTTATTGTTTGCAAATCAAGTAAGTTTTGTATTTAAATTACTGCTAAAATGTATGTGAACGTTGTTTTGTATGTGTTTATATTATTATTTTAGAGTGAAAAAGATATTTTATTACGCAATGAACTTGATGAATTGGCCAAGAAACATCCAGATCAATTCAAAGTTTGGTATACTGTTGATAAAGCTGATGAAGGTGAGTTTTGTTCTTTTTTTCTTGTTTTTTATTTGTTTTGAAAACATTACATACTTTAGTTTGATTATTAATTTTTAATTTTTGAAATATGCTCTTTATTTTTATTGCTCTTATTGTAACTATTTTTATTTAGATACTAGAATATTTACATTTTTATTTTAATTACTAAGCTCCATATAGGCCAAAACCGGTCATAAGTTTATACATTTAATACATTTAAAAATAGTACTAATCGAGCAGTAAAAAATTCTCTTTATTGCCATTCGGTGGCAGTGGGTGCTTGAGTGCCACCTCGGTCGATCTTAACCATAGGTCATTGAGGCACAAGTAAGTTCTCCTATTGAGGCAATTAAATAGATGCACAGTGTCATGTGGGCTTTGTAAGCTGGCAGGTTATCAATTTATTGTTCCAAGGTGGATCTAGAGTACCTGGGAATTTGCTCACAGTCAGAAAATGCAGGCGGGTGTTCATTTATAACCTTATTGCACCTATAGACTTCAACTATTGTGCGTTGACAATGTCTTTGCTGATTGAGGCCATTGGTGATCTGGGTGGTTATCCACTTAAGTGGCGTGGTTATGTTATGTGTTTCCATGAATATATGTTGCTGTGAGGCGAGTGGGAAATGCTCTTTTAGGGATGGTAGTAGTAGGGATTCTAAAACCTTATTTTAAAAATGAAACCGAGCAGTAAGATTGTCCAAGAGTAGCAGGTTTGTCTGGTTTTAGAATGGGAATTGTTCAAGCTCTTATTTCGTATTACATATATGTTGTTAGCCCAAAATGTTCTCTACAACCAGTGTAGTACAGTTGGTATCACTGGAAATATTCATCTGTCCCTGTTGATAAAGTTTAAAAAAAAAATTCTGTCTACGCTACTTTTTCATAGTTCATTATAGATTATACTAAATTAATCCCCTGGATTAAAAATGCCGGAATGATTTCCAAATCGAAATGTTCAACCCAATAAGTGTGTTTCTATATTTCTAAAGTCTCAGTAGTGTGCTCAGTGAAGACACCCTCTAATTTCATTAGGTAACGTGTTGTACCGGTTATTTTGCCTTTTTCTTACCCTTTACTACTTTTCAAATTATGGTATTTCGTAGCAAGCATTTCTCAACGGCTGTTTAACTAAATGAAGGTATTAAAATACATATATAAATAACACTAATCGACAAAAAATCCTCCCTTATAGACGAATAGTTGGACTTGATGGATTTTGATGTGCTAAACACGAATCTGCGTTCAGTTTTTTTCCATCAGTTCTGATGGGCGTGCTAATATTTCGCCTATAAGAAGGTCATTACACGAGTATATTTCACAGTAACTCAAGAACTGTGTATGATTGATATAACAATAAAAAAACATTTGTTTTTCTTGTAAAGTTAATTGAAAATTACCTATGTATTCCCAAAATTAAGTGAAAATACATTGGTGTGCAAAAAAATTAGATGGAATTCGACATGCTAAATCTGCTTTTACTTTCTTTCTATGACGTACAGATTTTTTTATTTGCCCACCAGTGTGTCTGCCCTTAATTATAGGTATACATGGGTATTTTCACACAATTCAGAATAAAATCAATACTTGTACATCAATTTTGATGATACAGTATTACCTACTTAACGATAAAGGATGTGCAGTTTCAAAATTTTTGCTGCTTTCATTTCTTGAAAGAAATTCTTCAATTTAGCATAAAAAATTGTTTTTTCCGACACTAATTTCTGAATAACTCCAAAACTTTTGGGCAGATAAAAAATAATGTGACTTAAAGATAATTTTCTTCTACATCTTTTGGTGTTTTAATTGTATAAATCCTGTTCTCAATTGTCTAACAGGTGTTATTCCAACAACAACAAGTTTTTTTGTCAGATAAAGTTGAAAGACTTTAAAATTTGTATGAATTACAAGTATGCATTTTTTAATATTTAATTTGTTATAAAACTATTTGTATGTTCACAGTAAAAAGAAGAAATACGTACATAATAACGAATATGAAGATATTTCCTAAGAAAAGTTACCTGAATTAAACATTTTTATATCTTTGTTTTATCACGCCCTGCACACAGAGTGGAGATTTTCAGTCATATAAATAATTCAGTAAATTCTTATTTATTGGTCGAATTGTTTAAATTTTTTAGTTCAAGAATGTGAAATATTATTATTTTTTTTTTTTTTTTTTTTGTTTACCACTTGTTCCATTGAATTCCAAACTTGTTTACTAAATCTTTTTTTGCTTTGATTATCCAATTTTTCCTGTACTAGTCAGATTTACATGTTTTAGTTAGGATTAGGCAAACATTTATAGAAAAACAACAAAATACAAATAAATTCTGAGTACAGGAACACTATCCTGTAATTTATGACTAAAACCTGTAAATCTAACTGAAATTGGAACATATCTTTTATTTGTTTTCTAAATCATTCAATTAAAAAAACAGAACTCATATTTTTAATCAAAAAGAAAATAAAAATATCCTTCAAATTTCCTTTAATCCTTAAAAAAATACTCTTTAAAAATGCTGCTCAACAAATGCGGACGCCACGACGAAAACGTAAAGGTTGGATTTATAATACTGGCTATATAAATGATGACATGATGAAGGATCATTTGTATGCACCATCAGATGATACATTATGTTTATTATGTGGACCACCACCAATGGTTAATTATACTTGTATACCTGGTCTCGATAGACTGGGTCATAAAAGTGAAATGCGTTTCAGTTATTAAACACCAGAAGCCAAACAGTACACTATGAAAAAAAATAGGTTCTATGTAGTAGAGAATTTTAAATGGTATCTGTAGATAATATATATTTGGGGGATTCACAAAGTGTGCTATCATGTCGTATTGTCATATGTCGTAAAATATTTCAATGTATTAAAAATATTGTTATTGCTTTTCCTTTGTAAAATTTTATGACATTATGACAATACGACATGATAGTACACTTTGTGAATCCCCCAATTGTATGTTTCTATTTTATTGTATCTATTATTTATTTACTTATATACTAATGTATTTAATGCTGCCTTAAGGTGTGTAGTTTAAACAAGGTAAAATTATTATTAAGGCTTAAAATAATTCCCTTAACAATTCTAATATATACTATGAACATCTTTATATATATTTTTTTTTATTTGTATTACAGGCTGGACCTACAGTGTTGGTTTTATCAACGACATGATGATTAAAGTTAATTTATTCCCCGCCGATGATTCTACCATTACTTTAATGTGCGGTCCACCACCCATGATTAATTTTGCCTGCAATCCTGCTTTAGATAAATTGGGTTATCATCCAGATAATAGATTTGCTTATTAAGTTAGTTAAATATATAATTAATACGTCCATCATTAATTTTTTTTACACTTATTTTTTATTTTGTTTAATTGTAATAACATTTTTGTATTTGCATTTCTAAATCAACTCTATTATTTAAATTGTTATATTCGAAATAAATCAATTTTGTTAATAAGTGTTGTTTTTGGAATTCTAAATGGTATCAAATACTGTCAAATTCAGTCTATATTTTTGGCTGTTTTTTGCATTGTAAACAAAACAATTTTTGTTTTGTGTTTTGTATGCGCAAATTTATTTTTTATAAAAATGGTAAATACACATGAAATATTTTGTAAAACTTATTATCATTAGTTTTGTGATTCATTATAAAATTCATTTATTTAAATAAAAAAACAAAAATAAAATATACTTATTTTTTTTATTTATGCAATTCTATAAATAATTTTGCAATAAAAAAAAATATATATTCAACAAATTATCTTATCTGTTAATTTTCTACAGCTAATGTCTATCAAAGTGTGTTAAAGTTTTATAATATAAGTATAGCCCAATCTTATCATTTTATGATTTTGTGTGCTCTCTGCTATTCATAAGATTATTTTGAATTTTGTTTCTAATAACCAGGGCAACCAAAAATATGCAAAATCATATGTTTCCTGAGCTTCAATTTAACTATTTCAGACAATTTTTAGGAATTTTGGCATAGATTTGTTAAAGCATATTTTTGTCATAACAGCATATTATGTACTAAGCAGCCTATTTTGCCATATATTCATGGAAAATCCTTATTTTAAAGCATATTTTAGCAATTTAAATGACATATTTTTACATATTGTATACGTAAGAGCCTAATTTTGAATATATATTCCACTAAAAATAATAATTTTGCATATTTTATACTGAAGAGAACGATTTTGAAAGAATCTTTTACATATTTTGTCATTTGTGGAATTTTCTTGTTACTGTCAAATACCGATTCCTTAAAAATTTTCATCTTATAAATTAATGGACATTTTGTAATTTTCTTATAAAATTTATAGATTTGAGTTTTAAGGAAATTATTTTTTTTTAGCAATTTCTAATAAAAACCAAGTTATTTTTTTAGTATGAATAATAGATAATTTAGCCAGAAAAAATTATATTTTAGGAGCCTATTTTTTTAATCTAAGAGCATTAAACACTCTTAGATTATTTTCGATTGCCCTACCAATAAGAAGTGATTTTGGCAATCTCTTAATGTAGCATAGAGAAAATAGATTGGAGACATATTCAACATACCTAATCCATTCCTAAAAGTTATCCTCATGATATTAAAGACAATTTTTTGTATTGAGTTTAATTGTAATCATGCTTTCGTTATATGTATGTGCATAATAAATTCATAATATTGTACACATTTGTATGAATAATATTTCCTACTTTCCCATTCAAAGTACTATTTGCTACTACTATTAACCTGTAATTAATTTGATATTCAAATTAATTCTCGATGACCTGTTGTCACATTCAATTTGTTTGTTAATTGTATACAAATGAATTCGTCGCTCAACAACACAAGTTGAATGAAATATGCGTTTGTATTTCATAAATATTTAATTTTTTATAAATAAAATATAAAGTAAATGCGGGAACATTTCTTTTTTCCACAAAGTCTTCTGCAATTGAAAATAATTTTTTTTATTGATATTCAATCCATAGAATGGGTTTTTAGTGTTCAGTTAGTATTAAACTTATTTAAAAAAATATCTTTTAATACAAACTAAATTACGAAATTTTTATGTCTATAGTGCATTACAATTTTAAAAAATACTATACAAAAAATCTTTTTAAATTTTAAATTTGCTAAACACTAATCAATTCAGAAAAGGAAAACCAAAAATGAGAGAAAAATGTATTTCGACATGAAAAATCTCTTAAACTAAAAGAGATAACCTACATAATAAAGCATATTTTTGTAGAGATATTTTCTATCATAACATAACTGAATTTTTGGCGATTAATAAAAAAAAAAAAATACATTTCCGAGATAGCCAACTTTGGAGTGTCACCCACTACCCCCTGGCCCGTCAGAAATCTGTACTTCTCCAAATCAAATAAAAAACACCTCACCTCTGCCCATGTGACATTTTGAATATCCAACGGCTCACAAGTTACAGAATTATATCCAAAAAAAGCCGTTTTGGAACCATTTTGTGTTGTAAAAATTAAAAAATAATAATAATAAAAGCGAAAAATCACCCAAAATATCAAAAAAGTGTTATCAACAATGAAATTTTAGGTCATTTTTCATAAAATAACCCATAAATAAATTCAAATGAATGGAGGTATTCCAATGAAATTTTTTGGGACCACTGTGAGTTGGAAGTATCTCAATAAATTTACACCTGGCCAGAGATGACCCGAAAAACTTAAATTTTAGATTTTAAAGATATTTTTGAGGAATAATTGAAATATTTGCACCTAAATAAATTATGAAGGTAGACTAGCAACAAAATCGGTGAATTAAAAACACACCCACTGTTTTGTACTAAAATACCCAAAATCCTAACATTAAAAAAACGTTTTTTAAAAATTGACGGTAGTTATAAGAGGCGCAAAGTGGTTCCAAAAAGCTTTTTTATACCCACCATCAAAAAGATAATAATTCCGTGTGTAACATGTCAAAAAAATCATTTAAGACCCCATAAAGTATATATTTTCTGGGTCCTGGTTAGATTCTGAGTCGATCTAGCTATGTCCGTCCGTCTGTCTATCTGTCTGTTGAAAGCAGGATAGGGCTCGAACGGGTCAACGTAGGGGGACGAAATTTGGCACAAATATTTATCTTATATAAGGTTTCTTTGGGATTGAAAATGGGCAAAATCGGTTAATAAACAAAAAAGTAATGGGATAAATACTAGAAACACAGGGTGTTCGTTGTAGCTTCATCTGCTGATATCTCTAACAAAAGCATGTACGACAACGAAATTTTGTACAGATAGTTCGAGGGTCGATATAAGATTGGAAACCAAAAATGGGCATGTTCCGTCCACTTTACTGCCCACCTCCCATATAAAGTGTAATGTCAACGAAATTTTGTACAAATCAAGGACCAGTGTAAACTCGGAAACAAAAAATGGGGTGGTCTGCCTTCTTTGATGGTGGGTATATAGATTCGGCCGAGACGTGTATAACATTCGAGCTTGTTTTGGAAATAATTCTGTAACTTGTGAACCGTTAGAGATATCTCAATAAAATTTCACATAGTCAGAGCTGGTGTGTTTTTAAGTTGATTTTTAGGAGTACAGGTTGGGTATGTAATTTAAAAAAAATGGGTAAAAAGTCATTTATGATATGACAGAAAAGAAATATTATATATAGATAGTTCTTTGTAAATCTCTTCAAAAAATACGCTTACAGGTGTAGGTTATCTCTTTTAGTTTAAGAGATATTCACGTCGAAATAAATTTTTACCTCGTTTTTAGCCTGGAAGAAAAAGTATTAAATGAATATACTGTTTATTAACCGATTTTGCTCATTTTCATTACCAAACAAACCTTATATAAGATAAATATTTGACAGACTAGATCGACTCAGTTTCTAACCAGGACCCAAAAAACATATACTTTATGGTTTCTTAAATGATTTTTTCGATGGTGGGTATAAAAATAAAGAAATTCTCTATTAACCCTCTTAAAACCATTGAAAAATGAGGGGTAAGGAGTATGTGTAGAAAAAAACTTTGTATTTGGTATAACAAACAAAAGACCGTAGAGCTGAAAATGGTAAAATTTTTAAAATCGCACTGACAGAAAATGCTTAGCTATCAAAATTTTGAAAAAAAAAATAAAATTTAAATAACATAGTTAACAAAAATTTATAAGAAAAATATATTGTGTATAATTCGGCCTAATTTTAACTCCTTAGACTAAATATAGTGCAGAAAGTTAAATAAAATATTGATGTCACAATTTTAAAATATGTATGTATTTTTTGTTTGTTTTGAACTTCATTGAAAAATATATAGATATTTTTTCTTAAATTAGGATTTAAGAATGTGATATTTTTAATTTTTACTCATATTAAGAAGCAGCAATATTCTGTCATCAAAGTAGGAATCTTTATTCGTTGATATAATCTTCAAAGGGATGTAATATTTTCATGATTTCTTTAGAACTTATGCATTCAAATGCATAGTTAATTACTTCTTTAAACCTAAAAAATTTATCAATTGTGAACTCATGAAAACAACGTTCAATGCATACATTAAACACCAGTTTTGGATTTTGACTTTAACTTGATAGTTCTTGTAAATTTTTAAGATTATGCATTTTTTATACTAAAATTAAATAAACTTTAAAAATAAGTGCTATTTATTGGTTTATAAATATTTTGAGAAAATCTGCAGCTTAATTTATGTCGGAAATAATCTTTTGGTATATAAATGTGCATGTATTAATATGCTCACCATTTAAAAAAATAGGCGATTCATTAAAATTTCATTGGTTTTAAGTACTCATTTTAATGAGTTCTCTAAAGTGAACCCATGCACTCCAATGACACGCCAATGTTAAAATCATGCATGTTTCACCTATAAATGAACCAGTGCAACATCACGTGAATTCATGCATTTACGACTTCTTTTGCATGTCTTTTTTTGCTGGGGAGCCAAAATATTTTGAGGATTTGTTTAAAATATTTTAGAGGCGTATATTTGCAACTATTTTTTTTGTCCACTACACCAAAAAATCATTATATTTATAAATGATTTGATTATCTGCCATAACTAGATTCGGAAATAAAGCCCTAGATATTTTGCAGTCCGTTCTGCTATTCCATGATTGATTATATCATGGATCAACTCCATAAAAGCCTAACGATGGTTTCACCCTACTTTCACTATTTCATTGCCAATTTATTGCAGTGACCCGTTATCCATTAAAGCATCAATTGATAGATTTAAGCCTTTTCTGTATATTTAACTTCCAAGACAACTTGCTATCAAGAAACAGTTCAAGGTGCTTGGCTTCGTTTGCCAGTTTAGTTCAGTTCCCGTAATACTAGTTGCTTAATCCGCTCTATCTTGTACCTTCTGGTAAAAAGAACTAACTCTATTTTCTCCTCGGTACATTCCAGACCCTTGAACACAGTTTGCTGATCGTGAGAAAAAAGTATACCGTTTGACTCAGAATCACTTCCTGAGTCGATTTAACGATATCCGTCCGTCTATCCATGTAAACTTTGTGAACAAAGTACAGGTTACAATATCGAAGATATCTTTATATCTTTTTTCAACACTAAGTACTTCCTTACAATGACAACACAATGTTAAAATCATGACTTCTTCAGTTATTTTTTGATGGGTGTCGATAGTGAAAGGTTTACTTGGCCTTAGATTAACGCTACCACCACGTATAAATGTTAAAGTTCTAATTGTTTAATTTCCTTTAAAACTTTGGTTTTGCAAAATTCTATTAGTTTGAAAATAAAAACTCTTATATTTTGTTGGAGCAAAAAATTTGTCAATTTTTATTTTTTATGGCATTTTTTATATTATAATTATTCCAATATATATTTAGGATTAAAATAATTAAATTAATTAATAGTAAAGTAGTAAGTGTACGTGTGTGTGAGACAATAAAGAAATTTATTTATAATATAATAAGCGTCTTTTTTTAAGAAATATATGTATGTAGGTATAAATATTTTTTAATTGTTTTAGCCAAAAATCCTAAAATAAAGAAAGGGAAAGATTTTCAATTGGGCTACTGGGTAATACGAAAAATAAAATGAATAAATTGTAGTAAAAATTAATTCATAAACGTGTTTCTACCATATTACGCTATAGCCCCTTATATTAATGCATTTTAGGTTATTATTTTTTTTTTTTTTTGGAATTTTAAATGTTTTAGTTAAAAATGAATGTGCTGAATCAAGTGCAAAGGGTATTTGTATTTTTGAGCTTAATGTCTATTTTTGTTCTTTTTGTATGTGCTAAAATATTTACTTAAGTAGTATTGTAATGCGCTAAAAGTATTTATTTTTCTTTTTTAATTATGTAACTTTTTACTATAATTTGTTGAGAATATTGATCATATTTTTAATTTTTAACCTATTTCCAATTATTACAAATAAATGGTTTGTAAGAGTGATTTTTTTAATTTATGTCTATATGTACTTGTGGGGTTATGTATTTTAAATCCGAAATAATTATTTTTTGTAACGAATTGAGCTATAACCTCTTACTTTGAGTTTTTTTATTATTAGCTCACATGCATTAATCTGAATAAAAATGTTATCGTTTTTCAATGATTAAGTGTATCGAGTCGCAAAATTATACTATTAATTTTTTTATAAATGAAGTTTTTCTGTATTTCAAACGAAACATTTGACCTGGTAGCAAAGAAAGTATTAAGCGGCCACTTGAACTTTAATTAATATCAGAGTGAAAAGATTGTATAGTAAGTTGAAAAAACGTTGAGTTATACTTTTGAAAGCATTAAAATTATTTTTAATTTCGAATGAAAACTAATACCCTTCTATGATAACAATGAGCTAAACTGAAATTTGTTGCAGATAGCCGAATAATACTTTCCAACTTTTTTGTTTAATTGAGGTTCACTGCGATTTGTGTAAACGAAAAGTCAATGACTGATATTGAGTACCACCTAATAATAATAAACCGAATGCTGATTATTAAATAATTTTTGTTTAACCATTGTTCCTATTTCCAATTTTAAATTCATTTAAGAACTTTCTGTCTCATTTATAAAATAGATTTTGCTGTTTTAAATTTTCTTGCGACATGTTTCTTTTTATATTTTTTCTTTTTTGGGTTCACAGAACTTAAAACAGTGACAAAAAACAATTAGTTTATACAATATATAAATAATAAAAAATGACTACAGAGATGTCATGGGATTTTACATATAAACATATAGAATTATTTATATATTTAAAGAATTTCATAGATTATATAATGTGTGTTTAAAAGTAAAAATAGCATTTAAAATATACTGACTTAAAGTTAGCAAAAAATATATATATTTTTTATAATGGCAAATAAATACAGCTCTTTTCTTTTTTTTTATAAAATTCTAATAATTATATTTTTAAAAAAAATCTTTTCAAAATGGCAAAACATTTGAATTTTGTCCAAAAAGATATTTATTTTAATTAAAAAATATTTTAATTTTCTTTAAAAGAAAAATTTTTTTTGTACGTGGTCTATTTCTGCTGTTTTATACAGTCAGAGTCTTATTAAAAGCATGTTATTTTATTTGCCATTTTTATTTTTATAAATTATTATTAATTTTTAATAAATAATAATAATAATAAAATTTAAATTACATTTAAAAAAAAGACAAAAAAAATCAAAATTATTATTTTGTGTACGTGTGTTTAAATGGTCTACATATATTTTTTGTTGTTGTTGTTTTGCTTTGTTTAAAATAATAAAAAAAATATAATAGAAATGATAATCAATCAATTATTAATTATATATAAAATTATAGCTAAAATCTTAAATTTCTTATGTTTTATTTTTTTATTTTAATTTAATAATAAAAAACGAAAAAAATACATAAAACAAAAAATTATAAAATTTATATTAAATTAAAACTTAAAAAACAAATTCACTTTCGATGAAGATGACGTTGTTGTGTTAGACCCTGTAGCTGCTGCGGCGGCAATTAATTGTTGTTCTTTACTTTTTTCCGACAATTCATTGTATTGTTTTACAATTTCATCAAATTGTTCTTCAGAGATTTTTTGTGGAGTTATAGTGGAAACTTGACGGTATCTATAAGAGTAGAAATGAAATTACGATTAATATTATTTTTTTTGCTAAGTGTATGAGATATTGAAAAATTTTACGAGGCCTAAAAGTATACTTTTATTAGTTCTACTGTTTGAAAGTATTTTGCTTATATATAGATGTTATGTTATCTTTTGGCAAAAAAACGTTTAGTAAAACGTTCAAATTTGTAAAAAAAAAATAATAATAAATAAATTTATTAATTAATTGTTGATAAATTTTCATTCTTTTTTCAGCTGTCGATTTTTTTTTTTCAAGAAAATTGCATTTAATGAAACATTTTTTATAGAACTTTTCTCTTATCGATAAATTTTCTATACAAATTTTAAGTTATCGATAGATCTTTTATTCAAAATTTAACTTATTGATATTTTCTTTTTGTTGAAAATTTAACATCGATATTTTTTAATTGAAAATTTAACTTATTGATAAACTTTCAATAGAAAATCGAATTTACCAATAATTTTTTTTTATTGAAAATTAAATTTATCGATAAATTTTCTATAAAAAATTGATCATTTTAGAAAATTTAAGTTATTGAAACATTTAAAAATTTAAATAAATCTTTTATTCAAAATTTAACTTATTGATATTTTTTTTTTTATTGAAAATTTTATATCGAAATTTTTTAATTGAAAATTTACTTATCAATAGATTCTAGAAAATAAGATCGAAATATTTTCTATAGAATATTGAAGTTATCCATAAATTTTCTATAAAATTTAAGTTGTCGATCATTAATCTATAGAAAATTTAAGTTATCGATAATTTTTCTATTGACAATTTAAATTATTGAAACATTTTTAAGAAAATTTAAATAATTGATTTTTTTAATTTTTTTTTATTGAAAATTTAAATTTTCGATAAATTTCGATACATATTCTTTTAAAAATTTCACTTATCGATGCATTTTTATTAAAAAATTTCAGTTATCGGTAAATTTCGATTTGAAATCCTTATATGTCGATATAGTTTTTATTAGAAATTGTAGAAATTTATTCGTTTTTAGTAGTAGAAAATTTTAATTATCGATGTTTTAATTATAAAAAAATGTTCTACTGAAAACCATTCAGTTATTGATTTTATATTTTAATTGAATTTAAAAGTTCCTTTTCAATTTCCTCCAAAATAAAATTATTTAGGTAAAAATTTTCATTGATTATTTGAACTTCAAAGTTATCGATTAATTATTTAATTTGTTTATTTCCTATTTTACTTACTTTTCTGCCTTGTATTTCTCTTGTATGGCCTGTTGTGGCAAAGCTACAGCAGCATTATGAGTCTTACACAAACACAGGAAGACTTCCTTCAAATCCTCCAAATGATACGTGGTGATTTCTTCCAATTCTGCCGACCAAATGGGTAAATTGCATAAATGACGGGCCAAAGCCAATGAAGCAGCCGATATTATAGAAGGATGAAAACGCAAATAAGGATCAGCTTCCAGCAAAGACAATTCAGCAATATACTATAAAAACAAAACAAAAATTTAATAAAAAAAAAAATAATAATCCACAAAAATTAAAATTTTCAATTCCAAAACTTACCAAAGTGAGAAATTTAACTTTATCGGGTATATCAACAAGCACCGAATAGGTATTAATGAAAACATAAGCAGTGGGTGTGCATAAGTCAAAAGCTAAAATTTTCAAAATAATCTGTTCCATGCGTAAAACTTGAGCCTTATTATAGGTATCATCGGTAATGAAAACAAATTCAGCTACATCTGGTGGATAGATTTCTTCATATTTACTGTAACACAAAAAAAGAATACACATTAAAGTTTATTTTAAATTTATTTTCTCATTTTTTTTATTCCCCTATTTATTTGCCAACTACTATTACTACAAGAGTATTAACTATGTTGTTAAAAGTGTTTTAAAAAAACAAAGAAAACAAAACGAAATTGGAAAAATCATTTTTCAAACTAGTTGTTTATCAATAATGCAGCAGCAACATGTACTCCAGCAATGCAGTAAATATACAGAACAATTCAAACTTCACATCAAACAGTAACCACAACAAGGATTCATAGTAAAACAAAAAATATAACACGTTCATTTATTTTTTTTAATGTTGTTTGGGTAAAGTGTTGGATGTTTTTTATTTTACTTATGGTTACATATAGAAATATATTGTTAGCAAATACATCAACAGGATATCGATACAGAGATGTACAATAGTTTAAGAGGGTAGGGAAGAAAATTCTTTAAAAATTTATCAAAATGGTTGAATAAACAACCAACAAGCAACAAATTTGTAGCAGTATTAAAGTGTCTTCCTTTATTATTAATAAATAATTTTATATCATAGGTCTAAGAAAACAAATAAAAAAATTTTTTTTTTCATGAATAAAAACTTTTATATGAAAAACTTCTTTTTAAAAAATTATAAATCCATCAATAATGTCAACTCAATCTCAACGAGAACTTTTTAACATTAGAAAACTTCTAAAAACTAGTTGAACTTTTTAAAGTTGTCAAATATATTATGAATTTAGCAAAAATAACTCCCCCATTTATCGTTATTTTAAGCAAAAAAATTGTCATATTAATAAAATACAAAAATAAAGTTTATTTCCTTGTTTTTAAAAACAAAAAAAGTTTGCACAGCTCGTTTATAAATTGTTTATAAGGGTAAGAAATATAAAATTCGAAACGTAAGAAAAATCGTTGCCAACAATTCAACATCAACCACAACAAATTGCTGTCAATCTTAAGAAGTTAAAGTAACGAAAAACAACAAAAAATATAACATTGTTAAATTCTAATATAACAGTTAAATAAAGTAGAAATTTTGTGAAGTAAAGAAGTGGCGCAGAGTGGGACCGATCGGAAAAATATTGGTAATAAATGTGAAACTACTGAGATATCACGATAGAGATTATTATATTTGCTTAATCTGGAAAGGAATGTAGGCAATAGTTTTTTCGTACACTTAATAAATTTAATTTTAAAAATTTGACTATTTTCATAAAATATGCTCTTTTGTATACATTTTTGTGCGGCCAGAAACCAGTTTAGTGTCAAATTAATCGATATATATGTAGTTACTAAAAATCTCTTGTCACTTTTTTATAGCCCCATAAACTTGAAATTTTGTACAAACAGTGAAAAAAAAAAACAGCAATTTTTCGTACTTAATTTAAAGTAATAGATAGATAGATAGATAGATAGAGAAGGTTGGTCCATTGTGAGTCCCTTCAAATTTAAAGTATTAATTTTGATATTTTTTCACAGCTAGACGAAAAAAAAAAAGTTCAACATATTTTGGAATATATTGGGAATTTTATCATATTAAAAATAAATTCTAAATTCTAGCGGAAGTATCTTATAGGCGAGTAAAAATATTTTTTCTTCATATCATTAAGCTCTTTACAAAGGTAACAACAATGCTTTTTTGAGTGATATTTGTTTATTCGTTTCATATTTTTTTTTGAGAATTTTGGTATAACACCGGCCGTAAATAAGATCTTGAAGTGTCCAGACGTATGTTGCTATGAGTGGTCTGAAGTTAGAATTTTAAGCAACCATGTTAGTCGAAACGACTAACGAAGCACTTAGTGTGACTTTTTGAAGTTTTAGCGATAAAGTAGTTTAGTAAATGAAGTAATGCAGTGTATTTAATATTTGTTCCTATAGTGTGAAAAATATTTTTTGGGGAAAACAAATACAATATGACTTCCAGAAATAATTTTAACAACACATAAGTACATTTTTTTTTTTTGTCAAATTACACAATGATTATTAGGGAGCTCTATTTCCTATATCAAATAGAAAAGGCATGCTGAAGACTGAATAAAGCCATATTATAAAGTACTAACAATTACAGATCGACTTCATCTTATGAGTTCTATAATAAAAACTAAGGACGCGATTGATAATTTTGACAAAATTTGCAGTGAAATATCTCAATAAATCAAGACTTATCGGTGCTTCTCTACATTTCCTACATCATTCTAAAGATTAATTATATTAATAGTTTAATAAAAAAAAATATGTTAAAAACAATTAAAGAACCCCTTTTTATAAAACTTCCTTAAAAACTGCATAAGGATCTAATTTAGCGACAAATGTCTTATTGACTGTGTTCTACACCCAATATAACAACCAAGCATCGTAAAAATTTCGAAAATCTCCTATATTCAGGTAAATTTATAACAATTGAAGAAAAAGGAAATACAATTTGCAGCATCTGCAGCTAAAAAAAAACACTGAACTACTAAGGGATACTGTAAAAAAATGCAAAAAGCATCACAAATTTGAAATATGCACAGAGTATGCAAAAACATTTATTTTTAAACTGTTTTTTGGTTAGAATAATTATAGGGTGCACACATCTAAAAAAACTTATGTTGCCTATTCCAAATTTTTACACAACTAACACAAAGGGTACTTATGTAACACCATCTCTGGAAAAGTACAAATATTGATGTATTTTTAGTTTTTGCTGAATATTTTGAAAACAACGGAAAGTATTTAGGATTTTTTGCTGTTATTTTATTAAAATTAATTCATCAACCAAACATCAATTGTTTTATTTTTCATTTTAATGATACGTTTTGAAATATTTTTAATAAAAGTTAGTGTTAGTCGTTTCGACTAACGAAGCCCTTAGATGGGTAAAAATATCGAAGATCTTCCAGGGTTTAATATTTAAAATCGGACGTTAAAGTTATCGGACGGAAATTACAATTTTTTGAAACTTTTCTATAGTCGAGGAGATCAACTTTGACACTCTGCAACATATCTTGTATTATGACAGGCTGACTACAAGATGATTTTTTTTTAAGCTTAAGACCTCCTTTACAACTCTCCCATACATTTCAATTCGATTCGTCCAGTAGTTTAGGAGATACATATTTATTACTACAATTTTTGCTATTGGCCCCACTGTGTGGCCTGGAAAGTGTTAGAAGTGTGTTGTAAGATTTTTAGTAAAGAGTTTTAAAGACGTTGTTGCAGCAACAAAAAGAACAATAATGATGATGATGATGTTGTCTTTTGTTGACTGTATACAAAGAACATTTATTTTATTTTTTTAAAGGAGCAACATTAACGTAAGAATTGTATTCATTTTAGTAAAACTCCAGCTACAGTTTGATAAATAATAATAAATTGTTAGTAATAAAAGTGGAAAAGTATAAGCAGGAAAAATTAAAGGGTATTCAAATAAAAATTTATATAATAGTTCATTATTAGACCAAGTTTATTTCTAGAGGCAGTTTTTCTTTTTATATATTTTAAAAATACTCATAAGGGTTTTAAGTTTTCCAATGATTACTGGACCTACACAATTATGCCTATTTGAATAAATTTTTTTTAGTTTTAAATTTATTTCTGCAATAATTGAGGAATTTTGATTTTTTATTATTTTTTTTTTTTTTTTATTCAAACACCCTTTTTTATCTTTTCTGTTTCTCCTGAACAATCGAAAGTAATGTGCAAACAACAAATACATAGTTGAAAACCCAAAGATTTGCCAATAGCATATTGGTTTTTACTTTTTTTGTTTTTAGTTTCTGTAGCACTATTATCGAATAGTAAGTACTTTTCAATGTTATTTTCTTTTCTTTTTCATATTAACTAAACAATACAATTATTTAAATGAGATATTTTTATGTAAAAAATAAAATACTTACGATGCAATATACATGGCAGCCGTACCAACCAATTGTAATTTATTGCGCACCACCGACATATGACTAAGGAAACGATCAATATAGGATACTGACAAATACAAAGTTTCAGTATCTAAATTATATTCTTCAGAAACCTCTACTAGCCAATCAACTAGAATGGTGCGCATAGAGTAATTGATATCAGTTTGACGGCGCATATAGTGAGGTTTGGGACGATGTTTTTTCTGCAATGACAAGAAAGAAGTTTGGAAATTAGACATGAAATAATAGATAAAATTATTATTTTGTGTTCAAATATTTAAAGTTGTAAAATCATGAGTAAATTTTTGACTTCCGAGGTAAGTGGTTTATAAAGTCTTACATTTTTGAAGATTCTTAAAAACAAAATAAATAATAACGCATAATATAAATTCGGCTGATTTCTTGTACATTTTGTTGTAAAAATAAAAACTTATATTTTATATTTTTAGTTTTTCAACTAACCCAGGAAAAATTGTATTAGTTCTACAATTAGTTCCAGAATGCATGAAAATAGCCTGTACTTGTTCTACTTTGGCGCTACGACCAATGATTTTTGTTTGAAATTGTCACCTTCAGAACTAGTTCTATAGAAGTGTTATCTAGCCAGTACCCATTCTGTGGAGCGGTTCTAGAACTCATTATTTAATCAATGATTTTTGTTTGAAATTGTTGCATTCAGAACTCATTCCATAGAAGCACTAGGGAACGGTTTCAGAACCCTTTTTTATTTAATATTCTTATGAGCCATTTCCCAAAGGCCACTTTTTAAATAAATGTAATTTCGTTACTCTTTTGTTTTTTTAATTTTTGAAATTTATGTTATGTTTTGTTCAAGTTTTTGAAATATTTCTAGGAAGCCATTTTGGAACAAATAATTTCTTCAGAGATGTGATGTATAAGTCATACAAAATAAGTTCTTAAGCACTCGTTCTCAAAAACATTCTATAAAACCAATTTAAAATCATATCAAGGATTTGTACTCCACGAGTGCCAGAATTGGTTGTGACACCAGTAATTCTAAAGATTTTATTAAAGAATCTGAAGTGGTTTTAATTACACCAGTTCTAGAACTAATGATTTTGGAACGTGTTCTAAAATGTTTCTTGGGAAATTTTATTTATTATTATTTTACTCCTTAGTTAATTCGAAAATCTGAGAGACTCCCAAAGCTTCCTCTGACCTAGAAAATAAATATTTGTTGTACATATTTTCAGCATATAATTTTCTCTTTTTCTAAGATTTCAATTAAATTAAATATATTCTCTATTAAGAAATCCCCCAAAATACATAATGCTCCAGTTTTTATGTTAATCCAAATTTATGTAAATTAAACAGCTGCTGCTTATTAAAAAAATACCACAAAAATCAGATTGATTTTTAAGATTAAACTCATAAAAACCTTAAAAATATACAACATTAATAAAGGTAGATGATGATATAAATGTTAAGACAATTAAGATGATGTGAGAAATTTGATTTGAAATAAGAAAAAAAAAAAAAAAAAAAAAACCTACAACTACACTGACAAATGGCTCAAAAAATTAATTCAAACATCAAACGTCAAAAACCGTATACCAAATAATAACGAAAAATAAACAAATCTTTACAAGCGAATAATAATATTAATAATAAACGAATGTTTTGAAGAGCAGAGGGGAACTATGAATTTTTGTGTATATTTAATAGGTTACGCTTGTTATAAGATACAAAAAATTGAGAGAGAGATGTTATCGTCATCATTGTGGCGATCATCTTACACAGAGACCCTTATTAAAGTATTTACTACTCATACCGTTTGAGACGGACTTGTATGAAATTAATGAGAAGACATTTAAATTAAAGCGCCCATATAAAAGTATTTTATATCTTAAAAGTTATGTATGTGTGTTTTCTCCTTCGTTTCATATGAATAGAGGGTGTTAATAAAAATTTTAAATAATTTAAAGAAATTATTTTGTTTATTCATGGTTTAAATGATTCTGAATGGGTATTTGTGGTAATTTTTTAAATTTTTTGTTTGTTGTTTATTTATACTTTTCAAATTATTAAGAAACATGCAATACAAAAAAAAAAAAATCAACTTTTATTTTAACACTTTTAATAATTTGTGTTCATAAAAGAATTAGTAGATTTGTTTAACACTATAAGAGCCGATTCGAGTATTAAAGATAAGTATTTTAAATAATTCTTAAATCAAAGAGAATTTATTGATTAATTTATTTATTTCAAGTTACAAACGAAATTGTTGAAGTAATAAATTTTAAAGTACTTTATAAAAAAGAAAAAGAGCATAGATCTAAAGTGTTGTCAGAGTACTGAAAAATCATAGAATATACATTGTATTTTAAAAATCAATTTTTTTTTTCTAGATATTCGACCTTTTGTTAAATAAGAAAAAATAAGAAAAGTGTGTGAATTGTAAAGAGTTATTATATATTTATAGTACTTTTTCAATTCCAATTGTCGTTCAATCTAGTATCATGGGAAAATTATAAACAATCTCACCTATTTGTTATTCTTCTTACTTTTTAATGTTATAGTTTTAACGGCTAACACTAATTGGTTAATAAATAATTATAAATTGCCAATTCATTTACCACCCATATGTAAAGAAAAACAAAAACATTTTTAAATGCTTTTTTAAATGGCCACTTAATAGCTTGTTTACATATCGCCATCAATTCTTCTAACATAAAAAGAAGAAAAAAATATATATACTCATATAAGTATTAAGTTTTTATGTCTTTTCAATTGTTAAGTTTCGAACCATTTCAATTGTAAAAAAAAGGTCCAAAAAAGTTAAACGAAAACTACACAATATAAAAATGTCCATATTAAATTCTTAACACATTTACAACATGAGCTGGTTATTTGAACGTGCCTATTATAAAATTACTTAAAAAAATTCACTTATTTAAAATGCATAGCATGTAATTGTTTTATGGGTAAAGAAAAGAAGAAAAAACTAAAGCCCAAATGAAGTGGAAAAAGGCGTAAAATATTACCAAAAATCACCTAAAAAATTATAATATACAAAGTCGGCTGTTTGGAGCATAAAAGAAGGCTTTTTTTCGTAAAAAAATAACTGAAAAAATTAAGAAATATAAAAACGTTTTTAAATATTAAGCTTTTGCTTTAATATTAAAAACCCTTCTTCCCCTTCAACAAAATATATTTATTTGATTTTTATCCTCATTATTGTTATTCGTGATTTTATCATATTTTGTATACATATTTATTCATATGAATGTATAAATTTTTAACATTATATTTATGTGGAAACTTGGTTTCAAATTAAGGTTTTATAGGTCAGAACAGAGAAGTAAATGTATAAAAATTCATGATTTCATTTAAACTGTTTTTATTTCCATGAAATAAACATAATCTTTTTCACTTAACCCTTTCGGTTTTTCCATGCCATATGGCATAATAATATTTTTTGGTAATTTATAAAAACCTAAGCGGATTTTTAGATAAAATTTTACACATTACTATTATTTCAAACCTTCTTAATAATTTACCAAAAAATTTATTAAATTTTCTTTATTTTTAACTACAAAAATATTGCGTTTAAAAACTGATCTCTACAAATTTATTTTTCTGGGTCAAAAATGCTTAGTTTATTTTTACTAAAAACTTAAAGAATGTAGATAAAAGTGTAAAACTTTTTTATAAAAGTCTATAAAATATTAAGAGAAGAGTTTTTTTTTTTTTTTTAAATATTTATCATCAAAAAACATAAGTTTAACAATTTTTCCTCCCTTTTATGACCGTTTTTGTGTTTTTCGATTTTACCTTAAAAATTCAAATACACAAGTTTTTTTGGAAATTGATTACGGATTATTATTACTACAGCCAAGAACTATAAAAACTGAAAAAATTGTTCATTTTGACCCACGCATTTAAAACATGTACTGAAAGGGTTAAAGAAATTAAATTTTATATCTATATGTATAATTAATCTATATAATTAATAGGCAAACACATTCCCTGTAATCCCTTTTACGCTCACACTAAACAAGCGATTTTAATAAAAAATATATCGTTAAAAAGATATTTTCTCATAGATGTGCAAAATATAATTATTATTAAAATCAGTATTTGAGAAGTTATAAGCGGTAAAAGTTACTACTAATACGAATACCTAAACTCACATGTATAAACAAAACAAAGAAAAGTGTGTATCAATTTATTTAACTCTATTTTATTTCTCATGTATACAACTCTCTCATTCAAAACAGTCTTTATTATTTTTTTATAAAAACAAACTAGACAAGTTGTAATGAAATAACAACATTGTTGTTTTTACACTTTTAATTGCGAGAGTGGTAAGAAGAGCGAGATAAACAAAATAAAAGAAATGTAATACCAAAGAGTAACAAGAGACGAAACTAATTGTCAAAAACCTAAGTCGGTTGTCAAAAACCTAACTCATGCAACAACAAAATACATGTAATCAAATACATTTTGTTGTTGCCAAAAGAAAATAAAAACACATTTTTGTTTACAAAAAAACAATTTTATTTGAATGTCAATCGAGAATTTCGTCTCTATATGCTACTCTATGTGTAACACTGGGTCTCTACGTAATATTTTTATATCATAATATGTAACAGAGAGTGTCAAATCCGCTCTCTGAGAGAATTATCTCACGTGTAGACTAAAATATTAGTATTATAAGAAATATTATGAGACTGTTGTGATAAGATTTTTCTACACAACTATCTTATAAGATTTACTCTCAAAAAATACACATATACGAAAGTTTGTTTGTGTGTGTGAATGTGTATTTTTAAAAGTACTTAAAAATACAGTTTTTTTGTAAAATTGTTTTATTTTAATGGTTATTCTACATTCAGAAACATATTTTTACTAAAATTGTGCTAAAAAATTTGGAATTTCTTAAATAAAATGTACATGTTTACTCTGTGACTGAATGAAAATAATGAAATATTATGAGATTTATTAGAATGCATTTACCCCTTGTTTAAGATTTAACATAATATAAACAAAATGTTTGCTCTTTTCTGAGAGCGAATTTGACAATCTCTGTTACATATTATGATAGAAAAAAATCATGTGTAGCCCCAATGTAATACTTTGAATTGCTTTGTTTATTTTTCGAGTCGAATGTATTATGAGAAACAAAGAAAAAAATGTAACAATTTGAGATGCTTTTAAAGGTGTTTTGTTTTTGTTCTTTTGCTGGTTTTTATTATTTTCAGCAAATACACATTTTTATGTAAAATTAATTACTTGCGTTATAAAAACAAGATAGAATAAGCATTTTTAATACTTTGAATTGCTTTGTTTATATTTTTTTTGTATTATGAAAAACACATTTTTATGTAAAATTAATTATTTTACTTGCATTTTCTGATTGTTAAAAAATTACAAATCGATTAAAAATATAGAATGGAAAAACATTTTCAAATTAGAAAAAATTATCAATATGAAAAATCCAAAAATGGAGTTATAATCGACTTCTCTTCTTATTAACCATGATTTTTAAAATTTTACCAATTTTCGCTATTTTTTGTTTTATTTTTTTTAGAAAATTATTATAACATTTTAAAATTAGTTAAAAAATATTTGAAAAGTATTTATTTACTAATTTAATTAGTTACAATCGTTAAATTTGTCTCCCGACTTTTTTTTTTATTAGATTATTAATAAGCAAGTTGTATTTTCGTAAACTATTTATATACAATAATTCATTTTATTCACATAAAATTTTTTATTGCAATACTAAAGGGGTAGCGAAGCACCCCAGGTATACTCTCGTTATTATTGGAGTCCCCTGCAAATTGGAATTTGTCCATTTAAAAACATAATTTTTTTAATTCAATAATTCGTACTCAATTTGAAGTCTTGACTTTGCTTATTTTTAACGGCAAAACGAATTGTGATAATTCCAAAAAATTTTCAACAAACTATTTTTAAATTTTTTAAAAATAGGTTTTTAAATCTTTGAAATCGGACTTGGTTTGTTGGTTACGATTTTTTAAATTTGTTCATACCCGAAATGGTCAACTTTAACGCCTTGTAGATTATTTGGCATTAATACAGAGTGACCATAAAATTATTTTTCTGAAATCTTAGGTCTTCCCCTATAGCGCTAAATTCGATCCGTACAGTACCCAGCAGTTTATTTAGTGGCAATTAACCCGCTTTTAGACAGTAAGATTTATTGTCACCTGCCGCTCTCCATAGGTCACCAATGAGCGTATTGAAAATGGCCACTTTACTGACTAGGTTAGTGCCTATGGTAAGCGGGAAGAAGACAGAAAGGAAGATATCAAAAATTTTTAACTGACCAGTAAAGTGGTTGTGTGCGCACAAAAGTTACACTTTGTGGTCGTTGAGGTGATTGTGTATGTAAAAAAGGGTAACCGTGTATTCGTGGAATGGCTATTGTCACTTTATTGACCCTTCGGTAGTCGTAGGTGTATATGCAAAAAAGTGACAACATGTCGTTGAAGTGGCAATAGATTTCCACTTAAATTATTACTAAACGCAAAAAGCGTTTAGCCTTACTATGTACTGATTGTATTTTATTTATGGTCCTTCGAGCTGGATGCTTTTTATCTATAAATACAGTCTTGACGATTTAATTATAGAATTACGAATTTTTTCCTTTAAATATCTGCCCATATAGTATTTCTTCTGACTTCATGTTTATTCATATTCACTTTAAAAAGATTGAGAACAAGAAAATACAATTCAAGTTGTTACAGAGAAAAAAAAAATCAAAATTCAAATATGAAATATTCATATTCAAACATATCTATCTAAAACAGAAGAAAAAACTTGTCATGTATTTGTGGGTTTTTAGTAACATTTTTTCCTTTCATTCAAGTTGGTTTTTGTGTTTTTTCCAGGATTTGAGTCCATCCATCAACACAGCAACAAATTGTATTAAGATTTTTTGTTTTTTTTTTTTTTCTTGTTGTAGGATTTGTGTATGACTGAATGAGTGATGACATAGATATGTTTGAGTCTTAGGTTAACTGGTTTACGGTTAATCGGTTATAAGAATAAATGAAGATATATAAAAGAAATAAATAAAATTTCTAGCTTTCTAAAAAAAACTTTATTAAAATTTAAAAATAATATTTTTGGTACATCCAACGTTTTAAAAGTGCTTTAAGAACAATTTAAAAATATCTACTTAAAAAATACTTTGACTGCTTTATCCATAGTTTTCGATTAAAACACTTCTATCTAAAAACCCACAACACTATTACAAGTTAATAGAAATACATACAAACATTCATGTATGTCATCTATTTTATTTTATGACTATATTTTCTTTTTGTTTTCATACATACTTGTTTTGTCCTTACATATCTTATTTTCTCTCACAAGTAAATCTCCTGTGAAATTCTAGGTTTATGTCAGTTAGAAAATGAATTAAAGTTTATTGAGATGAAATTTCTTTTACAGCCAATAAAAATAAAATCCAAAATACATACTTGGGGGTAAAGGACCAAAGGTTTAAGTTTTGTGCATAATATAAAGAGAAAAATAAGAAATAATAAATCCTCAGGAGAAGAATTTCAAAAATTTTGTAGTTTTTACGATGCAGGAAGGAAATTAGAAAAAAAATGTTAAGACATGTTTTCTTAATGTAAAGCACATATATAAAATATTAGAAATGGTTAGAAGAATCCTAATTTTGAAGTAAATACTAAATGCAAAGGAATTTTGTGGACTAAAATCTACTTTCAAATATAAAATATTAAAATGATTTTTCAACTATGAAATACATACATATTATCCTTAATTTAAAATGTTGTCTTTAAATGGTACATATAGTAGTTTGTTTACAAAGGAAAAATAAAAGTTAATGAAGATTAGAATTATTATTATTCTAATTTAACCTTAAAAAAATTAATACTGATAAACTAGTTTAAAGTGAAATTATTTTATTTGTTGTTTTAAAGATTTTTGAGAGTACTTAAAAGTTCTAGAAATACAGAAGACAATTTTTTCAATGATGCCCCAATAATTTAATTAAATTTTTATGAAATATAGGTTGTTTTATACGCAAAATATTTAGCTTTATGGCTGAAAAATTAAAATTTTGATTTTAGTCGTTTCAAAGTTTTTATGAATGTTTAAATAAAAGGAAAAATTTATGTAAATGAATAAAGAATTAGAGGCTTAAAATGTGTTTACTTTTTCCTTAAGAGTTTGATTTTTTCCATTTTCCTTTTTATTAAATTCGTTCAATACCATAAATTTTCCACAAATGTAATATCGATGTTTTTTTTTTTTTAATTTACTTTAAAAAAAGAACTTAGTCAATTAAGTCCCAACCTTTAGCCTCATTTTGTTAATAGAAGTTTATATTTTTCTGAAGCTTTCGATGACCACATATCTTCTGCTTATTAAAGCTAAGGTTTTGTCTTAAAACTCTGAAATATCTGGCCGAAAGTAATATGTTTTGTGGATTTAAATTCATAGGAAAAAAAAAATAATAATAATACAGTAAATTTTGACTTAAGAATCCGAATTTTTATAAATCTAATGAATTTTGCACCTTCAGATCTCCAGAATCATCCTTCCGAAACTTGTTCACAAAAATGCATTAAAAAAGTCTCTGGAGAACCAAAATCCTACGAGGAAAAATATTAAAATATTTGCTTTATAACTAGCAATATGCAAAAAAAAAGGACTTTTTCATTTTCAAGCTATGATGTCCCTCACTTGTTCTAAAACGGAAATTTAGGGTGGCCCTTAAAACTTGAATTTTTTAACTTTTTATGAATTTAACGCATTATTTATGTCAACAGCTACAAATTCAATGTTTTTATTAGTTGGATAGTTAGTTTGGGTAGTAATCTTCCATTTTGCATTCCAGGATATTGTTGCATTAATACACTGAGAAAAACAAAATGGCAGCAACAAAACATATAAGTAAGAAAATACTACTGCTAACATTTAACGCGGCACAAATTGGGCTGAATATTATGGCATGCTAATCAACACTGTTGTTAATGACTTCAAAGTCTAAAATTCTGCGATGGTGCGTGACGATCGCATTTTTCGTTTACGAGAAAATTTTGAAAAGGTTTAAAAATAATCGAAAAAATTGAATAAAAAATTGAATAAAATGCTTTTTTTTCACCTTCATTCATATATAACTTTTGAAGTAGGAATGAATTCTTCAAGCACTACCGCAGAACATTAGATATTATAGTCATTAACAACTAAGTTGACTTTCAAGGCATAATATTCAGTCCAATTTGTGTCGTATAAAAAACAATGAAGCCTATTTTCGGCAAATTTTATTCATTCATTTAAAAAATAGTGTGCATATTAAAAAAGGGAGTTTATGAGCAAAATACTAGAAACACAGGGTGTCCGTTGTAGATTAATTTTATACTTTTCTGCTGATATCAATAACGAAATTTTCAAGGGTCGATATAAACTTGGAAACAAAATATCGGTGTGGGCGGCGCACTTTACCGCCCACCTCCCATATAAGGTAAAAGGTCAACGAAATTTTGTATAAATACTTCATGGACAAATATAAACTCAGAAACAAAAATAGGCGTGGTTCGCCCACTTTACCGCCCACCTCTCATACAACATTCGAGCTTGTTATACCCACCATCAAAAAGATGGGGGGTATATATTGATTTTGTCATTCCGTGTGTAACATGTTGAAAAAATCATTCAAGACCCCATAAAGTATATATTTTCTGGGTTCTGGTTAGATTCTGAGTCGATCTAGCTATGTCCGTCCGTCTGTTGAAAGCAGGATAGGGCTTGAACGAGACAACCTAGGGGGACGAAATTTGGCTCAAATATTTATCTTATATAAGGTTTGTTTGGGATTGAAAATGGACAAAATCGGTTAATAAACAAAAAAGTTATGGGCTAAATACTAGAAACACAGGGTGTCCGTTGTAGCTTCATCTGCTGATATCTCCTTAACAAAAGCATGTTTGACAACGAAATTTTATACAGATAGTTCGAGGGTTGATATAAACTTGTAATCCAAAAACTTTTCCGCCAACCTCCCATATAAGGTGAAATGTACAAATAGTTCAAGGATCAATGTAAACTCGGAAACAAAAAATGGGCTTGGTCCGCTCACTTTACCGCCCACCTTCCATATAACGTAAAATTAGAAAAAGTTGATGGTGGGTATATAGATTCGGCCAGGCCGAATATAACTTGTTTTTTATTGTTTTTCTTTGTATCAATGTCTTTGTTTAGAACATTTTTACTGATTTTCGGTTAATTTTTCAACTTCAAATTACTTTTCTAATTGCTGAACATAGTACAAATTATTGTCGCTAGATGGCACAAAATTCATTTTTTATTAAAAATGCATCAAAGCACCCTGTATTGGCAAATATTTTGAGTTCATATGTTCAGCAAAAATACTCGCCGAAGGATTTTGTACAAAGTTGCCAAACATCTTTTGGTCAAATTCTGGAAATTTGAAGATAAAAATTTTGGGTTTCTTCAATAACTTAAAAATAACGGTAATTTTGTAAATAATGGAATTATGAAAAAGTCGCAGAATAAAAGTTGATGCTGAAGCCCTAAATTACCATTTTTAACAATAAAAAAGTTATTTTTCGCAAAAAGTCGATTTTGGCATATTGCTATTTATAACAAGTTATAAATTACGAATTTCAAATTAATCATTTCAATAAAAAAAACTTAACTTTTATGGACTAAATGTCATACATAATTTATTTTAAATATAATTCGCAATTTGTGCTAAATTTAAAATATGTCAAAAAATAATTAATATATGCCTGTAATATTTAAATTATTAAATTTTATAAAAATCTAATTTTAATTTAATGAATGATCCCTTTTCATTCAAGTTCAGTTTAGCGCCTTTTAGCCCGTTTTCGAATTTTTCCGGCGCATTTTGGTAACAAATAATTTACAATGCTGAAAATGATTTTTTTGAATCGGCAAATAAAAAAGAAAAAAAAATTATTTTAAACATAATTTATTATAACCTTAGTTAAGCTATTGGAATTAAAGTTTGTACAACATGTTAAATGTTGTAACAGTACTTTAATTCTAGTGTTCAAAGTGCTTTGAGAGTGCTAGATATAAAAAATGTTTAAAAATAAAACATTTGTAAACAACTTTTAGTCTGCTTAGAAAATGTTTAATCTTTATTTAATGATTAAAGTTTTTTGTAATTATTTGTACTTGCAATTTAAAAAAATACATTTAAATTTTATTTTGAATGCAATTTTATTTAAAAAATTTAACTTTTATAAAAATGTTCAACATTTTAGTAATCTTAAGGTAATGGTATCCAAATGTTTAAATTCCCATAAATTCAATTTAATTTCTTTTTTTAAGCTCATAAGAGATGATGAGTTTAATTATCAAATAAATAATTTCCAACAAAACCCAAACATATTTAATTCTTTTAAAAACAAATCTCAATTCATTCATATTTTTTCAATTTTTAAAACATTTAAACCTTTATATGATTAATGTATGACAAAGGCGGTGGTGTAGTGTGGTTGCGGTTTTGGGTTTCTTAGAATTCAACACAAAACAACGAAGGAAAAAAACTTTAATTTAAAACTTTGTAACGTATTTTTATTTTGTTGTTGTTTTAGCCTTTTTCTCTACGACATTTAACAACAAATAAAAAACAAAATGGATAAATAGTGTACATATGCATGGTAAGTTAACATGGCAATCAAGCGATACTCAAATGTATGTATAGAGTAAATAATGGAAATATTACCTTGTATCCCAAGAAACACAAAAATAATAAACATATACACATATTTGCTCCATGTCAACAAAAATCCGTAAAAAAAAAGAAACAATGATGATGCGGGGAAAGAAAAGATTTCAATATAAAACAACATTACAATTAGTTTGAAAATAATTTAAGCTTTTTAAAAATATACAAAAGTTATCTTTTACGGTTTTTTTGAAAAAAGTTTTTGTGGCAATTTTGTTTTTAGACAACAAAAGAATTTTGACAAGAATTATATTTTTTATACAAAATAAATCATTTTAACTAATTATTTTTGTAATCTTTTAAAACTGACCACATAAACTATTAAGTGAACCTTAATTGAATAATGGCTATGAATATGGGTATAATGACTCAGGCTGATTTAAATGAAGCTGCTAAATTGGAGAAACGTAAACAATATGAGGAGGAACGTAAGAAGCGGATATTCAATGCCAAACAACGTTTATATGGGGTGAGTTAAAGGCATTGTTCTTAAGAATTCCTCCTTGATAATTTGGGGAACTTATGATCTTAAGCCCATATTTTTCTACTTTTCTGCATACTCTCTTCCAGCTCGATTTAGATACGTTAGAACGTCAAATAGCTGAAAAATCTAAACTACAACAAATTGAATCCGAATATGAACGTCGCTATGAACAACAGGCTGATATGATACAAAAAGTGATACACAACAAGGAATTGGAATTAGAGAAACGTAAACGTGTAGTGGAAAGTGATATTAATTATTACCGTTGCCGTTTTCAGCGTAAAGATCAAAGACGTGAATTTGATCTTAATGATCCAGATTTTATTAAGAAATCCCAACCTGTTCGTCTAGCCGATGATGATTTTAGTTTGGGTATATCTTCAGCACAAATTTTCAATGGTGAAGATTTAGGTCATCGTGAACGTAAACAAAAACAACGTGAACAACAAAGAGCTTGGCTGGATCAACAAATTTTAGAAAGAAAACGTGCCGAAGAATCTCGTTTACAAGCCGATAAAGCTCTACAAGAATCTATACAATCTCGTGATAAACGTTTAGAAGATATGGCTAAATCAGAACGTAAAATACGTAATCAAATTGTAGACTCAATTAGACAATATAATTGTCAAATGGCCAAACAAAAACGAGATGAAACTTTACGCAAGAAACAAGAGAAAAATGAAGATGATATGGCGGAAATCTACAATATGTTGACTAGTGATATTTTAACAGAAAATCCAGATGTAGCTCAGTCTAAAACTAATCCTAATAAGAAAATTGCTTTTATGTATCGTGGTATGACTCCTGAGGAATTGGAAATGTTTCGTAAAGATCAGCATCAACAAATGATCGATAGAAAGAAACAAAAAACGGAACAACAGTTGATGGATAAACAGTGGGAACAATATGCTTTGAATATGGATCGTGAATTGAGAATGAAAGATTTAGAAATGAATCGTAAGAAACAAAGAGAATTTGAAAAGGTATTGGAAATTAATGATAAATTGGCTAAAGAGCAAAAAGTTCAAAATGAATTCAGCAATAAGGTTTTGAATAAAAATCAAGTATCAAAAGAGTTCTATGAACAGTTTAATAAGACTTCGCGTTAATTTAAAAAAAAATCATTATAAAAAATATATTTAAAATTTATTTCAGCACCAAATTTCTTTGTGAAATTGAATAAAACTGAGCAGATTTATACATTTTAAAGACTTATTATTATTATTATTATTACAAATTATAAAGTACTTCCAGAACACTTCATTGCTTTCTATCACTTATTTCATTAAAGGAAGTTAATATATTAAACTTGAATAAAATTAACAGTATCATTTTCTTAAAGTGTAATTTCTTGTCTTTTTTTTTTGTTTATTTTCTTGTATTTACCTTCTGGTCAATATTTCCATTCATGTGTACGTTATGTATCACATGTCATAAACCATCCTATGCGCTAAACGAACATAAGAGAGGAGCTAAATACACAACAAAAGTTGTTATTTGAAGCAATTAAAATTCAACTTGTAAAAAACATGATAAACTAAAACATAAAAGAAATGAAAAGAAAAAAATGCACACCATAAAGAAAATTATAATAGAGATAAAAGAGAAACAGCTGTCAGTGATGGCATTTAGTACAGGACATTCAGATAGAAAAATATACGAAGTAGACACTGAAAGAAGGTAAGCATAAAAGAAAACTACTACTTAGTAATTGTTGGGAAAAATAACCAACCCTCTTTAAGAAAAATAAACTATATAGCACGGACAGAAAACTAATCAAATGAAAAAAGTAAATGGAAAATTAAAAACTGGCAAACATAAGGATGTTTTGAAGGAAGTATGTTATTTGGAAAACAAATGAGCAAAATTAGAAGACGGTAGAATAGACTTTAAAGTACTCTATATAAAGGAATACTGAAATTTAGATCCTTGGTAACAAATCCATTCAGAATTGGGAGAAACATTGCCTTAAAATTTGTTTTAAGGTCTGATATAGAAAATATATTAATATTAAGATTAAAAAGAAAACAAGTATTGACATGATTTCTAAACTTTTGTAAAGTTCATCTTGAATTCCTGATGTATAAGAAAATTTAAGGAAGACAGCGAGAAATCTGCTAGTTAGACAACCACTTTTTCATAAATAAGACATTTTTTTAACTAGCGCCTAGTTTAGTCTCGGTATCTTATGAAAGGCCCCAATTAATTTCAATTTTTTTCTTGAGAGTTTTCGTTTTTTTTTTTTTTTTTTTGAACTTAAAAAAGTATATTGATTTCAAATTTCCTTTATCGATAGCTATTTTTATTCCTAAACAAAAAAATATTATAAAATAGGTTGAAAATTTTGGGCTATATATGGAGAAAACTTGACTTGTGGTTAAACATTTTTTATGTCATAAGTAATCTTTTTTGAGTCTCCATAGTTCCGCTCCTCAAATGTATGTAGGATTCCACTTCCAAACTTCAAATGTCACTGTCCTTTACTATGCCTATATCTAACCAGCCGAGAAGTTACAGACCTATTTTCAAAAATGTTCGATTTTTAAATACACCGAAAGTTAGTGAAAATTTAATTTTTTACTCTTTTTCCAAAATGTAATAAAATGTTTACCTTTGACAACTCCATACAAGAAAACAACACAATCTAGCTTGAAGATTTTAATTGATATTGACAAATAATTTTGTCTATTTTTAGGTTGTGAACTAAAGTGTTAAAATGAACATCAGGTTAATTAAAATATAAGACTTAATTAATTTTTCAAATACTATACGATTTTAATTCGTTGCTATCATATACAGAATTTTTTATGCGAAAATATGTTGAAATAGTTCAGCCAAAATATCTACACCACAACGTAGTATTAATATTTAGTTTAATGTTGATTAATTGTAATTATATTATTCTAGTACAATTTCCGAGAATTTGTATTGCATTCGCCGGGAACAGAAAAAGTGCGAGAAATTAGGAACTCTAATCAAGAGAGCAGCTTCAAATTGTCAAATGTAAGCAAAAGCAAAATATTTCAGAAGTTGTTATAAAATCACAGCATTTTCATTACATACCAAGTAGCTTTTAGTTATGAATTTCATATTCTAAAATTGTTCTTTTTAGCAACATCCCAATATGTTAAACAATTATATCATTTATCTAATGATTTGTATGTAAGTATTGTATATTGAATTTGTATGTATGCTAAATTGTGTTAAATTGTTTCAATAATGAAAAAAGAAATATGAAAATGTATACTTTCACATAATACCTCAGTGTTCCTCAAAAGAGCATACTATTCAGCTTTTTGGAGCACTTCCGTCCTATGACAACCACGTGTTAAATTCATTGATGTTTCAACAGAAATGGAACTACTTCAGGTTCAGTAACATCAATAATTTTACTAATGATTCCCAACAAAATATTTCAGAAGTTGTTCTAAAATCACAGCATTTTCATTACATACCAAGTAGCTTTAAGTTATGAATTTCATATTCTAAAATTGTTCTTTTTAGCAACATCTTAATATGTTAAAAAATTATATCATTTATCTAATGATTTGTATGTAAGTATTGTATATTGTATATGTATGTATGCTAAATTGTATTAAATTGTTTCACTAATGAAAAAAGAAATATGAAAAGGTATACTTTCACTTAATACCTCAATGTTCCTCAAAAGCGCATACTATTCAGCTTTTTGGATCACTTCCGTCCTATGACAACCACGTGTTAAATTCATTGATGTTTCACCAGAAATGGAACTACTTCAGGTTCAGTAACATCAATGATTTTACTAATGATTGGTATGCTCTTTTTTTGCTGGGTTGGTATGCTCTTTTTTTGCTTGGAATTTAAACGATTTTCTGTAAAAATTTAATATTGTAACAAACTCCCTGGCGAGAATTGCGATATCGTTACGAATTTACTTCGTAGTCTTAGGCTTTCTGCCCCCGCAATTTCTTCTAATTTCCAACTTAAATTGTTATTTTGTAATAACTAAATGGTTTCTTAGCCTCATAATCTGAATTTTTGTATATTAAAAAAAATTGTATCTATTTCAATCTTTCTGGATTGTGGTTGAAGACCTCATAATAATATTGAGCGGATATATTCCTATTTTTCGAAAGTAATAACAATTTAAATATAATTAAATGAGAGGAATATCAAAATTAAGCATTTCTAAACCATACGCCTTCCATTTTGCAATAAAGAAATCGAAAATTGGAAGCTAAACTAAAAAATTAGTAAAATGTCACTTTATTTTGTCGCACAAAATCAACGACTAACACTTTTACCCCAAACACGAAATACAAATAACTTAAAAACTTCTTCTGTTCATTAAATTAAACCTTATAAGACAACAAATACATGGATACCAAAAAAGTGGCGTATAATGCATTTAGAAGAGAATTATTATGAATTAAATAGCAAGTGCACAAAACCGCACTTTATTTTGTCCGACAGTATAACTATAATATTAAAATGAAACAATCTTAAATGTTTTTCAAATCGTATTCCACAGTAAACTATAGTTTACTTTAAATATGTTTAGTTAATTTTTAAGAGAAGCCTTTTCTATTACAAAATTTACACAAATAAGTCATAAATTATGTATGAATCCCTCACACAAACAACTATGCATATTAAAACATGTAAGGCATATTTACTTAATAATACGCACATACATATTTACTTAAAGATCTAATGATAAAATATCGTGGTGTTAAAAAAACGTATCTTGTAGTCAACAAATTATACACGAAAAACAATCATACCATTATAAGTGCTCCATCTTCTTATACATTATTACACTATTTTACAGCAGGATAATTAAGGATGGTAAAGAAGAAAAGAAAAAACGAATTAGAAAAATTCTATTTTCAACAACACTCAATAATGAAAAAATAAAAGAAAAATCCATCTGCTCATAAATGAAAATTTTCATTGTTCTTTAACAAAAAAAATTATAAAAACTACAAGAACCATATGCTGTTGCTGTTTTTATATAAATTTCTTATTTCTTTTACCAAAAGAAAATGTTTAGAAATAAGAAAAGCATACATGGAATATTAAAGCAAACAACATTTACCCCGAACAGGACTCAATGGCATGTACTTACTTTCATACATGTACATTCATGAGATCTAGTGTTGATGAAGAACAGTATGTCTTTTTCTTCCTTATATCATAATGTTTTATAAAAAAACTAAATAAATAAAAAAAAGAAAAATACTTATGGAAAACTATTATTATGCTACAAAGGACCTATTACTACACATACATTCCAACATTACACACTTCTAACGTACACTTAAGCAATTAAAAAGGCTTAAGGGGTAAAAAAAAAAAAAATAAATAAATAAATAAAAGAAAAAATAATTTTCTTTTTATAAAGAAAATTAAAGCGAGACTCATGATAATGTACAAAAGTATTAAATGATAACAATTGCATTTTTAATATGTGGACAAAATAAAGAAAATATTAAATAAAAGAAAAATATATGACATAAAGGACAATATGTCTGTCGACTGGTTTTATGGTGATAATATAACACAACATTTTTAAAATTGCAAAGAATTAGAAAGAAAATTTTATTTTATTACAAATGTAATTCATAATTTGTTGTTTATAAAGTTTAACTTAAATGAAAACAAAAAATTTAATTTAAAATTGGTAAGATAACTTTCAGAATGGTTGTAAAAAATTCTCTTAATTTGAATGGCTAAGAGTGATTCATTTGAACAACTCACACTTCTGCTTGTATACCAAGTATCCTCTGGAAAATGTCGTAAAGTCCGTCAGTCATCCCGCCTATCGGTAGCAACCTTTAGAAAGTAAGAAACATTTTTCCTTTCAATGAAATGTTAGTAAAGCTCTGTAGCGTTCCTTCTGTACAGAGATTTGTTGGCAGTACCAACACTAGAATCGGTTGCTTTGGGCTAAATCCCCATTAATATTAAACAAATTACAGAAAACGAGTTTTATACACAAAGAAAAATTTGAATATTTTTTATCACATTTAATAAAACCTTCTGTTTATGTAACTACATACTTTCAAAGCTATTAAAATGGATTTCTTTTATGGTTAATTTGAAGTTCTGTTTGAAATTGTTACTGTCGAAAATGAAGGTTTTGGTTATTAAGAACTACACACAATATAAAAAAACTGACCCAAAACCCACGAAGTAAAAAGAAGTTCCTAATGAGAACACTCGAAAATATGTGGAAGCAAAAGTAGAACGAAAATTATTGAAATATTAAATACTCCTAAAGCATAATAAAAAGTACGTGCAGGCGTACTTTTTACAACATACTGGTGATGAATTCCATATCAAAGATGTTTGGGAAATATATCAGATAAATACCGTGTAAAAAAAATCTAATTTTTCGAATAAGCTTTTGGTATGGCAAGATATTTGTACATATGGGGAAAAAATCACTTGATTCGTAACAAATGACATTCTCAACAATGAAATGAGTGCCGTCAGAAAAGATTCCTTCTTATTATTAGAAAAATTTGTTTGGCCTTATCTCTCTATTCATTATTACAACAAAAAAGTAACTGAGAGGTATCAAACAAATATGGTGCTGCTATGTATCTAAATGTCCAGAACTCTGTCTATTTTAAATGTATTGGGTCAAAGTAAAAAAAAAAATTAAAGATTAATTAAATTTGACTAAAAATTTAAAGTAAGCGAAAACACAATAAAGCTCTTATGGAGGATAATCCACAAAATATAAAATATTTTTTTTTTTTTAAAACGTATAAAAAAATTAACTTTTCTTTTAAATTTTAAACTTGAATATACAAAATCAAAATAACTTCAGGATTGCCCATCTGGATATACGCCAAGATCTCCGCAGGTTCATGTGGCTCTGCTGGAATGATAGCGATTGATCTCGGTCTGCGAGGTATCTCACTTACCGGGACCACATCCAGTCTCGCACCAGGCCACAATACCCCTAGGGACGCTACGGCTAGCTGCAAAAGGAGCGCAGAGCGTTCGCTAGTGCAAGCCAAAAGTTTGATGTGGCCTTGGAACCAGCCAGCATCATCATTTTGGGGAGATGGACCAGGATTCTCTTTCAGAATCTGCCAGTACACTCCCAGTAGTTTTTGTCTGATCAGGACCCATTTCTCTTGAGAAATGGCTCCATCACTGACACCCCTATCGATAATAGCCCTCACCAGTGGATTTCTTGCAACCTCACTGAAAGGTCTATTAACAATGCGGGGAGAGTTTTGCCTTTGACGTTTTGTCTCCGGCTGTTGTTTTACAGGAGGAGAGGTTTCTTCTCCTGATCGCTGCCGTTTAGGCGCGCCAGTGGCAGCAGAATTGCACACATCTGCACTGGTTGAGGCTGCTTCTTCTTGTTTTGCAAGAAGTGCTCTGGCCCATATGAGTGAGGATTTTTCCTCGGGCGTCAGTCTATCCTCAGGTGTAGAACCCAGTTTTTCGACTGTACGCAATGCGGCACGTCTAACCACAAAAGCCCTTCTTTGGGGTTTTCTGCGATCCGGGGCTTTTTCGGCCGTAGAGGCGGTAGAAGCCGTTGAGGCTGCTGAGGGCGAGGATGTTGGCTTCAGCTTGTTCAACTCCTTGCCAGTGATCGCTGGGGTGGCTGAGGTGTTACCAGCAGCTCCCAATACAGGGTTAATGGCTGAATTTGCATCAGCGAGGGCTTTGGCAGCTCTAGAGGTACTAGCCATGACGGTGCACAGTTCTAAGTTCCTTAATAAAATGTTGCTTACCTCATTGCTGGTTAATTACAGATATCAAATAGAAGTAATACAAATCAGGCTAAAAAATACTAGTCTCCAAGTCAATATTTAAAAGCAATTTAGTATCCCCACAGTATTGCAAAGTATTAATTGCCATAACAGTTTTCGAAATCTCAAGCTCCCAGGATGTTAATAAAGAAACAAATTATTCTTTCTTTTTTATTTTTAAATGAAACAGAAGAAATAGAACAAATAATTTTTAATGAGTTCTAAAATATGTATTTCTATTTTAACCTAATCATTATATTATTTTCATTTAATTTACTTCATTTATTTACTTTCAACTCTTTATCTTAGCAAAATTTCCTAGAAAATAGTTTGTATATTAAATATACTAAAGGAAAACATATAATATTGTATCCTTTGGCTGTTGCATCATGCTGTTTATGCTGCCATTGAAATGTTTTTGTTTTTTTTGCTCAACTCAAAGAGTAAAGAAAATAAAGTAAAAATAATAAGATAAAAGATAAACTCCTTATTTTCCTTTTAGATGTTTATTATAACATTCTAATGACTTGTTTATACCTGCTGTTTTTCTTCTTCTTATATACACTCGCATATACAAATGTTTTCTTTTAATATGTAAATACATACAGTGTATATGAGTTTACTTGTGTTAGTTTGTTTGGGTTCTAATGATTAAGACAATTTAGAAGAAAATTCATGTATGTGTGTAAAAAATTTAAAGGTCATTGACTAAATATCCTTAAAGAAAAATACATGGTAGATAATATAATGGCTTTATATAAGGAAACCGCTTTATTAGACTGTACTAAAGAGTATTTAGTATGTGGTATTAAAATTAATAAAAGGTTTTAGAACATATAACAGTTAGAAGAATTTAATATGTTTAAGATAGTAATGCTAGTGTTAATAAAGTGTTTGATTTTTAGGTTTAAAAGTGCTTTTAGAATGTTTATAATAATAACAACAAATTCGTTTAAAAACTACTTTCTAAAAGGTTTTAAAGAAGGTCACTCAAAAATTGATTGATAGTCAAATGAATTTAAAATTAAATTAAAATTAAATTACATTATTCTATGAATTATCTATATGTACGTAATTAAATTTATAAAAAATATCTTGTTTGTTAAATATATTTTATTATACTTTTATTTACCTTAGTTAAACAAAAAGTAAATGCTATAAAATAAATATTTATTTATTGGTTTTATAATTATAAAATTAAAATTTTCCATTAATACAAACCCTCCTTAATACTCTTAAAAATCCTTTTTTTTCATACAGACTATGAAAAACTTTTATATGTGTTTATTTTATTTTTTTTTATTGTAAATTATTTTTTGTTAGGTTTTCTACCTTTATCATAAAATTAAATTTTAAATAAATTATACAGTTTTGTATGTATTTTTATTCTGTTGTCCTTGATTTTATAATGTTGGTTTAGATTTTAGAATTTTTTATTTGAAAGACCATTGGGTCTTGTCTTATGGTCAGTCAGTTAGTCCTTGTTCACGTTCATTTAAGAGTTGATTTGTTTGTTTATTTTTATTTGCTGGGTTTCCTTTTTCATTGTTTTATTTATATTGTTATTGAAATGTATATACTTTTTTCTTTGGCTGTTGCTTATATTTGTTTATATGTATGTACGTATGTTGAATGTTTTTCTTATTTTCCCTAGAATTTTCTTTTGTTTTGATAAGGTTTTATGATAAACAAATAAAGTCTGTATGCTCAAACTCTTAAAAACAATTGTACAATTTTCTAACATACAAAATGTGGAAAAAACCTATCCTTAAAACGTTTTACTAAACATACATAAACACATACATACATCTGACTGCCAGTCAGTCAACATTACTAGAAATCATATATATTTTTTATTTTCTCTGTAGGAGAGTTTTTTTTTTATAAATTTGTACAAGGATATTGAGAAAGAAATTTATAAAAACATGAAAATGTATATTTTCTTGAATTTGTTAAGAAATTCAAATAATTTATGAAATAAATGTTTAAAATATAATACAATCTGTACAAAATTGTTTTTAATCTTATAGAAAATTTAATTTTGTATTGATTGGATGGAAGAAAAAATTGTAAATTACTTTTTACTCTGTATTACATCTTATTGTTTTAAAGCATTTCCAGTAACAATTGGATTTAAACAATTTTCATTTTAACTCTTGACCACTTTAAGGTTTAATAAAGTTGCTCTTCATGACGGCGTCCTCTTAACTGCACTAATTCCAGAGAAAAGAACGAGCGTCTTGAAATCTACATAATTTTAAACTGATTGATTTTCAATACAACTACAATGTTATATTTAAAAATTGTTTGTTATTTAACATATAACATCTTGAATAATCAATTGAAAAATTAAGGGAACTTTTGATCAATTTTTTAGTATAAACACAAGACTAAACCAATTCTCCGTTCATGTTTTTAATCCGAATATATCAATTCTTTTTTTCTTTTCCCTAAACCAAACTTACCTCACTTTCTCGGAAATATTCCAATATGGAACGTTGATATTCCACAACTTCAAAGAAACGTTGACGATCATTACGGGGTATAGCTTCTTTATCATCAGATGATTGTTCAGCAATTTCCTTAGAATTGCTATCGTCGAATAAATGAGAGGCTGAGGCAGAACGATCCACTGACATGGGCGATAAAACATCTGAAACCGACATAGGGGTTGTATCCAAAATATATTCATTTTCTTCATATTTATGAATTTCACTACAAAAAAACAAATATAAACAGAATAAAAATTACAAAAAAATTCATAAAAAGGCAAAATATAATAATTAAATAAATTACCTTCTGTCTGTTAAAATATGTTGCTGTTGAAAACGTTGTTGCTGCTGGTTATGTTGTTGTAGTTTTTCATGATAAACATTTTCTTTATCAACAACATCATGACTAGTTGCTGTAGCTATTGTTGCAATCGTTTCATTTTGTTTTGTTATTACCACCACTGACTGTTGATGCTGCTGCTGTTCAACTTCTTCTACTTCATTGTAATCTTCATAAACTGAAAATGTTTTAAATTGTTCCACTGGTACAATTGTTGATTTTTTTGCCGCCAATGTTGTATTCTCATCTTTGTTGATGTTGTTGCCCTTAACATTGCCAACATCACGAAAAGCCTGCAAGGAGAAAAAAAAACATAAACAAAATAACAATAATAATCTTGATTAAACAATGAAAGAAGAAAAATAAAATGAAAATGGTAAGAGTAGTGTAAAAGTAAATATAAAATAGACAACAAAAACAATATTACAGAAACCAAACAAATTGCACTTTATGTTATTGTCACATTATAATCTCTTTTGGTACAGATGTTAGGACTTTTTGAACTTTAATTTATAAATACTATTTTTTTTCTTTCTTTCACTTGAAAGTGTCTTTGTGAAAAACAAATTGGTTGGGGGTAATGAAAGAGTTTATGAATTTAAAATGAGGTATTAAAGGGTTTTGAGAGGACTTGTTAAATATACATTGGCCTTACAAATATAAAGTGGAGGAAATATTTAAGAGCAAATTCTAAATATTTGTTTATTAAATGGATATTTTGGTATAATTTCTATATAATTAAGTAAATATTAAAGTTGATTTAATTAGATGAAAGAATTAGGAATACATAGCATGTCACAATTGGAAATATTTGTTTATTAAATGGATATTTTGGTATAATTTCTATATAATTAAGTAAATATTAAAGTTGATTTAATTAGATGAAAGAATTAGGAATACATAGCATGTCACAATTGGAAATATTAAACATAAAGTATTATCAATTCAATATTAAATTATTTGACCCCGTAGATTTTCTATTTACGTATTGGGAAATAATCCACATTTTGGACTTGGATATGTTTATTTCATCGAAGATTTCAATAAAATAATGTAAGCCGAGAAATTAACAGAAAATTGCAACTTTGCTAGACCCTTGCAAAGAAAGTTGTGCAAAATTTATTCTTTGTTGTGTTTACAGAAATCGATGCAAATTTTCTACTTTGCAAGGGTCTTACAAAGTTGCAAATTTCTGAGGTGAATACCTTTAATATGTATTTAGAAGTCATTCTTGTGGAAGCACATGTGATGTTTGCTTCATTTTTAAGGATCTACACAATCCATCTCTAACGTAAGATTAGAACATATAGGTTAAAACAAAAAAAATTTTAATTTAATTTGGGTCAAATTTAGGAGAGTCTGTACGCAGTGATATTTGGTGGTTGGAGTTGTTTTCAATTCTAATATCATCTCTTTGAAGATACCTTTCAGAAAAGTGTTAAATTATTATATGTTTTTAAATTAAATTTTATTTTAGAGAAAAAAGAGTGTAGACACTTTTTCGTAAAAAAAAATAAGTTTAGCAATTTTCAATATCAAAATAGTTTATTTTTGGACTCAAAGATATAACGATAATTTTCTTCTTTAACCAATGGCGTGAAAATTTCACAAAATTGGACGAAAATATTGGGATATATATTGAAGAAAATGGATCAAGATTTTACAAAATTAAGAAAGTTAAAATTTTAAATGCAAACAACATTAAAATTGTAGGAAATAAATAAAACAAACATATACATAGGTCTTATCCTGAGCTTTAATAAGATGTAAAAACATTTGAAATAGCATAAGAAACAAACATTTAACAACCCAATAAGCAATAAAAATTTTAAAATTCAAGTACTTGAAATTTTACTTGAATTCAACTGGAATTCCAACCCATTTTTTAAGTATTTCTCAAGTAAGAATGTACCTTAAATTACGTTCAAACTTTTTGTCTGTTGTCAAAAAAAAATATAAAAATAATAAAAAATAAAATATGTGTAAAAGAAAAAATAAGAAAAATACGTAATAAAATTGTTAAAAAATTGTTAATTGTGCATTAACAAAAGTGGTTATTGTAAATTAATTATAAACAGTAGATCCGAGCTTAAATCCCATCAAAATACAAATAACCAATGAATATAAATGTGTAAATGAAAAAATGTGTTTAATTTAGTTTTAAAATATTTAAGAGATGTAATCTATTGTTTGAATACTTTTTTTTATTCAAATACTTAAAAATTCAGATTCAATTTAAATTTGTAAGGAAATTTGTAACTTCCTTTTAAAATAAATAAATAAACTTTTACAATTTCCACATTCAAATTCTGAAGAAAATCATAATCGATTGAAGAAATTATTGCATAACCCGCTGTGTGATAAAGAAAATCCTGTCTATCGCATTTCCTTTGCTTTTCCACTGTGTCTCTATTGTCTAATATTTGTTATTGTTGTGATGTTGGTTGTTTCGTACGTTTTTATCGTTTGTAACCGTTTTTGTAACCATTTTTGTGTATTCAGTTTGAATTTCAAATTTTGTTTGTATGACAATTTTCGCTTCAATTTTTCTTTGTGCAATACAATTTTTTTAGGCTTATAATGTTGATTGCATATTCTTTTTTTCTTGTTGTTTTTGTCTTACGCTTAGTTATAGTTTCTTTTTGTATGTATTTGTTTGTAATATTTTCTATGCAATTGGTATATTTATGTATGTATGTTGCTGTTACAATATAGTACATAGCTGTTATCAGTTTATTTGTAGATTGAAAGAGAGTGTTTATAGTATAGTAAATTTAAAGGTTTGTAAGTATGTAATATTATCATCATTTGTATTTTATGTCTTCTCTTGTACTTATACTTATGGGAAAAATCCTGTTACACACGAATGACTTCTTTTTTTTTGTTTTTTTTTTAATATTGTAAAATGTATATAAGTTGATATTTGTGTTCATGGGTTTTCTCTCTCTAGTACTCTGTTATTTTTGTATTAGTAATTTTGTTTTTTCTATGTTCTATGATAGTGTATGCATTTGTTATTATTATGCAGCTGTATATGTTGTTGTTGCTGCTGTTCGTTGTAGGTCTTGCAGTTAAGTTTGAGCGTCTAATAGAAGAATTTGTTTTTTCCCTTTTTTTGTTTTGAATTCTAACTGACATCAAAGAAGCAAACAAAAGAAAATATATTAAAAAACAAAAGAAAAATGAGCGGGAAATATTGCAAGAAATGTAAACAAACAAAAGATGTAAAAATTAAAATCGAAAAAAAAAAAAAATGCAAGGAAAAAATTTAATCTATTTAGTACATTATGATTATTATAAAGAAAACTATTATTTAATAAGTAAAAGAAAAAAAATATATACATTAGGATGGTCCAAAATTCCTTTTTGCGAGCAACATTTAAACGTACCTAAAGTTATGAGAGGGGATGTCATTTAGATCTTTTAGATAATCCTAGAACAAATCTTAAAATTTTTTCTCACCAATATTAATGATTTATATATCAAACGATAGCTAAAGAAAAATAAATATACCCATATTTTGTTTTTCCAAAATAGCTAATAAGAAGGACGGACAAAATCGATATTTTAATAAAAATAGTTCATACTAAAAAATTACGTAGAAATAAAAAATAAAACTACTAACTAACCAATTTTATATAAAATGTCCTTTTTTCGTTAATTTTTTTTCCCAAAATTACGAAATATGGGTATAATAATTTTTTCCATCTAGTATCCTTCTATATTTATGGCGCTCCTTTGAATTTAAAATAAATCCAAAACCTCAAAAACCTTATTTCCCTAAAGAACCACCGTGGAAATTGAAGGATACAGCTTTCATTCTACAATGTGCAAACCTACCAAAAGATCAAACTCAAAATAGCACTTACTTATCATATTTCAACGAAACATCAACTTTCTACATGAATAAAAACTGGAAAAATCCTTTACACTGATGGGTCTAAAAATGCTTCAGCCACTTCCATAGCTGTCATAAATGAACATTTAAATACCGAATTTCTCGCTATATTAGATAAAAGATCTTCAATATTTGTTGCAGAAGCTACCGCTATTTTAATTACCCTAACCAAGTACAAAAATTTACGAGGGAAATATATAATATGCACTGATTCAAAATCGACGGTCATGGCTATACAAAACATAAACAATAAATGTATTATAATTTCTAAAATAAGAGATATATTGATAAAATACCACACCAAATTTGGATACCTGGTCACGTAGGTCTACCAGGTAATACATTAGCTGACGAAGCGGCTAAATATGCCACCAACGCTCCTATTATAAAATATACCTCATACAGCAAATATGATATTGCCAAAATCATCAGTTTTTCCTTAAAACAAAATGACCTAGATGAATGGACTAATTAGAATCATTTCTATAAAAATATAAATCCCCTAAAAATCCCACCTACATATCCCACTACAATATGCCGATTAAGCATAGTCTCAGACTACGTCACACTTTCATCACAAATAACTATCTATTAAACAACTCAACCGTACCAAGCTGTCCATTATGTAATACTAGCCTCATCAATATCCATCATTTAATTTACGACTGCAACATCATAAAAAATGCTCAAATCATCCTATACGGAAAAATATGTTTACCTACTTTATTACAAATCATAGACACTATAAATATAAACAAAGTAATAACTATCTTAAAACATTGTAATATATACCACCTCATTTAAAAAATTGTTTTAATATAACTTATATTTAGGTCTAAAACCATAGCTGTTAGCACCTAATTCTATTCATATTTAATATCATAATTGTATTATGTTCTTAAATACTAATAATAATAATAATAATAATTTTTTATTAGCTATCGTTTGATGTATATATTATTAATTTTGGTGAGAAAAAATTGTTTTAGATTTGTTCTGGAATCATCAACTAAATGGGCTTGTAGCATCCTGTTGCAATCATAGTAGGAAATTGAAATTTGGCCAATATATTCTAAATGACATGACCTTTCATAATTTTAGGCACGTTTAAGAGTTCGATACACTTTCTTCATATAATGTTGGACCACACTAATATAGCACATATTTTAACTTCTGATGTAAATAAAAATGTAAATAAATAGTGAAAAGTTTAGCAGAAGTTATTATTAAGGTTATTAAAATTATATCAAAAGCATTTAAAGCTTATCTTATTTTTTTAATTTAATATTTGTGAGGGTTTATGTATTAATTCCCATTCTTTTTTAATGGAAAATTAATGTTTACTACAATAATGCATTTTAATTTAAAGTATTGTCCATAAGAAGCTACGACTTTTTCGCATCTATCTGGCAATTCTAAATTATTTTTCATCTTTTGATGTTATAAAGGCATCAATACAATTTTCGATATCTTCTTCAGAATTTATGCGTATTCCAGTCAGAGTATTTGGATTTGAACAAAATAAATGGTAGCCAGGAATCATCAACTAAAATGGGCTTGTAGCATCCTGTTGCAATCATAGTAGGAAATTGAAATTTGGCAAATATATTCTAAATGACATGACCTTTCATAATTTTAGGCACGTTTAAGAGTTCGATACACTTTCTTTTCTTCATATAATGTTGGACCACACTAATATAGTACATATTTTAACTTCTGATGTAAATAAAAATGTTTAATAAGCTGATAAGTTTATTAAAATGAGGTTAATTAGTAGTGAAAAGTTTAGCAGAAGTTATTATTAAGGTTATTAAAATTATATCAAAAGCATTTAAAGCTTATCTTATTTTTTTTAATTTAATATTTGTGAGGGTTTATGTAGTAATTCCCATTCTTTTTTAATGAAAAATTAATGTTTACTACAATAATGCATTTTAATTTAAAGTATTGTCCATAAGAAGCTACGACTTTTTCTGGCGCTAAAGCACCATTTCATATATTTAAAATTGCCATTCGATGTCAGCTGACTTCACTTCGTGTAGCATCTAATTTCTTTGCTTTTGGATGATTGCCTTTAAATTTTTAGAAATTGTTTCTTGATCTATATCCAATGATTCTGCAAGATATTTTTTGTTTTCCACGAGACTTTATCGAATAGACCGCAATTATGTCTTCCTTAAGGACTGTGGATGCATCTAAAGATATAATAATTTAAACTAGTGACTGGTAAATCGATTTCGATTATGGTCGAAAATCGATTCTTGTTTTCAAAAAACGATTATTTTGTAATCGATTCTTACCAAGCCAACTTTATACTAAAATCGTTGTACAAATAAATCGCTAAAAATTCAAAGGAAATTTTTAAACATTCTCAAAAATAATTGTTGGGATAATTTTTAAAAAGATTTTGATAAAAAACGTTAAAAATGCAATTAAAGAAAAAATTGTTAAATACAATTGACGAACTTTGAGTACGAGTTATATAAAATCTACATTCGTAAAAGAACGGTAGCCAAAATAGTTGAACATGCGTTCACGCAGTGCCGGACAGTCACATAAAGAATGTTACTAATGCTAAATAAAACAACTTCTGCAGTAATCCATTTTTGTCAAGACTATGTTTATCAGTTCTGTTATATCTGTAGTCGGCAAATTTCTTGCACACTCATTCGTCATTTCGATCCCACGAACCTTAGCCTGAGAAGTGTAGATAGAGATTGAGTGCAGTTGAATAGAAATTAATTCTTCCAAAACAAGTGTCCCTTCTAGCAGAAAATATTTCGGATTCGGTTACAGTCTCAGTTTGATATGTAATATTTTATATCATTGCATATTCGGTGACATGTTTTTATAAAATACATAGATTTGAGTTCCATGCTGCTAAATTTAAGATATTTAATGATCTGAAATAGTAGGTAAATAATAAATTTATCGATTTTCTTTATTATATTTGATATTCTTCGAACAGTCGTACAACATATCGACAGTTATGCATATTAAAACGTATAACGGTCTTTTAGAACATAATCTAATTTAATTTTTTGCTAATTTTCAAATAATAACCGATTATGGGGTTCGATCAATCGACTAAAAAATCGAAATTAAAATGGTTGATCAAAAAATTGAAAATCGATTATTAATTTTTCGTACCAAAAAAATGATATTAAAATGTGTTACAGTAAAATTGACATCTTTATTGATCGTTTTTTTCTCTGTCAAGACTTCATTTTCTCTCTGTTTATCCAAATATATGAACATTTAAATATTTGTACACAATATTTCTCCCCAATAAATGAGACATTTTATTATTTACAATTAAGATAGCTGGAGATTTCCACCACAAGTACAGAAAGTAAAGCACGCGACTTTTAAAACCCACATGGGGGTCTAATATTTATTTAATGTAGTTTTTTTTTTCTTATCTTGAAATTTTATTTTCTTTATGTTTGGAGAAATAAACAGCAAAATAGCAATAGCTATAGAACAAAATTATACATTATGATTTGTTTATATATATTATGACATCATTTAATAATGGCTTAAGTAAATAAAAATTTTAACTAGAGCACATAATATAAATTCAAATCAATTTGCCATTATTGAACTTGAGTTGACATTATTTGTTTTTTTATCGATTTTAGGGGAGTTTTTAAATTTTTTCATTTCTTCTAATAAAATATGTAAATTATGCCTTATGCAAATATTAAAAAAAAAAAAAAATAACAAAAATGTGTTATAATAAGTGAAATATAACTTCCTGTTAATAATTTAAAGAATATTTTTCTAAAAAAAAGTTCTTTGTATGCAAAACTGAAACTTTCATTTATAAATTTTGTATGTGAAAGGAATATATAAAATGTTTGCTTTAATAAAGATTTATTATAGCTTAAAGATTTCCGTTAAAATTAAAATATTTGAAGAATAAAACAAAGCGACAGGTAACATTTATCTAGGACTTAAAAAATTATTTTATCTATAAACTTTATAAAGGTAACATGAATTTCTTATTACAATTTTTATTGAATTGCGCAGTTTTTTTTTTGTTTTTACATTACATTATATTCGTAATTTTTCGGTCACTTGTAGTACAAAAATTCGAAACAAAGAAAAGGTAAACATTAAAATTGAGCAGGCGCGCAGTTATAGCATAAGAAAAATATGGCAACTTTTAATAAAAACTGCAAACGGTGGATAAAACTCAGTGAAGCCAGATAAGGGGACTTAAAATTACATTTGGAAAGACATTTTTTTGGGGAAAGATTTGGAGTTTATTAATTAACGCATTATTAATATTTTTGGGGACTATTATCAACGATAAATTGCTGTTAAAACATCAAGTACAAATATGGTATTATATAATTTTCGAATAACAAACTCTTGTAAGTAATATATAATATGTTGTGTGTCTTCCTTAGCCTCCATTTCCTGTTAACGTAATGATTAGGTTAGGTGGAGACTGCAGGAAAACTGGACTAAGGTCTTGACATAACTTTCCAGCAGTTTTTGGTGTCGATCCCGAACTAGTTACTTTTCAGACTACATTTGGACACCGCAAGTTAGTATTTTGTAATTTCTTGTGCAAAAAAAATTTTTTTTGTGGAAATTATTTTTCTTAATAGGCAGCCTTCGGCCGGGCGGAAGGGTTTGTAACTGTGGTATGTCCAAAAGTGGCGTCGCTGACGTAATTCTTTCTTTTTATCCAACTTTTTTATAACAAAAAACTTTTTGATATTAGCTTCTTAAAGTAATATCAAAAAGTACTATCAATGGCGAAAAAAATCAAATATATCGGAGCTGAATTAGGGTGGTCTATTTATGCCCTAAAGTGGTAATTGACATCATTGGGCCGTTAAGAGACATATGAGAGTGAGTCAAGTAACTAGAGATTAGTAAAATTTTCCCTCTAAAAAGAGCCAATTTATTGCTGATGGCATTTTTATATAGTAAACAAACCGCTATCCTGATTTTCGAGGTGAAATTGTGTTTGTAAAATATGGTAACACTTTTCTTTCACCCTTCGCTCATTGTAAAGATATAGGGATAAAGAGAAACAACAATAAAATCTCGAATAAAAAGAATCGCCGTAAAAATGTGCAAGAGGATGACACAAAATGACGTCACATTTAAAACATGCAAATAAAGAACTAAAACCTACAATATGTGATCGAGACACATTTTCACTTTTTTTTACGAAACCGACCACTTTTTTGTGTGAATTTCTTGTAGCCATAATTTGTTAATAATAATGATGATGAACAATTACTTCCAGTCACTTACCACTTTATTATTGTGATTGTTGTTGGCTGCCATAATACTACCGGCTGTTAAATGTACACGGGCATTGGCATTTGAGTTAAGTACGGCAAAATTGGCGCGTCCTTGTTTTGAAGAGATGCCACCACCACCACCTAAGGTGGTACCCAGTGGCTGTAAAATATGTGATTTTCCTCCAGCCATAGATTTCTCCTTTAAAGGCATATTGCGAGGATTTTCTTTTTCAGAATCTTGGGCAATTTGAAAAGCTGTTTGAGTAGCCGCCATTGTTGTTAAAATAATACGAATAAATACACACACAGACACAAATTAAAAAATGCACAAGTTTTTTGTTTTTTATTAAACAATATTTTTGTTGGTAGGGAAATACAGGGTGTTTTTTAAGTGTTAAACACGCGTTAATATTTTGTTTTAAAAAGACTAAAAAAAAGAAATATTTATAAATTATTTTTTTATTATTAAATTTCTCCTTGATGTTAATATCAAGGTTTTTAAATTTAACAAAATTTTTCGTTTTTCCAAAAAAAAAAGAATAAAAGCTTAAGTTTTTTTTTTTAAATTTTAATATATTCCCGTTTCTTTCCTGCAGAAAAAAATGGTGGTTTATTTTATATCATTGTTTCGTTGTATTTGCTTTTATTCTCTTTATTTAAATTTTTCGTTTTTTTTTTGTTGGTTTTATTACATTTAATTCCCGTTTTGCTCAACAAAATTTATAGTTGGCAATTTTTTTCTTTTTGTATTGCTTTTGTTGTTTTATTTTATCCTCACACACGCACTGTTGAAGAAATTTCAGCACAATTCGGAACACACACACAAATAAACGCTTACTAATACACACACGTACACTTTAATTGAATAAATATTTAAATTAATTTATTTTTAATATTTATTTCTTCTGAATTAGCGCTTAAACTTTTACGCTTTTTCTTTAATTTTAATAAAATTACAACATTTTTTCTGGATTTTGTGTGTTTGGTAACTTTTTTTCTTTACAAAATTGAAACTCTGCGTTTTTCTCTTATCACTTGCGTGATGTTCTCTTGTTGCCGTCATAAAATAAATTAAAAACTCAACTTTGTGATCTTTCGCGATGCTCAATTTTTTGAATTTGTGCGCTTGAATGTATTTGGTGTTACCATACTTGTTGTTTATTGCCCTTATTTCCCCTTCTTCGTATTGCTATGGTGAATTTAGATTTCCTACCATATGCTATATTTTGTTCGTTAAATACAGGGTTGTTATGTTTATATAACATAACGATTGGATAATTTGTAAACAATTAAAACACCATGTGTTAACACCAAAAACATTATAACAATTAATATAATTAAAAATAACATTTTGTGGATGAAATTGTTTTAAATATTTTATAAGTTTGTAATTGGCACACAAAATAAATTATTTAATGCTGCCAGATTAATTCAGTTCATTCATGGCAATGTATTCGAAGCCATAGTGTAATTAGAAAGTGGACTCATAGAGCAGCTGTTTTACAATGTTTTCATAGACATACCTTGCAAAACTGTAAAATTGTTTTTGTATTCCCATGTAAAATTTTTTTCGCGTTTTTTACTTTTCTTCTCCTTAATTTTTAGTTCATAGCATTTTGACATTACGTGCAGTAGTTTTACAATAAGAAAATACAGGCAATTGTTGTTTTTGTAGAAGGCGGGCTCTTTCTAATTTCACTATGAGTCGAAACAAGTGTGTAGTATTTCATGATGTAATTATTATATATTACGTTTATACGTACCATTTACTCGCAATTAAAAATATTGCGATATGAAAATTTTGCTGTATAAACAGTGAGTTAGCATTATATTTGTAAGTTAGTAACTCACGAAAAATAATCGTGATTAGTGAAGCTAATTGCAAATAAAACGTACAGCGTTGCCACTTCCCTTTACGTTCATAGAATTTTCGATGATAATAGTTTAATTTTTCCCATCTGGCACGACAAATAAGAAAATATATTTCTTTGTGCAATTTGCGTATAAACAGTGAATTATTTATTTGCAAGTTATTTTTATTTGCAATAACCGCGCGTAGTTTTATAGTTGGAACAAAAAGACGACTTTTCGATCTTTCGACATTTTTCAATTTTGGAATAGTTGACTTTTCGACTTTTCGATTATTTTTTGTTACTTGTCTTATATAAAAAATATATAATGAATACAACGCAATCAAATATATTGATTAATTAACACACAATATAGCCCAAATTACAATTGCGCGTAGTCAGCAGCAGTGTGTGCTGACATAATCAGCTGATAATTTAGAAAGCACTGTTTGTTATGGTGTTGATTACATTTGGTCAGCAGCAGTTTGCAGTGCTGTTTCATTTACCCTGCTTCTAAATTCACTGCGCTGCTTTCAGATTGAGAGCGAGACAAAGAGAGTGAGCAAATAAATGAGATGCTAAAACATACAAGTATAATAACATACTGTCTCCACGTTGATATAATATGTAATATAACGCCGGCAGAAGAGAGTAAACATTTTGTTTATATTATGTTAAATCTCAAACAAGGGCTATATGTTTTATAATAAATCTCATAATATTTCATTATTTTCATTCACTCACAGAGTAAACATGTACTTTTTATTTAAGAAATTCGAAATTTGTTAGCACAATTTTAATGAAAATATATTTCTGAATGTAGAATAACCATTAAAATAAAACAATTTTACAAAAAAACATTGTTTTTAAGTACTTTTAAAAATACACATTCACACACACAAACAAACTTTCGTATGTGTATATTTTTTGAGAGTAAATCTTATAAGATAGTTGTGTAGAAAAATCTTATCACAACTGTCTCATAATATTTCTTATAATACTAATATTTTAGTTTACACGTGAGATAATTCTCTCAGAGAGCGGATTTGACACTCTCTGTTACATATTATGATATAAAAAAATCATGTGAAGACCCAGTGTAAAGTAAGATGGTGGTTGTAAATTGTGGCTGCCTACGCTGAATTGTAATTATAACGGCAGCAACATGTTGTACTGACAGTGAACAGCTGATAATTTTTGCTGATACTGTTGCTGACTGCGCTATTGTAATTTGAGCTTTACAATTGCGCGTAGTCAGCAGCAGTGTGTGCTATGGTAATTTGGGTTTATATCTAGTGAAAGTGCGTAATACAAACACACAAACATATGTACTTACCATACGAATGGTTATAAATATATATACATAAATAAAAGCTACTAAGAAAATATTTTTATTTTTTTTATTTTTCCGACTATTTTCGACATTCAAACCGAAAAGTCGATTTCGACTTTTCGAAAAACAAATTTATAATTTGTAAATCTTCGAAAATGTTAACAATTTGTGATAATTTCTCGAATTTATATAGATATTTAATGTGGTATTCACACTTGCTCACATCTATCATCAATTATACAAGATGTTAAAATTTTCCCATATGAATTGGGCTCAGAACTCAACATCTTAAAATCTTTCGAAATGAAATACATAGTAATTAAAGGATTAAAAAAATATATTTATTAAGTAATTAAAGTATAACATTTTTCTTAAAAATTAGTTATAAATTCTTTTGATGTACAATATATATAGTTTTCATACTTGACCTTATTGTAATAAAATATAAGCATTTAACATATAACATTTTTCTTATTAAATAATTCTTATTCTAATGCCTTGGGATACAAAATATTTTTTGTTTTTCCTTCTGGTGCGTATACATATAAATCTGCGGGCTTTCCCACTCGCGAACATGCGACGTAATAGTCATTGCAAATGCTAAGCGAATAGGAATGGATAGATAGATAGTTATATAGATAGATAGATAGATAGATAGATAGATGTTTCCCGTGCAAAATTTAAAAATTCAAGCTCTAATAGTTTCCCAGATATACTATTTTTTTTTAATTTTTATGGTAGGGACCATACTCCCATAATCCCCTAATTTATTAGACGAATGTTTTCATGGATGTCAAAATTCTTTGTGCAAAATTTGAGCACTCCAACTCCAATAGTTTCCCAGATATACGAATTTTTGCATTTAATTCATATGGAAGGTACCATGCCCCCTACTTCTAGTCTGCCCATATTTTTCTTAAATATTAATATTGATACCAAAGTGGCTCCGACAAAATTTTAGAACTCTAACTGTTATATTTTCTCAGATATAATAATTAAATATTTTCTTTATATGGGAGGTGCCACGCCCACTATTGCTAGTGTACCAATTTTTTCCAAAATATTCATATTGAAGCTAATGCTAGTCGTACAAAATTTGAGCTCTCTAGCTTTTATAGTTTCCCAGATATAAAAATTTTTGTATTAACTTTATATGAGAGATGACACGCCCACTATTTCTTTTCCGCCCATTTTTGCACAAAGTGTTCACATTGACACTTAAGTTTATTGTACAAAAAATAAATTTACGGCATTTGGTATTGGCAAGCAATATTAAGCGTGGGATGTGCCACACCCCCTATTGCTAGTTCGCATATTTTTTTTTCCAGAATGTTCATATAGGTGTCAAAGTTGTTCGTGCAAAATTTGAGGACTCTAGTATTACCAATTTCCGAGATATACTACTTTTAATAGTTATTTAGTAAGTGGGCGTGCCACCTCGCCCACATGGAATTTCAAAATAAAAAGTAGCCTATTTTTCCTTCCAGGCATATAGGAACACATTGTGAAAATTTCAAGAAAATCGGTTCAGCCGTTTAGGCGGCTATAGACTTCAAACAAACATACATACAAACAAACACACAATAATTTTTATATATATAGATTTGCAAAAATTAATAAAATTATTGATTATTTTCCATGATCTTATAAAATTTATTTTTTTTTCGTTATGTATTGTTCTTAACCATATGCTTTTTGCATTAATGTTGCAAGTGTAAGCAAATGTATTAGTACTACAACTAGTTCCAGAACATATGAAAATAACCTGCACTTGTTCTACTTTGGCGTTACGATTAATTATTTTTTTTGAATTGTCACCTTCAGAACTAGTTCTGTGGAAGTGTTAGCTAGCAGTACCCATTTAAGGAACGGTTCTAGAACTATGTCTTTTATCAGTGATTTTTGTTCGAAATTATCACATTCGGAACTAGTTTCATAGAAGCGTTAGGGAACGGTTTCAGAATCTGTTTTTTATTATTTATTCTAACGGGCTATTTCCTAAAGGCCACTTTTGAAATCAATTTAATTTTGTAAATACAGTAGACTCGCGGAAATGTGAACTAATTTTTACCAAGGGTGTTCACGTTTTCGAGATTGTTCACGTATTCGATTTGTATACATAAATATTTGTATACATAAAATATATAAATATAAAACTATTTCTAATCTTCTAGGATTAGAAATAAAAACATTTTATTCTTATTTGGAGTTTTTCCAATTTTTAAAAACCAAAAATTAAAAAAAAAAAAAAAAATAAATAATTTTCATAAAGTATATATTTTCTGGGCCCTGGTTCGATTCTGAGTCGATCTTGCTATGTCCGTCCGTCTGTCCGACTGTCTGTTGAAAGCAGGATAGGGCTCGAACTGGACAACGTAGGGGGAACAAATTTGAAAATGGACAAAATCGGTTAATAAACAAAAAAGTTATGGCCTAAAAACTAGAAACACAGGGTGTCCGTTGTAGCTTAATTTCATACTTTTCTGCTGATATCTCTTAAACAAAAGCATGTATGACAACGAAATTTTGTACAGATAGTTGGGGGTCGACGTAAACATGTAAACCAAAAATAGGCGTGGTCCGCCCAATTTACCGCCCACCTCCCATATAAGGTGAACCGTCAACGAAATTTTGTATAAATAGTTCAGGGACCATTGTAAACTCGGAAACAAAAAATGGGCGTGGTCCGCCCACTTTACAAGTATTTTAAACAGTTCTAGGAAGTCATTCGAAAACCAGTAATTTATTCTCAGAAGTGATGTAGAAGTCATACAGAATTAGTTCTTAAGCACTAGTTCTCTAAAACCTTCCTTAAAACGAATTTAGAATCAGAATAAGGTTCTACTCCATTAATGTCGGAATTGGTTGTGATACCACTAGTTCTGAGGATGTTATTAAAGAATCTGAAGTGATTCTGATTACACCAGAACTAATGATTTTAGAACATGTTCTAAAATTATTCCCGGGTAAAAAAAAGTAGAAATATGAAAAAAATTTAAGAAAATATATAAAATGAATTCGTGAGGCACAATAAACGCTGGAAATCAATATTTGGAGATAATCTTACAGTTTTCATGGAAGGGAAAAAGTACAAAAAAATTTATTACAGGTTCGAGGATAACACTTGCAATACGCAGTAAGTAAATCACTACATTATTTTTTGTTAATTTTAATTATTTATTAGAATAAAAATTTTGGATTATCGACGACGAATTTGATAAATTAAGTTTAAAGCATTTTTAATGCGCCCAGGATTTTAATGAATTGAGTTAACATTAAGTAATATTTTACTGATTTTATAATTATACTGTAATAATAAATCTCTTTCGTTTAAATTTATTTAAAAAAATGTCATTTATATGTATTTAACTTACTTTTTTTTATAATTTTAGCTTCACTAAATTTTTAATTACATTTTTATTTTATTGTTTTATTTTTGGGAAAAATATCTTATTACAGGTATTGAAAACCCTCTCAAAAATGTTGAAATAAAATAGAAATGAAATGTTCGTTAAATATATTATTAGGATATTCTTACATAGGGTCTACACAAGAGTTTTTTTTGTCATAATATGTAACATAGAGTGTCAAATTCGCTCTCTGATTGAATTATCTCAAGTGTAGACTAAAATATTAGTATTATAAGAAATGTTATGAGACTGTTGTGATAAGATTTCATTACACAACTAAAAAAATTCAAATTTCTTAAATAAAAAGTACATGTTTGCTCTGTGGCTGAGTGAAAAATTCAAAAAGTACCATTAGAACAATAAAAAAGTACCACAAGTCCCCTCTAATGAATTCCATTCATTTAAGACAAAATATCTTTAATTTTATGTTTCTATCATAGTATAATAATAAAGTACTCGCACATCTACAAAAACAAATATTGCTTGTATTTTGTTAGTGTAAAACTACTGCCCACAATGTCAAAATGCTTTGAGCGGAAAAATGAGAGAATGAAGGAGAGCAAGAGAAAAAAACTCCAAAAAAAAAAAATTTGACATATGAATACAAAAACAATTTGACAGTACCGCGAGGTTTGCCAATGAAAAAATTGTAAAACAGCTGTTCTTACGAGTATACTTTATAATTATACTATGGTTTCTATGTTAAATATTATAGAAAATTCAAAAAGTACCATTAGAAGAATGAAAAAGTACCACAAAGTCCCCCCTTGTGTATTATTTTCAACATAGGACCATGCGTATTTAATTTCATGTTTCTATGTTAAATATCATAGTAAAATAATAAAGTACTCGCACATCTACAAAAACAAAAATTGCTTGTATTTTGTTAGTGTAAAACTACTGCCCACAATGTCAAAATGCTTTGAGCGGAAAAATGAGAGAATGAAGGAGAGCAAGAGAAAAAAACTCCAAAAAAAAATTTGACATATGAATACAAAAACAATTTGACAGTACCGCGAGGTTTGCCAATGAAAGAATTGTAAAACAGCTGTTCTTACGAGTATACTTTATAATTATACTATGTTAAATATTATAAAAAATTCAAAAAGTACCATTAGAAGAACAAAAAAGTACCACAAAATCCCTTCTTATGGATTCCCATTCATTTAGGACCACATTTTCTTAATTTCATGTTTCTATTTTTAATGTAATTGAAAATTCATTAGTAAGTTTGAATAAAATGTAATTTCCCGCCTTTATCCCTTTTTAGGTACATTTTTCACCCATCGAAGTATCACAAATTGTATTCTAATAAATTTCTAAATTTTAGTTGTACCCCATATTAAAATAGTCATATTTCAATAAATATAAAAAAATGTTTTATGAAAAAAGTACAAAAAATAGGTACGATTTTTACCCCTTAAACGTTTGAATTTTTAAAAAGTACTAAATTTAAATTTCTCATTTTTTGATAAGTTATGAATACGCCAAAAAAGTACCAAAATACATAAAAATCTGTTATTATGGCAATGCTATAAACTGTTAAATTTAAAATTATCGTTGCTTAAAGCCGTAGCATACTTTTAGGTAACGACATAAAAATAATACTTAATGATGCCAACTAAATTCCTATTGTTTTAAATATTAAATGTATTTTAGCTAGAAATTTTATAATCACAATTTCCTATAGTCTGCTGATCATATTTTCTAACCTTTTAAATTAAAAGGTTTTTTAACAATTTAAATATTAAAATACATAGTTGAATTATACATAAATGCCACTAATTAATCAAGTATTAAGGTCACTAACAATATTAAAGTATAGACAATTTATTTATTCATCAACGCTAACTACTATGTACTTACATTACCTTTTTTTTTTTTTTATCTATTTCTTCCTTTGGACATTTGTATGCCATTTACTTTCACACTTAATATACACTTGACTGCACAAGGAAATACATATTTATACCCTACACCACCAAAGGTGGTTGGGGTATTATGTGTTTGTGCAGAAGTTGTAACGCAGAGAAAAAATCTTCCGACCCCCACCTTAAAGTATACCGTTCGACTCAGAATCATTTTCTGAGTCGATTTAACAATGTCCGTCCGTCCGTCCGTCTGGTCGGCTGGCTGGCTGGCTGGCTGGCTGGCTGGCTGGCTGTCCATGTAAAGCTTGTGCGCAAAGTACAGGTCGCAATTTTGAAGATAATTTGATAAAATTTGGTACATATGCTTTTTTCAACACAAGGACGAAGCCTATTGAATTTGGTTATGATCGGCCCATTATTTCACCTAGCCCCCATACAAATGTCCTCCCGGAATAGAGTTTTAACACTTAGAGATACCTTAAAAATAGGAATATTGTAATGAAATTTAGTACAAATAAGTTTTATATCAGCAAAAATCAGTCTGCCAAATTTCATGAAGATCGGTCCATAACTGACCATAGCTCCCATACAAACTCCTCTCCCGAAAATCACTAACATGCATAAATCCCATACAAATGTTAGTATTATGTTAATATTTAACACAAGTATGTTGTATACATATACGTAAAAACAAAATTATGTGGATCGAAATGGTGTAGGGTGTCATATAGTCGGGCTTGACCGACTATATCTTCTTCTCTCGTTTTATGTAATATTTCTGTTTAAAAAACGTGGCCCAGTAATTCCCTCCTTATATTTTTTGTGCTTTTTTATCATGTTGTTAAGAAGATTATGATGAAAATGTTACGGCTACTTGACTTTTCGCGTTTCGCTTTCTTTTCCTAACGAAAACTTATATATTTTTAAAGAAAATTTTTATATTCTGTTTGTCTGATTCTTTCGTCCGGTTCCTTAATTGCATTAGTTTTATATATAAACGTCAGAGCTACTATAGTTGAGGGAGCATTTAATATTACAAGATATTGTTAAATGGTTTAGAAGTAAGAAGAAAAAATTATGAATTAAGGGGAACGAAACTTAGAAAAAAAACCTATGGAAATCCAATTCAGAAAATCAACATAAATATCATTTAATGATAACATTAAATGAAATTTAGTAGTCTTAAATGAAATTTGTTAAACGAAACAAATAAATTTTCAAAAAATATATTATCTAATCATTAAACGAATTTTATCTTAACGTTGCCCTTCCCTTCGCTAAAATTGTTGTTAAGCTTTAAGAAACTCTTCATCAGTCTTAACTGCAACATTTTTATTTCTGCACGTTTACTTTAGCATTTTTGCAGTTTCTACCATAAAATTTCATAAATTTTCATCAGCCTGTCAGTTTATTTCTTTTTTTGCTTTATTTTTGCATAGGAAATCATATCATCAGTTTTATTTTATTTCTCTTCATTCATTTGTAATAAATGTACAGAATTCTGTTTAAAGTTACAGTTTGATGCGCTTTTTATTTGCAACATTTTAACTTTAAATAAAAATGGAATGAAAATAGATCCGTTAGTGTACATATGATTGGCATTATAACGTTATAAAGAAATTCAAATGGATAGATGAAGTTATGCTAATAGACATCAATATTCATTTTGTGATTGGACTGGTGAAGTGAAAATATTAGTTTGAGCAATATTTCATATTTAAAATAAAATAAAAATTCTATAACTCAAAGCTGCTTTATAAAGTCATCCTATATAAAACTGTTTTGAAACCGATAGTAAATCGTATTCAATTATGCACAGAGTTATCATGATATATTTTAATTGAAGTTCTTATTACTACAAAAAAAGAAAGAAATCGTTTTAATTAACAAAATAAAAACATTCAATGTATAAAATGTTTCAAATTGCATCTTTCATTTATTACTAATAACACAGGTCAACAGCAAAAAAAGGCTTGAATAGCTACTATATAGATTTGATGTATTATAGTTCCAGTAGTCCAAATATGGTCCAATTTTTAAATTCTATGGTAAGGTTTTTTTAAAAATTTTTTGTTAGCCAAAATTTTTGTAAACTTAGTTTAACAAAATCATTTGTGATAAAGTAATAAAGTAATAAATCTGAACAGTTTTTGCCGTTTTCGATTTTTAATGATTTTTTTCTTAAACAAAAAAACTTGTTTTTTATTCACGTAAAAAATATATTTTTTGTTTAATTTTTTTATTATAACTTCGAAACTACTGAGCCGATTGAAACACAATATATAAGGGGGTTTAAAGGTTATGTAAATATAAATTTTTCTAAGTTTATTTCAATAATATCGGACTAGCATTTTTCGAGTTACCATTAATTATGTGGAAAAACGTCAAAAAAAATTTATAATTTTACATAAACATTTTTTAAAAAAAACCTCCATAGAATTGAAAATTTGGACCATATTTGGACTACTGGAACCATAATACATCAAAATAGTAAAATAGTTTTTCAAGCCTTTAAAATTTTTTCAATTTTGTTGCCTTGTGTAATTGTAAAAAAACAAAATTTTTTTTTAGAAATTTAATTAAAATATTAATTTGAACAAATATAAACTTTTGACAATCTGTTAATTAAATGAACAAAAAAGTTAATAAAAAATCAATGTATTAATTGAATTAGTTAATAAGGTTATAGAATATAAAAGGCAATGTCAATTATTTTAAATATTAATTGTATTAATTAGGATAAAAATAGAATCGTAAAATTAAATTGACTAAGTTATCAATTTAATAAATTAGATTAATAAAATTTTGATAATAATTTAAATAATTAGATAATTAAATTATTTAATATGTTATATGATTACATGACCAATATGATTTACATGTACATATACATAAATATTTAACACTCATGTCATATTGTACAAATTTTTGAAGGAATATTATGCAAAAAGGTTTGAATAAAACTATAAAATGGCTCAGATTCTTCAGGGTACATATTAAAAATTAAATAAAAAATAACACTAGTTTCAATAGAATGTCAAAAGCGTTTAATATATTACAAAAAGGGTATATAATCTTATCAAGATATATTACATTTATACACATTCACGAAAAATAATCGGGATTAGTGAAGCTAATTGCAAATAAAACGTACAGCATTACCACTTCCTTTTATGTTCATAGAATTTTCGATGATAATACATTGGTTTCCCGGTTTAACGAATGATATATTGTCAGGCCAATTCGTAAAATCGAAAAATTCGTTAAATCGCGAATATATTTTACTAACAAAATATACTTTAAAAGATTTGTTTTAAAGTCTACATTTTTACTTTTTAACGTTAAAATACAAAAAAAAAAAAAAAAAAAAAAAAAAAAATAAATAAAAAAATAAAAATTAGCAACAATAAAATTCTTAAAAAACACACTTCGAATAACAGTTTTTTTTTACAAATTACAAAGAATTTACTATGGTTGTCAAATACTAGAGAGTAGGCCTTAGATTGCAATTGTTATGAACTGTTAAATCTGCGTAATTAGTAATTCTCAATTGAATGGATACTTTAAGCGGATTTTTTACCACAAACGCATCACATATGTATGGAGGTATATGATAAAATGGTATTGCAAAAAATACAAACGAAAGCATATCGAGGGTCTATATTCAAAACGGGCCTAATGCAAAGCCGCATTTTTCAGGAGAACATAAAAAGTGTTTATTTCCCTCATTTTTCAATATTTTGCAATCCGATCTTCTACGATTTATTAATATTACGTCTACTAAACTTCACACTGAAAATTAAATCTTTTAACTCCATTATTCGCGAAGTTAAGATAGATAGCCCGTTTTGTCTTAATTATTTTTAATGTTTGTTATAAAATGTTCAAATAGCCCGTTTTGTTTATTGGAAATTAAACAAGTAAAACATAATATTTTTGGAAAAAAAATTGACAATATGTTAAATTTATGATATCATACCAATCAGGAGATAAAAAAATCGAAATTTTGTGGTTGGATGGACCATTTATAATCGTTTGAAATTTAAAATAACAGGAATGTTTACTAAAAAGACGAAAATGTGTTTAAAATTAAAATTATAAATTAAATTTTGAAAAAAAATTGCATGCAAAAAAAATTTGCAAAAAAAAAAAAATAAAATTTAAACCAATTAAAATTGTATTAAATTGCATATCAATAACTCAAAAATTATTAAAACCTTTAAAGACGATGTTTTTTGCACTTTTTATTTAATTATCATTTTTTTAAGAAACTGATTTTGGTATCTAAGATGTTTTGCTTATAATTACGAATTTTATTAAAATTTTTTCATTCCTGTCTTTAAATGTAGCGTATAGTGCTCCCACTTAGCTTCATAAAATGTTGATAGGTGAACCCGCGTATGATCCATAAGCATCTAAAAAAGGCTAAAAACCTAACTTCAATGTGTTTTTTCTCCAGACTGTATTGAGATAACAAAATTTTTATGAGATATATTATGATTATAATTCAAAATGTTTAAGAAAAGTTCAAACCGCAAAGAAAATTGTCATTATTTATCAATTTTTATTTTAACATTTCTTTGAAAATCAAACAAAAACTTGCACATAGCCCGTTTTGCCTTAAAAAAAAAATATACTGTTTGTAGATAGCCCAAAAACAAAAAGTGAAAAACATAGTGTTAGAATTAACTTTTGACTTCAAAATTAACACCATTTATAAAAAATAGAAAACTGAAGAGTCTGACGCAAAAAAAAAAAAAAAAAATTCTAAATCTGCATGAGGCCCGATTTGAATATAAGCCCTGTTTTGTTTTTTACTTTTTTTTATTTAGAAAATAATTTTCAATTGCAAAAATATTGTCCAAATGAAAATTCTTTTTCTTTTGCATAAAAGGGGAGAGTAGTACTCTTTCAATAGGATGAGAAATGTGTTTTATTTACTTTCTCTTATTTTTACAGATTTCAAATCACATTCTTTGGAAAAATTCGTTATATCGAGTACTAAAATATATAGATTGTTCGTAAGATAAGGTACTCAATGTTAAAAATTTGGAAGTACGTTAAATTGCGAATTCGTTAAACTGAGTATTCGTTAAACCGGGAAACCACTGTAGTTTAATTTTTCCCATCTGGGACGACAAATAAGGAAATATATTTATTTGTGCAGTTTGCGTATAAAAATTGAATTATTTATTTGCAAGTTATTTTTATTTGCAATAACCGCGCGTATAAACTATTAATAGATACTTATAAACCTAATTTAAAATATATCTTTGACAACTAAAAGTATGAATGTTTGTATTTTGTAGTTAAAATAATTTAATTTTGGTTTATAATTCCTCATTGTTCTGGGCTATAATAGCAAATCCATTCTGAGAGTCTACATTAGGTTAAAAATTTTGTCACCATATTGCGACTACTGCTGAAATAGGTTTTAGCGGTTGGATACTTATGCCCTAATTCTGTAACTCAAACGTTTCAACAAATATTAAAAAAAATATTGAATTATCACAAAAACTAAACAACCATTTTTTATTTATTTTCACAAATTATTCGATCTGTTATCGCCAATAACATGATTTTGTTTTCCATAAACAATTTATTTTATTTAACATAACGAAAGTTTGTTAATATGTACCGTAAAATACGTAACCATAATAGAAATTCATATTTTATAAGCAATGTTAAACGAATTTATTTGGTAATTCTATCCTAATGGTGATAAGGAATTATTTTCAACAACTATTAAAACAAAATAAAAATAAACGTTTTTGCAAAAAAAAAAAAAAAAAATGGTAAATTAAATATTTTGTTTATTTTGGACATAGCTGTTCATTGTGAATATTTTCATTCAAAATATTTGTTAAAAATAAATTATCTATTTGTTAACAAGTTAGATACGAGTAAAATAAAATTTCCACAAAAGTATTCGAATATCAATTTACAAAATTTAAATCAAATTCCAAAGTCTTCAACTAATTTGAAAATATATTTTATTTTTTTAGCTTGAATACATTTGCTCTTTATTTTATTTTTATACCCACCATCAAAAAGATGGGGGGTATATTGATTTTGTCATTCCGTATGTAACATGTCGAAGGAATCATTTAAGACCCATAAACTATATATATTTTCTGGGTCCTGGTTCGATTCTGAGTCGATATATATCAAATATTTATCTTATATAAGGTTTGTTTGGTATTGAAAATGGGTAAAATCGGTTAATAAACAGAAAAGTTATGGGCAAAATACTGGAAACACAGGGTGTCCGTTAGGCTGGTTCCTATATGGCACTTTTTATTTTTTTTTTTATTATTTTAATGTGGGCCAACCGGAATATATATTAAGTACAGTGAAAAAATAACACATGATTTTTTTAAAATTTTTGTATTAAGATTTAGGGGTCGCTACCGGCCATTAAACTTTGGCGTTTTTGAAAAAAACTTGCTGCCTTTATATATTCTTCCATTTGGTTGTGCATTAAAAAATTAATTTTATGCACACCATTATTGAATAAAGATTTTTTAAAAAAGTGGGAAACATTTTTTTCGGAATCATTTACTGAGACGGCTAAGCGACTTTTGTCCGATCGTCCTTCCGATTGTAATATTAAATTAAATGGCAAGGTAGAATTAAAAAATAATAAAGATATTGTGTCTAAATTTACTATAAATACTTTTAATTTATCATAGATTCGTATGAAATTGGTTAGAATCTGCCCGTGTTGAGACCTAGTCTCTCACAATTTTCCCAAGTGCCCGCCCCTGAAACTCTAAAATATAGATTACTTATTTATATATTTTTTAAAATTTTTTAAATTGTGTTTTCATTACATCAAGCACAAACGCGTTCTTTTAAGACTAAATACAAATATAAACGTAACACAAATTGAATTTTTGTGTTCAATTTTGATATAAAACAATTACCATTGCAAAGAAAAAGATATATACCTCTGTCAAATAATTATATGTGCAATATTTGTTTTCTGGTTTTTATATATTCCAAGAGTGATTAACATTTCTTTGGTTTACAATTTTTTTCATTCTTACCTAATGTCCCTATTTGCAAAATTTTAGGTTCCTCTTGGCATTGTATTTAAAGTACCGTTAAAATAAACATATCATTCTTTAAATTTTAATAGAAAATAATTATATGTGCAAATTGAAATTTTTACTCAACAGACTGACATGAAGTCCGCAGTTTGAACCGTTTAACCAATTAAAGTTAAAATTAAAGTTATTTGGGGAATATTTAAAATGATTAGACCTAAAATACCAAAATTTTTGATTTTTTTTTTAATTTATAGCCAAAATATGTCACCAGGTCATGAACTGTCAGTTGAAGTGCTGAAATCATTAAAGTAAGACGACAATTTATGTAAAATTCCAAAAAATAGTGTACACAGGAAATGTTTATCATAATACTGTTGAAAATTTTCAAAAAATCTGAGAAATTGCTATCATTCTAGGAGCGGTAACCCATAATCAATTGCTGATTAGCGGGGCTTAAGGAAATTTTTCGAAGAAAAACTACATGTGTTACAGAAAAATAACGGCCAAATAAACGGATTTTAATAATTGGACGTGAGCATAAAATAATAAAAGAGGTTTTAGATTAAAATTATGACCTTTGGGTGGCAAAAACATAACTAATAGAGCGGTACAAAAATCCACACGCAGGATTTTATGATAAATATAATTTTTTGTTTAAAAACTTTAATTACACCATGAGTTTATGTGCATAAGGGATGAAAAATATTATATTTAAATTATCCAAGTGTTTATCAAAATTATTACATGGGTATTCGACGTCTACAAAAGACATGCTTGAAGCGTAATCATAGTGTCGAATCGCACATAATATAAGTCAATTTTAGTTCTAGATAGAAGTTGAAAATATTTATTGGACGTAGCTAAATTAGTTCACAGCACAACATAAATTTACTGGACAAAAAATCCAATAGCTTCGTTGATGAATTTCCTACAAAAATTAGATTTTTCAGTAAATTAATGTGACGACGTTACTATATCGGGCCTCAAAATCGATTTTTAAGTCACAAAATATTATATTTCTGGAGCAACCAGTAATGATCCTCAGACCTTCATGACATAAGGATTTCCAAAGAATACTGTATGCTGAGATATATTTAGATTCAGAGCTATATGACAATATCAAATGTTTCAAATTGATTTTGTATAAGTATACTACTGTTTTGACCTATATATATGTAAAGCAAAAAGGACGAATCGGTATAACGATGGATGCATCTGGTAACGTTATATTAGGATAACACAATTCCTTAACAACTTTCATGAATATTGAAAATTAACTCTATTTAAATAAAGGATTTTTATAAAATTCTTGTCGTGCACATATAATTATTTTCTATGAACAATTTTAAAATCAATTAAATTTTGCGACAAAATACACATAAGAAATAAATTTTTCATTTGACTTATAAAGCTCTAATAATCATTAAAAATATAAAAAAGATTTGAATTTGAAAATCCTATTTTTGAAAAAAATAAATTACTTTATAGGTATGCACATATAATTATTTGACTGGGGTAGAGGTAGAAAAAACATTTTAAATGCAAACTTAGCTGTTAGTCTTGATGTTGCAAAGCTAAGTAATCGTAAAGCAGCAATTGTTTTAACAAAAACAGTTAAACACGTTGGTGTCGATCCTTCAAAATATAATATAAGCACTTCTTCTATTCGAAGACAACGAATTGACTTCTGAGCAAATATGGGACAGTCCTTACGAAGTAAGTTTAAATCTAACGTGCCACTTACTATTCACTGGGATGGAAAAATGATAGAAGATATCGGCGGAAGTGAAATCGTAGAACGTCTTCCAATTCTGGTGTTTGGTATGGAGGTTGATAAACTTCTAGCAGTGCCAAAATTATCTAATGGAACTGGAGTTGCAGCTGCGTCGGCAGTTTTTGACACATTGGTAGAATGGAATCTTATAGAAAAAGTCACATGCATGAGTTTTGACACAACTGCCACAAATACTGGAAGGCGAAATGGTGCAAGTATTTTGTTGGAATAAAAGATGGATAAAGATACGCTTTGGCTGGCGTGTCGTCATCACATCTTGGAAATAATGCTTGAAGCTGTGTTCCTCCAAGCACTTGGTACATCAACTGGACCTGAAGCATTCATATTTAAAAGATTTAAATTAGCCTGGAACAAAATTAATCGGAAAAACTTTAAATCGGGAATTTCTGATCAATTCGTTTTTAAAAATGTGTAAAATATTACTGATGACACTATTTGCTTCATCCTAAATCAGTTAAAAGAGTTTCAGCCTCGAGATGACTACAAGGAACTATTGAAGTTATCCTTAATATTCTTAGGAGGTATTACCGAATCTGAAGTGTCTTTTAGAACACCTGGAGGTCTTCAACGGGCTAGATGGATGGCTAAAGCCATTTACTGTTTAAAGATTTATTTATTTAGAAATGAACTCAAGCTAACTGAAAGCGAAGCATCCTCAATTCGAGATGTTTGTATATTTTCAGTAAGAATTTATGTAAAGTATTGGTTTGTAACCCCATCAGTGCGCCAAAAAATGATCTACAGCTTTTAAAGGACCTAAAATATTATGCAGAAGTAAATGAGTTGATTGGAACTGCAGTCATTAAAAAAATCTTTGGTCATCTTTGGTACTTATCGGAAGAGCTTATTGCATTCGCTTTATTTTTTTGTATCAAGTTTCTGTTGATACAAAAAAAAGATGGTGGCCGCTTTAGATGTTGAAGGACCGGAAAATCCCTTAAAATGAATTACATTAGATGCCACTCTAATAATTAGCAAATAATTAGAAGATTTTGTTTCTAAAAATACTCTTAGATTTTTTAGCATTACCGGTATTTCATCCAATTTCTTAAAGAAATGTGTTGAAGATTGGGAGGAAGATGAGGGTTACGTAAATGGTAGAGACATAGTTCGTTCTATGGAGTTGTTAACGATATAGCACTGATGGAGGAATATAATAAGCTATATACCAACAATGAACAGCAGAAGCAGTATTTATTGTCGCTGGTGAAAGATTATAGACAAAAATACCCAAATTGTAATAAATCCACTTTGCTCCAATAATTATTTTTAAGAAACTATGCAAAACTTGAAAATTCTTCAAAGATATAACAATATTTTATGTTAATCACCATTAATTTCATGAATTGGCTGATTTTGTTAGGTTTCTATTTTACGTTTAAACATTAAAACCATTTTTTTTTAATTAATACATATGTATATATTTTCAATAAACACATGTAACCTATATGAAGATTTTTATGTAAATATGTATATATTATCCCTATTAATTTTGAAATTAATATTTTTAAATATAGTAAAAATACGCTCGAAATCGTCTTATTTCTGGGCCATAGTACCACTATTAAAACACACACTGGAAAAAAATATAAAGAAATTAATAAAAAGTTATAAGGGCAGCGATTTTTATCAACACAACATTTCGGGGGACGGTAGCGACCCCTAAACCTTAACAGAAAAATATAAAAAAAATCATGCATCATTTTTTCACAGTGCTTAATATATATTCCGATTGGCCATTAGCAAAATCCAATGTTTTTATTTATGAACCACCCTAGTGTCCGTAGTAGCTTCATTTCATACTTTTCTGCTGATATCTCTTAAACAAATTTTGTTCAATCAAATTTCAAATTTATAATAAATTCAATTGTTTTAGTATAAATAGAAATCCCAAATATTTTTATTTAAAAATTAATAGATTTATTAACAAATATTTTTAATTAGAAATAAGAAATGGAAATGAAATAAAAAGTATTTTCATTTTTTATTTCATTCATAAGTTACAGCTATGATTTTGGATAATATACATAGAAATGTAAATCAATATAATATATATTTTCAATAATAATTGTAATTTTAACCTAAGCGAAAATATTAAAAGTTTACTTAAGTGGATTTTTTCGTGCTTGATTCTCAAAATCTAATTTTGGACAAAATTAGAATATTTTTAAAAAATGAATAGCTTGTTTCTCTATGTCGAACGAATGCTTTCTTTCGCTTTCTAAGCGAACGAAAACTGATTTGGGTTTCTCTAACTCACTTCTATGCGAACAATGAGTCGAAAGACAAGTCGAACGAAAACGTAAGTGTTTTCATACAAAATTGGGTTTCTGTATCTCGAATGACACGAACGAAAATGTCAAAATCTATTTGACATTTTCGTTTTGCTTTCGACTGGATGAATTTTGTAATAAAAAACAACAAAATTACTTACCAGGGCATTAGAAATGTTCCTCAATCATGTTTGGTATTCATTTTAAAAAGTCCCACATCGTGTAACCAAGATTTTGTTTAAGATATTTATAAATCAACAATTTTATTGAAATGTTTTTATATTTTTTTTATGTTTTTGTATTTTTTCCTTTTTATTTTTATTTTGTATTTCATTTTCATAGTTGTATATATGATTAAACAATTTAGTAGTATTTTTTATATTTTTACTAAAAAAATTTACTATAAAAGAAAAATACAGGAAATTACAATGTGAAAAGATGTAACTCCACTTGAACGAAAGCTTAGGAATTAGAGAAACCCAAAATGATTCGAATTCGGTTCGTTGCTTAGATTTTTGTTCGACATAGAGAAACAGGCTATTAATTTATTGTTGAGGGGATAAGCTGGTTTCTATGCGCATTTCACTTCATTAGCTACGTGACTAGTCACTTTAACACGGGCTTGTCCTAGGAGGAAGTCTATTGCCACCTAAACGACTTTCTAGTGTCACTTTTTTTCACACACTATCACCTCCACGACTACCGAAGGATCAATAAAATGACAAATAGGCACTTCAATGACCAAAAGGTGGCCTTTTTTTAAATACACAGTCACTTTAACGGCTACAAAGTGTAACTTTTGGGCGCACAACACCACTTTACTGGTTACAATGAGTCAGTTCAAAATTTTTTATTCTTCTTTTCGTCTTCTTCCCGCTTACCTTAGAGTCAGTAAAGTGCCAATGGTGACCAATTGAGAGCGGCAATTGGTCACCAATAAATTTTACTGTCTAAAAGCGGCATAATCGCCACCAAATAAACTGCTGGGGAGTTCATAAAAGCTATATGTACGAAACCACAAAGCTTTAACAAAGCACAACAATAAATTTAGATTTTTAAAAATATTCTAATTTTTTCCAAAATTAAATTTTGAGAATCAAGCACAAAAAAATCCACTTAATTAAAAAAAAAAAAAAAGAAAAAATTTTCAATAATAAAAAAACTACAACCGAACAATTTAAGGCAATGTTCTTAGAAATTAGAAAGAACCCATGGGTAGGTCGCACAGTGCTTTGTTCCATATACAAAAATCAAAATAAAAAGATTTTTCAAATTGAGTTAAAATATACGTTTTTGGAAAGGTAACAATATAGATCATATAATTTAAAAAGATTTTTTTGGAAAAAGTTATTTTTGTGGCTACTAGAGGGCGCTAAATTCATAGAATTTAAAGCCAATATTAATGAACCAAAAAGCTGGTTTTAAACTGTTTTAAGGAAAAAATTGTCAAAAATTCATTTTTTGATGAAATGCGTCGAAGTTTCGTTTTTTTCAATATCTCAGAATATTGGTAAATTAAAACTATTATTATTTTTTAAATATAGTGTTTCCAATATGTATATATTATTGCTCAAATTTACACATATTTTTTACTTAAAACCTAAAAATTCCTTAAATTTGATGAAGGATATAAAAAAATTATAAAAAATTATAAAATTTTTTTTACGGTTTATGTAAGTTTTTACATTTATTTAATAGATTAGAAAATAGTTAGAGCCTATTTTTTGCCACAACTTTTAAAAAAAAAATTAATTGAAAAAGTTTCTTATTTTCCGTTTTTACAACAATTTTAAAGTGTTCTCAATGTTGACGTAATTTATTTTCCTAAATTAAAATAAAATGATTATGAAAATTATTCCGAAATTTAAAAAATAACTAAAGAATAGAAAAACATATTTTTTGGACCTAAAACATTACGTTAAAAATACTCCAGATGGCGCTCATTATGGAGCATTTTTAAATTTTATTACAAAAATTACTTGAGTACGATGGAGTATTAAAAAAAATTATACAGTTTTTTTTGCTTGATTCTAAAAATTAGTATTGTTTTTTTAATATATAAAAGAAGAATTGCGTCCTATTTTTGCCACAACTAAAAAAAATAATAATTCAAAAAATTTATAAATTTCCTTTTATTACACAAAAGTTAAAAAATTCTTTATGTTGAAATATTTCATGTTGTTAAATCGACATTGCTTTAAAATTTAATAAAATATTGAAAACTAAAAAAAATAAAAATTTTGGACCTGAAATCGGCCGAAGTTAGGCAAATTAATGATTTACTGAACATAAAATGTGGGTGCAGAAATTAAAATAATATTTAAAAATTATAGGGCTTGGGGGAGGTAGGTATGCCCTTGATCCTATTAAATAGAATATTGTCTGACCCATAGAAAACCCATTTCCAATAGCTATTGTAAACTTTGATACTGTTTTGACCAGTATTTTGGAAGAAAATGCGTTTACACATTTCAGAGGTAGGCGTGTTCTTGCTCCGATTTTTCAAAACTTTGTATATATTTACTTTGGGTCTAGAGTTATATAGTTATATAGTTATATATAGAGTTATATATGTGCCAAGTTTCAATTTTCTGCGACACCTCCTTCTATTTTTAGAAAATTAAAAACGGTGTGTTGGCCAGAAATGCGTTTTTCTAATTTCAGGATATATGGGAGGTAGGCGTGTTTTTGTTCCGATTTAAATAAAAATTGGCATAATCATAAATAATCTATATTTAAATTTTTTTTAAATTTTTGTGGAATTCTGACCAGTATTCACGAAGTAAATCCGTTTTTTAGTTTTAGGATATATTGGAGGTGGGCGTGTTCTTGCTCCGATTGAAAAATAAATTAGAAGACGTGTAGCAATCTATTTTTAATGGCTGGCACAAATTTTGGTGAAGTTCAGACCAGTATTTTAGAAAAAATTTAGTTTTTTAACTTCAGGATATATGGGAGGTAGGCTTGTCCTTGCGCCAATTTTTTCGAAACTTCGTATTTATTCATTCTAAGCCTAAAGTAATATGTGTACCAAGTTTCAATTTACTACGACAACTCCTTCTATTTTTGTCCCATCGTTGTATGGAATTAAAAAAAAAATCGGAGTTGGATCAGTTTCCAAGTGTTGAATCCTTATTTTCGATGAAAACTAGTTCATTCCCAGAAGGATGAGCCTTTGACCTATCTCTAAATCAAGCGAATCCAATAATTCAAAACCAAACTACTGCCATACAATAATTTACAACCTTTTACATTTTAAAAACCACAAAAATCTTCCGTTAATCAATCCACTTCTAATCCAATCAGATACAGATAGCAACACACATCGATACCAATTCTACCGAAAAAAAGAAATAACCATAACCCCTCCTCGAAGAGCAAGTAAATAACACTGGTCGATTGAGTATCCAATTATTCGGGTGTTCATATTAATCGGTTTATTCGACAAATAATTATTTGAGGTTAAAAGTTGATCGGATAATAACCGAATATTGAGAAATTATTCGACTAACTGAATAATCTTAGTTATATATGTAAAACATATAAATTACACAAATTATAACATTTAATCTATTGAAATAGTTACTTAGAAACATAATATAAGATCAAGTTCTTTTACAAAGGAATCATTGCGTAATTATTTTCTCCTATTTGTATGAAAAAAATTAATTTTTTAATACTATAAAATATTCTCCTAATTCCGCTTTATTTAATACATTTTTCACGAAAGTGTATTTTCTGTGTAAAAATGATAATTTGTTAATTGAGTCTAAATTAATATTTTTTGGGTACTTTTAGGAGATGACAATTAAAAGTATTATGACTTGTGTAACTTTGCATTTAATTATTTATGAAGATAGAATATTATTACATTTTCTTATCGCTTTTTATAAAACATTCTATCCCAACAAAAATGTATCCAAAGATGTCAGTAAGATACTGAAATTGTGACCCATAAATAGTACAAATTCGTATAATTTTCAATGAATTGAATTTTTTTATACCTGTGTTATATAATGTCATGTCACGATGTGCAAAATTGCAATGAATATCCATTTTTTTAACGGCTCAAGGATATTAATTTTAATTTTTATTATTATTTTAATAAAGAAAATTATGCATAACATTGTTTTTCATTTGTTTCAGTTTTTTTTTCTTTTTGTAAAGATAACATCCAAATATCAAGGTCTTATAGCAGAGAAATTCATTTAAATCTTTCTATATATATTGGATTCTGTTTTATTACTTCTAAAGCAGAAGAAAAAGTACCTCAATAAAAATTATTTTTATTTATTTTTACTGGAATGTAACAGTAAGATGTAGTTTACATAAATTTATCATAAAATAAAAAATTTTCTAGTTTATAACTCAAGAAAACTACATTTCGGTTAACCGGTTATTCGACAGAAATTATTCGGTTTATTCGTTATTCGAAAATAGACAGTTTTAAATTATTCGGACAGTTAATCTACAAAAATTAACCGAATGACGGTTAATCGATTGGATACCCTACTGGTACGTAGACTAGATGGAATTCCGCATGCTAAACTCTAATCTGCTTTCAGTTTTTTTCCATCAGATCGGGATTTTTTTTATGGGCGTGTCTAATATTGTGCCCTAAATATGCCGATTACTCGAGTATATTTCACTATTACTTGAGAACTATTTATATAAATGATATACCACGATATGCGGAATAAAATTAACTTTAAATCGCTCAATAGTTTAGGAGATATTTTGAAAAAAGTGTCATGCAAAATTCAAGATTTCTTTTTTTTACTTAAACTTTTTTTTAAAAGTGAAAACATCAAAAATATTTAAGTTTATCACCTTTATCTAAAAGCTGGCAAAACTACGAGTAAATAAAGCCACGTATCATAAAAATTGATTCACAGTTAAGTTTGGATACCCATGCATACCTATAGCCAAGTGGAAATACACTAGTGGGCAAAAACAATTTTTTTTTCGTCTTAAATAAAAAAAAGTGAATTGATGGAATTTCACATGCTAAATAAGAATCAGCTTTTACTTTTTTTCTATCACGCATTGATTTTTTTTATGGGCATGACTACTATGACCCCGCCTTTAGGCAGTCACACTTGTGTAACTCGAGCACAGTTTGTCCAATTAAGATAAATTGAACTTTAATATATAGCTATCTAAATTGTCTTTGATCTGAATTTATATAATTTTTTGCCCAGTTAATATTTCCGTAATTATTCGGTAATTAATACCGAAAATTTCAAAATTTATTTTTTTGAAGTGGTGAAAATTTTGATTCATAACTCTGAAATTCTTCAGCAATGAAAAATAATGTTGTCATACCTTGAAGAAAATTTTCGTATGCATCTTTTGATATATCACTTATCAAAATCGTGTAAAGGGTTCTTGAGTTATAGCCTAAGTTTGACAAACCATTCTCGAATTTTATAGTGTGACCGTTGAATAAAGTGATGATATTAGTCATGCACATAAAAAGAATCAGTACCCGATAGAAAAAAAGTGAATGCAGATTCTTGTTTAACTCGTCAAAATCCACCTAGTCCACCTATTTTTGTTTCAAGAAAAAATAAATTTTTTTTTGTTTTGGCCACCACTGTATTTTTACTCAATTGTATGTAACATGGGTATTTTTACTTAACTGTGAATAATTTAGATTTCTGCATCAATTTTGAATTTATTTCACTTATTAAAAGAAATTTTAGTAACAAAAAATCTAAAATTTAGCATGAAAATGATTTTTTTCGGGCACTCATTTCAAAATAACTCCGAAACTATTGAGCAGTTTGGGGAATTTGAAGATAGTTTTAGTCCGCATGGTGTATCACTTTGATCAATCGTACACACCGTTCTTGAGTTATGAAGAAATATACTAGAGTAATGACCTTACTATGGGCGAAATATTAGACACGCCCATAAAAGCCACTTTCTGAAAGTATAAATCGAAATCTATTTTTTAAGACTCCATTACATTTTTCAATACCATTTGATTGTAAACTTCTTCCTCAGATTAGGATGGACTTCGATGAAAAATACTTTTAAGAATTAAAAGTTAACAAAACATTAGTATCACATACAAGTAAGAAAGTAATATAGATTAGATAGATAGATAGATAGATAGATAGATAGATAGATAGATAGATAGATAGATAGATAGATAGATAGATAGATAGATAGATAGACAGATAGATAGATAGATAGATAGATAGATAGATAGATAGATAGATAGATAGATAGATAGATAGATAGATAGATAGATAGATAGATAGATAGATAGATAGGTGAAAGAGACATTATTTTTACGTGGGTACCATCAATGCTTCACATAATTCTGAATAAATTATATTTTTGAAAAAAATAAATTTACTACTTTTTTCTCGTCTTTGGAATCTTCCAGGCGAATGTACATTGCACATAAATGCTGCTACCATAGAAAACAACTAGAAGTCCAACTCTTTTCATTCTCTCAGAAACAAAAAATTACTCTCTTCACATGTATAAATTTGTTCTGTAGAAAATTTTACTAACACATACAAAGAGTTACGTTTTTTTGACAATTGAGTTAGGTTTTTTGTGAGCAAGTTGGAGTTCTAGTTGTTTTCTATGGCTGCTACAGCATATTCAATAGTTCGTTAACTATACGTGAAACCATAGGCTGAGATACGGTATTGATCCACCAACTTCCCACAGCATTCTGGTAGCTTCCAGTTCCCAAAAAAATTTAAGAAAACAGCTACCTTTATTATTGGCGATATCCCTGTTTTACGTTGTCTGTCGCTGAATAGTGGTGAAATTCTTTTCAAAAGATACTGAAAGATTTCTTTATTTACGCGAAAGTGTTTAACAAATCTGTAAATATAAAGTATATTATTAGTTTTGGAAGCTACAGACATATATGCTAAGTATACTTACTCAAATTCCGAAAGATCCAAAGGATTATAATATTCCCACTTCCACGTTAACCGAAAAATTGATATTTTCATAAAATCTCTCTTCGTTTTTTGCCGGGCGAGAAACAATTTAGTGTCAAATCGTTCTAAATTTATTTTTTGATAATAATCGAAAAAATCTAAAAAAATCTTAACACACATTTTGCCTCATAACTTTTTTCGGAATCAATATTCAAAACTTTTTTGATCTAGTTATCATGAAAAAATACTTCAGTTATTATTTTTAATAAGAACCAATTTAATTTGTTCTTATTTTCATCAAAATAAGTGACAAAAAAGATTTACGTCCTACAAGTTATTAAAAAATTTCAAAAAATCCAAATAGGTCTTACAATAATAATTGGCCACAGAATTAAATGTCGTCCATAAAACCGTTTCTAATGTTATTAAACAGTATCAGGAGAACTTTACTATTGATGTGAAACCTAGTTCGGTAAGAAAAAAGGACCACATGATATTGGGAAGGCCAGAAAATTGAAGGCATATTGAAAGGAACTCCAAACACATCTGGTAGAAAATCAGCTCAGTTTTCTCAGTGCTTCGACTATTTGGTGCGAAAATTTAAAGCTAATGGGAAAGTTAATAACATATAAAGTTCAAAAAATTCCAAACTGGAATTCTGCAAAAAAAAAATTACAAGCCAAAAATAAGACTCGGAATTTAAAACCAAATTTCATACAAAAATACTCAAGCTGTATAATTGACGAAGAAACGTAGGTGCTGGCAGAATCTTCGCAGCTTGTGTCTCAAAAATGTTTATTGCTAATGCTCGAAGCAATATTGGAGATAAGTTTAAGACCCAAAAGCAGCAAAAATTTCTTATAAAATTCATGGTATGACAAGCTTTTTGCAGTTGCGGCAAAACAGAAAAGTCATTTGATACATTCGGATCTATAAATACCAACATATTCATAAAGAAATATTTGCAAAAAAGACTTCTTCTTTTCTTAAGAAAGCACAACGTGTCCACATATTTTTGGAACCATTTGTTATCATGTCACTACGGTAAGAAAGCTCTGGAGTGGTACCAAATCAATAATATAGTTTTAGTACCAAAAGAGGTCAATTTTCAAAACTGTCCATAGCTTAGACCAGTGGAGAGATATTGAGCTCTTGTGAAAAGTGAATTCAAGAGCACAAAAAAGGTGTCCCAAAATATCGCAGATTTTAACAGAAGATGTGCACACTGTTCCAAAAAAAGTGACTGCAGCAACTATCAAATCTCCAAAGAAAGGGTTTTCAAAAATGGTCCACAATTTTGTAATTAGTGGTTAAACCATAAATAAAAGTTATATATTTCTGTGATCTGTGCTAAATTATCAAATGATTAAAAAAATAATGAAAACTCTAAGATCAACCGTTTCCAAGTTATTGAATATTATGTATGTTAAGAATTTTTCGATCTCACTCCTTATATCATTAATAAATTAAAAAAAGCTCGCGTGACATTTTTTTATTAATCGATAAAAATGAAACTTTTTTCTAGAAATTTGACAATTTTATTTTTTCAATCATATTCAAAAGCTCAATTTTATGAAATCAACTGAACAGGATGTATCATAAATGTTTATTTTAGTAGTTTTTATTCGGTTTTCAATAAAAACCAGTTGAAAATGGTTTTTGATTTGTATGGAAAAACTAAATAAATTTATATGCATTTACACCAAACGAAAACCAGTAGTTTTTGGCTTTATTTGGTTTTTGATTTAAAAACTACATACAAATCAAAAACCATTTTCATCTAGTTTTTGAGGAAAACCGAATAAAAACTACTAAATAAATAATTATTTATGATACAGCCTGTTCAGTTGATTTCGGAAAAATTTTTATTATTTTATAAATTATTTTGTTTCTTATAACTTTTTTTATTAAACATTTTTTACAATTGTGTTAAAATTATTTTATAAAAGAAAAACTAAGTCGATGAAGTGAAGAAAATTAATTATTAAAGAAATGCAAACGTCAAGAAAAACCACATAGGGCGGAAAACTAGGTATGTAAACGGATAAGTTTTTTAAATTCAGTTTACATCAAAACCAATTGGTTTTTCTTTGGTATAAACGTAGTATTATGTTGTTTTTTAATCAAAAACCGAAAGAAGCTAAAAACTACTAGTTTTTGTTTGGTGTAAATGGCATATTAAAGAATTGAACTCTATTTTTGTTAAAAAGTTGCCATATTTCATACTAATTTCAGAGTGCAGACTTTGAATATTTTTCACGTCTAGACGAATTAAGATAATCCAAAAATTTTTTTAGCATATTATTTTAAAATATATAAATAATAACAAACTATTTTTTAAAACATTTTATCTCATATACCTCAGGACTTATTCCCGAAAAACGAAAGTCGAGCAAAAAATCAAAAATTCAAAATTAAAGTGTAAATATCTTTTTAACTGAAAGAGATAACTTAGGTGAGTAAATTCTTTATCCTGTCAAGCAATTTACAGAAATATAAAAATATTTGAAATCGGACTTCATTTGTAGAAGTTATCATATTTTTAAACTATTACATACTCGAGGTAGTCAACTTTGACAATCTGTAGTTTATCTCGTGTTGTCACAGAGTGACTACAGATACAGATTTATTACCAAAAAATTTGCGTTTGGCCCCATTGTGCTTCGCTTTATCAGCGAATTTAGTCAATGTGAGATCCATTTCATAGGTTCATTCTAGAGGAAATTGTGGATGTTATCGTATTTCAGTATTAGGGGGAATTTATTTCTTACGTTGTTATATTCAGTACACTTGAAAATAACATTTGAGGTCTCCTTAGTGACATTGCACCTGTTACAAATATCTGTTTGACCAACACCAATTTTGAATAGGAATGCTTTCACAAATGTGTGGCCAGAAATAATACGATTTGCGGTTCTCATGTAGAAGGATTTATTTTTCGTGGAGTTTACCTGAATTTTTTCTAACCATGATTTTACCGATGGGAATAGTGAGCCATAGAAGAAGGTTCCCTTGTTCTGTCGCTATAAGTCATAGTCTTCTTGCTACTTATCGCTGAGTAAAGTCTCAAGTCGCCTAATGGCGTCGCAGGACTAGTTGACTGCTTATAGAATGAGCTTCTCTCGCAGCTTCGTTAGCTTTCTCATTGCCCTTGATTACAGAGTAACAGGAAACAAAATGGAATTCGATATTACAGATGTCAGAGTTTTTAATCAAATATAAAATATTGTGGACTATATAATTGTAAGTGTTGCTGTTCATGAGAGTGAAAATAGCTAAACGTGAGTCTGATAAAATTGCTACCTTGGCTAAGTTGGCCTTTGCATGCGAATTCAATGGCCTTTTAAATGATAAAAATTATATTATATAGTCTGGATTATATAGTGAATATAGTCTGGACTATGGAATGACTATAGTCTGGACTATAGAATGACTATAGTCTGGACTATAGAGTGACTATAGTCTGGACTATAGAATGACTATAGTCTGGACTATAGAATGATTATAGTCTGGACTATAGAATGATTATAGTCTGGACTATAGAATGACTATAGTCTGGACTATAGAATGACTATAGTCCAGACTATAGAGTGTCTATAGTCTGGACTATGGAGTGACTGTACTCTAGACCATAAAGTGACTGTAAAGACAATAAAGTCTGGACTATAGAGTGACTATAGTCTAAACTGAGAATGACTATAGTCTGGACTATAGAATGACTGAAGTCTGTAGTCTATAAAATGACTACAGTCCGTATATAGTATAAGCATATCAACATCTTAAAATTTGTTTTAAATTATGTTGGCCTCGAAATCAATTTTTTTATGACTTTTTTATGCACAACAATGCAGTCTTAATAGCACATATTCAATCTCTTCTTTCCAGAAGAAGCTAAACATCCTCTAAAATATGTTTTTTTTTTTTTTGTTTGTTCAATGTATAACAAATGTTGCAAACAAAAAAGTTACTTATGAACTTTTCTTTGTAGAACGAAAAAACGGCAAATAAATTGCAAGACATCAAAAAGAACACGAGTAATATTTATAATAAAATAAAATGTTTTTACATCATCATGTAACCTTTAGGCTTTATGGCATATGACATAATTTTTTCTCTATGCTGAGTATGTAGAATATTTTCATCATTATTTCGCTTTTTTTATATTTAAAATAAAAATTATACTGCAGTAACAGTAAAAATAAAAAAAGTGAAAACAACGGATGTCCTTTGTCAAAGTCTGTTTAGAGGAGAAATGATAAAAGCATGTTTTTGAGTTTTTAAAATTTTAGCTAAAACTTTTTAATGAAAGTATCTTGAGACTTATATAAAAATTGTTAAAATTCCTGTTTTAAAAAATTACAAAAGAATTTAAATTTTTATGAAAATAAAGACATGTTTAGGGAAATTATTAAATTAACATTAATTTTTAACAAAAAAGACAACAATGTTTTATTAAAATTAATGGTTTGAACGATCAGCATTTCTTTATGCATTTTAAATAATGGAATAATTGGTATTGTTAATAAAAAATATTATAATTAGTTAAACTAAATGATTAATGTAAGTATTAAAATGTGGATATAATAAGTTGAGTCGTATGACTATAATGTGACTATAGTCTACTATGTTTAGTATGACTACAATCTTTTCTATAGTATGACTATAGTCTTGACAAAAGAGTGACTATAGTTTTGATTTTAGCCAGAACTAAAGTGCGATTTTAGTATGGACTATAATGTGCCTATAGCCTGGACTATAATTTAACTACAAACTGGGCAATGTGTGACTATAGCCTCGACTAATTTGTGGCTATAATTTTGCCAAGAGCGTAATTACATTGACAATAGTATAACTAACTATATTGACTGTAGTGTGACTATATTGACTACAGCGTGACCATAGTCTGACTTAAAGTGTGGGTATAGCTTTGATTATATGATTATAGTATAACTGTATATAACTGTGTATAACTGGAATATATTATTACGATAGTCTGTACTGTAGTGTTACTGTAATTTGGACTCTATTGTAAATATAGTCTGGTGTAGATAGTTTTTAATACAGTTTGACTCCAGTATTGATTATATAACTATAGTATAATCATGGTCTTGACTGTAGCTATGTCTACATTGCCTCTATATGGTGTAACAACAAGACTAAAGTGCGACTTTACTAAAGCCTAAAGTGCGATTATAGTCAAGACTAAAATTGACTATACTCAAGACTAAAGTATGACTATAGTCGATACTAAAATGCGATTATAGTCAATACTAAAGTGCGACTATAATTGACTATACTCAAGACTGAACTATGACTATAGTCAATACTAAAGTGCGACTATAGTCAAGACTAAAGTATGACTATAGTCAAGACTAAAGTGCGACTATAATCAAGACTAAAGTGCGACTGTAGTCAAGACTAAAGTATGACTATAGTCAAGACTAAAGTGCGACTATAGTATGACTATAGTCAAGACTAAAGTATGACTATAGTCAAGACTAAAGTATGACTATAGTCAAGATTAAATTATGACTATAGTCAAGACTGTAGTGTGCCTTGAGTCAAGACTATAATGTGATTATACTCAAGACTATAATCGGACTATAGTGTGGCTATAGTCAAGACTGTAGTGGGAATATAGTATTGAATATGATGTTAATAGTACGACTATTGTCGGAACTGCATTGTAATTATAATCTGGACTAAAGTGTAACCAATTCTGTATTACTATAACGTGGCTGAAGTCTGCACTATAGTGTTAATTTATAGTCGTTTATATAGTGTAACTGTAGTCTTGATTATATGACTACAGTATAGCCAAAGCCATGATTATATTGTGACTATGGTTAGGTTAGGTTAGGTTTTGGAGAGGAACATACGAAATCGTGTGTAATCACAAGACCATATTTGTTGATCCAGAGTGAATCCTCGAGGTTACTCATCAGCACGTTTAGAACCAGTATCATATTACAGCACCGCTTCACGTTCTCTAGCTAGTCCATTTGATAGTATTATATTCTCTCCTCTTGCGTCTCAGTGTTTCGTACACATAGTTCAGTTAATTTCACAAATTTTAGCATCTTCATTGGATTCGTTCCTCTCAGTTCCTCTAAATTCTGAAAAAATAGGAATCAAAACATTTATATCTGTAAAGTGATAATGCAACACATTGGCAAAGGTAGTGGAAGGTGTCCTCCTCTGCATCATTACACCATCTACATATACTCATTGTACTAAGACCAATTTTGAGCAGGAAATACCTTAGTTCATTATGGCCTGTAATAATACCTATGTACCGTCTCAGTTCGCATTTCTCCATACTAAGTAAAGACTTTAGCGTATTTTTATATTTTGGTTTCCATAATATCTTCGTTTGTTTGCAACGTGGTGAGTTTCGCCAAATCTCGTCTGATTTACTGTTGAATTCCCCCGTATCCTAAGATAAATTGAGTTCAAACCCGGATAGACGCTTTCGCAAGCTGTGCTTACATCCATATCTGCTCCTGCTCATGCCAACTCGTCAGCATATTCATTTCCTTGTATATTATTATGACCCGGTACCCATCACAGTTTCAATTAGTGTTGTTCGTTGAGAACCTGAAGCTCTCGGTGACAACGGCTGACTACCTTTAATCTAATATTCCTATTACAGAGTGCTTTTATCGCAGCTTGACTATCTATATATATTGTGATATCGCTCGTAAATATCGGTCTCATAGATATAAGTCTGGCTGCCTCATACACGGCAAAAACCTCTGCCTGGAAGATACTACATGCATCATCAAGCCTAGCGCTGTAGGTAATATCCAATTTTTCACATTGTGACTATTGTTTGAACTACACTATGACTCTATTCTGGACTATGACATAACTATATCTTGAACTATAGTGACTATAGTCTGAACTATAGATTGACTATAATCTGGACAAAAAGTGACTAATATCTGGACTAAGTATCTTTTAAATTATTGTGTGACTATTTCTTGACAATAGTGTGGTTATAGTCTCGACTATAATAAAACTACAGTCATGCTATAGTTATGATTACTAAAATACAAATTTGAAATGATGTATGTGGTTTAATTAAGTAGACATAATCACAATTTAACACCTTATCCACTTTTAATCTCAACTTTATTTGTTACACCAACAGCTGATAAATGTCATAATATATAACAAGAAAAGTAAAAACAAATAATGTCCATCTGGTCATCTTATAGAATTTACACAATTTCATACAAAAGACCCAAAACTCATTGTAAAATATTGCAACAATATGTAGAAAACGGAACAGGGGAAAATAATAGCAAAAAGAGAAAATTTTTAAATCTTTGATGTTTTTACCAAAATTTTAAAAACATATTTAACTTTTTTACCATTATGTGCTCATTGTCAACAAATAAAGGACAAAAATTCGAAATTTTCTAATCAATAAGCCAAAAAGATAGCAACACCACAAGAAAATAAATGTAACTAAAGAATTCTGCAGTATAGTTACCTGGTAGAGGCAAAATTATCTAATTTGAAAATAGTTTTTTCTTTAAACAACTACCTGAGTCTTTATTAAAAAAGGGAACTTATAAATGAATGCCTGTTTGTCTAAGACAAACGACAAACTCTTTGTCGTTTTGTTTGTGGGTTTTCTTAAATCTCTTCCTTACTTCCTATTGTTTTCACAGCAAAGAATTTTTATAGTATCCTTTGAGCATGCACAATGATAAACATCTGCAGTAAGAAGCAAATTGCATTAGATCCAGAAAAAGAAAATACAGCGCCACTAAATATTCTTATACAGTATCTTACATAAATGAGCTGATCTTATATTTATCCTTGCGTAAGGATATTAGTGCAGCTTTAGTTTAAGATTATTACCTGAGGTGTAACTAAACGAGAGCTGTGTGCAAAATGTTTTCTATGAATGACTGCTGTGCAAAAATTAGTTTTTTGTACTGTTATGTTTCTTCTATTTCTAATTGTTGGCTTGTGCTTTGTCTTGTGTTAAAAATATGTCATTATTTTTTTAACGGGGGTTTCTTATAGTCTATGTTGTGTTGCAAGATGTTCGAAAGGTTTGTTACAATTTTTAGTATAAAAAGGTAAAGAGTGTATAGTTTGGACAGACAAATGAAATAATTGAATTTTACAAATATCTTTTAAAAATTATTAATTAGGAGTTAGTTACAAAAATTTAAAGGATGGTAAGTGTATCAAGTTTATATTACCCTTATCAAAAATTTCATGCTAATATTATTAGAAGTGATACAATTTATTGATACAAGATGAAAAAATTTAATTAATAATTGTTAATTATAAAAACTACAAGAGTTATGCAATCTTTGTTAACTTGTATTTCTCACTTATTTTATTTACTTTATTTTTACTTTTATAGAATAATAAGATTAGTTCTGTTCCAGTACTTGTAAGATCTACATATTTTAGTAGAATTGATCAGAAATTAAGTATTCTGAAAAAAGGTAATTTATTTTTAATTGAACAAAAATATAACTTTAATTTAATTCGGTTATATGTTATTAATAAGTACTAAGCCTCTAATCCACCTTTTTTTGAATTGACTTTAGTTCGAGCGATTAATCGCGATTTGTAAAATTAATTATTCCACAAAATATTAAAAAAATTCTAATTAAAATTGACTTCAAGTTATTCTTACATTACTTTTTATTATGGTCAACAGTTATGGAGATATTAAGATATTTTCTTAAAAAAAAACGTAATGGAATTTTGTACAAAATTCGAAAATTTGTTTAAAAAAATCATAAAAATTCCAAAAATTTTAAAATTTTTTTCTTTAATTATATAGATAAATTTATTGCAAATAAAACATGACATATTTCATTTAAATCAATGCAAAAATGTTGATTTTATTCACAAATTAGTGAAAATACTTATTTACAAAATACATAAAAATATTAAAAAAAAATTAATTCGGTTTTTATACCCACCATATTGATTTTGTCATTCCGTGTGTAACATGTCGAAGGAATTGTTTAAGACCCCATAAAGTATATATTTTCTAGGTGCTGGTTAGATTCTGAGCCGATCTAACTATATCCGTCCGTCTGTCCTTCTGTTCAAAGCAGGATAGGGATCGAACGGGGCAACGTAACTACGGAGCAAAATCGGTTAATAAACAGAAAAGTTATGGGATAAAAACTATAAACACAGGGTGTCCGTTTCATACTTTTCTGCTGATATCTCTTAAACAAAGGCATGTATGACAACGAAATTTTGCATAAATAGGGTCGATATGAACTTGGAAACCAAAAATGGGCGTGGTCCTCCCACTTTAACGCCCACCTCCCATATAAGGTGAAACTTCATCGAAATTGTGTTCAAATAGTTCAAGGACTAATGTAAACTCGGAAACAAAAAATGGGCGTGGACCGCCCACTTTACCACCCACCTCCCATATAACATTAAATTTGAAAAAGTTGATGGTGGGTATATAGATTCGGCCGAGCCGAATATAATATTCGCGCTTGTTTTTCTTGTAAAGCTTAAGTATTTAGAAGGGATAATTTTGTTTTCTATATATTTTTTTTCTTATTTACACAGCAAAAAACTATGAAGTTCTTCCAAAAAAAGAACATTTTCACCACTTAAAAAGTAGAACAAAGTGTATATTTTGAGCTTTTTTGGAAGTTCTTATTAATTACTTCCAAAAAAGTGAAAATTACTGAATTTTAGCAGGAAAAACTGGTAATAATTTCTAACAAAATTTAAATTTTAAACATTTAGAAACATGTTTATTGCTATTTAATAGGGCAAAAACAGAATTTTTATTAAAAAATTGTATAAACATAGTTTTAAGAGAAGTGCTTCAAAAGCAATAAACAAGAAGTATATAAGAATAACATCCTACAAATGACAACCATGGGTTAAAAAAAGAACTCCTGTAGTACACAACACAATGTTAAAATCATGACTTTTTCAGTTCTTTTTTCGTTGGGTTATATTGGGTTAAATCAAATAAATTTTGGTTTATAATTCCTCATTGTTCTGGGCTATAATAGCAAATCCATTTCGAGAGTCTACAATTGAAAATGTTACGCATCTTGCTGCCACTTGGTTCCGTATACATTTCTTGATTTGTTGGAAATAAAAAATGCAGGGTACCACAAAATTTTTCAATTCTGTAAATAAATAAGCGAAAAACGGGGTAAAAGTTTGGGAATATATTAATGATCTCAATTTCTAATAACTTCTTCATACCAAAATGAAAACCAATCGTTTACATACCTTGTTTTCTCCTCATGTTGTTTTTGTTGACGTATGTATTTTTTTATACTTTGGTATTTGAATTTAAGTGAACTTAATTTTGTTTTTAAAAATGTTTTAAAAATAATTTGCACAAAAAATTTATAAAGGAAATAAAATTATTCAATAAATTTGACAATTTTCTATTTTTGATCGTATGCAAAAGCTGACATTTCGGATGTATCATAAATATTTTAGTGGTTTTTATTAGGTTTTTAATAAACATGAGATTAAAATAGTTTTTGATTTGTGTGGAAAAACTAAAGAAATGTATGTAGTTTTTCAATCAAAATCCGAATGAAGCCAAAAACTGCTAGTGCTTGTTTGGTGTAAATTTCATATTAAAAACAAAAGCTAATGTAACTTTTTGTTTCATTAGGTTAAAAATTTTGTCACCATATTGCGACCACTGCTCAAGTAGGTTTTAGCGGTTGGACACTTATGCCCTAATTTTGTAACTCAAACGTTTCAACAAATATTAAAAAAAAAAAAAAAAAAAATATTGAATTATCACAAAAACTAAACAACCATTTTTTATTTATTTTCACAAATTATTCGATCTGTTATTGCCAATAACATGATTTTGTTTTCCATAAACAATTTATTTTATTTAACATAACGAAAGTTTGTTAATATGTACCGTAAAATACGTAACCATAATAGAAATTCATATTTTATAAACTACGAGCGTAACCCGGTGCGCTTCGCTACCCCCTAATAGGGAATATCAAACATTTGCTACCGTTTAGGGGTTTTAAAAAGTGGGCGTAAAATGTGGGCGTGAACCCAGTTCTTACTAAAACGACCAACGGCACTGGTACTATCTGTATGTCAAATTTCTTCAAAATCGGTACAGCCGTTTAAGAGTTTCAAAAAGTGGGCGTAAAATGGGGGCGTGGAATCCAACCCAGTTCTTTCATAACCTATAATGACCACAGGCACTGGTACTATCTGTGTGTCAAATTTCGTGAAAATCGGTGCAGCCGTTTGAGAGTTTTAAAAAGTGGGCGTGGCATCCAACCCAGTTCTTTCATAACCTATAATGACCAGCGGCACTGGTACTATCTGTGTGACAAATTTCGTGAAAATCGGTGCAACCTTTTAAGAGTTTTAAAACAGTGGGCGTAAAATGTGGGCGTGGCATCCCCCATAATCCGCAAATTTATTAGACAAATGTTTTCATGGATGTCAAAATTCTTTGTGCAAAATTTGAGCATACCAACTCCAATAGTTTCCCAGATATACGAATTTTTTCATTTAATTCATATGGGAGGTACCATGCCCCCTACTTCTAGACCGCCCATATTTTTCTTAAATATTAATATTGATACCAAAGTGGCTCCGACAAAATTTTAGAACTCTAACTGTTATATTTTCTCAGATATGATAATTTAATATTTTCTTTATATGGGAGTTGCCACGCCCACTATTGCTAGTGTACCAATTTTTGTCCAAAATATTCATATTGAAGCTAATGCTAGTCCAGTGATGCCAGATAAAATTAAGAAAAATCCCCCTGTTTAGTTGAAAAATTCCCTTCTTTTAGAAAAAATTGTCCCTCCATTTTTCCCTCCTTAAAATCGCTATTTTTTAATAAAAACTAAAAAAATTTTAGTAAAAAATGCATTGAAATTTACATAAATGTATTTTTTTTTTTAATTCAATAAAAATATACAAAAATATTTTAAACAAAGAACGAGAACACTGAAAATATCCATTTGGCAAATTAAGATTTCTTTTTATAACCTACACCACCATAGGTGGTTGGGGTATTATGCGTTTGTGCTGATGTCTGTAACGCATAGAAAACGTTATCCAACACCCACCTTAAGGTATACGAATCGACTCAGAATCACTTTTTAAATCGACCTAACGATGTCCGTCCGTCCGTCTGGTTGGACGGCTGGTTGTCCATATAAACCTTGTGCACAAAGTACAGGTCGCAATTTTGAAGTTAATTGAATGAAATTTGGCAGGTGGGACTTTTATGACACAAGGACGAAGCCTATTGAAATTGGTTATGATCGGTTCATTATTTCACCTACCCCCCATACAAATGTCCCCCCGGAATTAAGTTTCAACACTAAAAAATGCTTTAGAAATAAGAATATTTTAATGAAACTCGGTACAAAGAAGTTTTGTATAAGTACCAATCTTTGTACCGAATTTTATGAAGATCGGTCCACGATTAACCATAGCTCCCATATAAACCCCTGTTCCGAAAATCACTTTAACGTGCATAAATCCCATACTAATGTTAGTATCAAGTTAATATTCGACACAAATAAGTTTTATATAAGTAGAAGCAACATTGCCAAATTTTATTAAAATCGGTCCATAATTTACCACAGCTCCCATATAAACCCACTTCCGAGAATCGCCCTAAAGTGTATAAAATCAAGTAGATGTTAGTATCAACGTATTATTTTGTATTTGTATATTTTATTTTACATTTAGTAAAAGTGTTGATCTAATATAGGTCTACTCCCCGAATATTTATGGTCATACATAATGGTGTAGGGTATTATATGGTCGGTCTTGACCGACTATACCTTTTTTTCTCGTTTTAAATGACTGTGTATGATAATACTGCATTTTTTGCTTTTTTTATTTAAAATGTTTGTCGTTTTCTTAAGTAAATTTATACATTTTAGAATTCCCTTTATTTTGACAAAAATTTAAATTCCCTACCTCTTTCCCTTCGACTAAAATTTGCCTTAAAAATTCCTTCAAAAAGGGAAAAATCCCTCCATCTGACATCACTGTGCTAGTCGTACAAAATTTGAGCTCTCTAACTTTTATAGTTTCCCAGATATAAAAATTTTGGTATTAACTTTATATGAGAGATGACACGCCCACTATTTCTTTTCCGCCCAGTTTTGCACAAAATGTTCACATTGACACTTAAGTTTATTGTACAAAATTTGGGAAATGTAACTTTAATAGTTTCCTAAATTTACGGCATTTGGTATTAGGAAGCAATATTAGGCGTGGGATGTGCCACACCCCCTATTGCAAGTTCGCCTATTTTTTTCCAGAATGTTCATATAGTTGTTCGTGCAAAATTTGAGGACTTTAGTATTACCAATTTCCGAGATATATTACTTTAGTTATTTAGTAAGTGGGCGTGGCATCTCGCCCACATGGAATTTCAAAATAAAAATTAGCCTATTTTTCCTTCCAGGCATATAGGAACACACTGTGAAAAATTCAAGAAAGTCGGTTTAGCCGTTTAGGTGGCTATAGACTTCAAACAAACATACATACAAACAAACACACATTAATTTTTATATATATATATTTTTTTAATAAATGAAAACATCAAAAATATTTCAGCTTATCATCTTTTTTCTAAAGCTGGTAATGCTGCAATTAAAATAAGGCATGTATCTTCAAAATTTTTTTTTTTTTTTTTTTTTCATCAAAATTTATTTATTGAATCTTCACTAAATTAAGTGAACTAACAATAAGTATACAAATCTTAACTCTAAATCTTAATTTATATTAAGTCCAACCACTGTCGGACGAAAAACTATATGTAATCAAAGAGTTTAGCTTAGGCGGAGGTCTGTTGTGTTCCTTCTTCTCAAACGGTTGTAGCCATCGCTTCTTATTATGTTTCGAGCAAGTGGGTTAGGATGTACTTCAAGCTTCCTCAAATACGATTCTGCGTGTTTTCTTATTTCATCTTTAACAATAGGAACATTGAGGTCCTTGTGAATATTATCATTTTTTATATACCAGGGTGCTGCGGTTATCATTCGAAGTATTTTATTTTGGAATCTTTGAATTTTTTCAACATTTGAAGCTGAGGCCGTGCCCCATAGTTGGATACCATAGCACCATATTGGCTTTATAATTGAGTTATAGATCAACAGTTTGCAGTCCAGACTTAATTTAGAATTTCTACCAATTAGCCAGTTAATCTGAAGTGATTTCAACTTCATTTGGGTTAATTTTTTATCTATATGTGATTTCCACGTAAGACGTCGATCTAGATGCATACCAAGGTATTTTACTTCCTTTTGTTGGGGTATAATCTGATTATATATCAGGATTGGGGGGCTCGAATCTCTCCGCAATGTGAATGTAATATGTATACATTTCTGTTCATTCACTTTTATTCTCCATTGCTTCAACCATTTTTCTAAAAATAGTATATGATCCTGCAAGAGTTTAGATGCTTCTTGGGGGTTTTCATGAACGCCTAGAATTGCTGTGTCATCTGCAAATGTTGATATATGGGTACGACTATTAGTTGGCATATCAGAAGTGTATATTAAATATAAAAAGGGACCCAGTATACTGCCTTGGGGTACACCTGCTCCAATGGACTGCGGAGAGCTTATAAAGTCTCCCTCTTTAAGAACAAACTTTCGATGAGTTAAATAGCTTTCTAATGCATAAATCTTGATTTTATTCACAGTTATGTAAAAATACCCATGTTACATACAATTGAGTATAAATAAAGTGGTAGGCAAAAAAAAAAAAATAAAGAAACATTTTTATATTTTCTTGTAACGAAAATAGGTGGACTAGGTGAACTTTTACGAGTTAAACAATAATCTACTTTTACATTTTGTCTATCACGTACTGCTTTTTTTTATGGGCATGACTATTATCATCACCTTATTCAGCGGTCACACTAAAAAAATTCGAGAGTGGTTTGTCAAATTTAGACTATAATTCAAGAACCGTTTACACAATTTTGATAGATGATACACCAAAAGATGAATACGAAAATTATCTTCTTTTTTATTCGCTCAAGAATTTCAGAGTTATAGATCAAAATCTTCACTATTTTTCAAAAAAACATTTTTAATTTTTTCGCTACTTATTACCGAATAACTACGGAAATGTTAACTGAACAAAAAATTATGTAAATTCAGCTCAAAGAAAATTTAAGGCGCTATATAATGGAGTTTAATTTATCATAATAGGACAAACCGTTTTCGAGTTATACAAGTGTGACCGCCTAAAGGCGATGTCATAGTAGTCATGTCCATAAAAAAAATCGATACATGATAGAAAAAAAGTAAAAGCTGATTCTTATTTAGCACATTAAATTCCATCTAATCCTGCTATTTTTTTTATTTAAGACGAAAAAAATTTGTTTGCCTACTAGTGTATCTTCACTTAACTGTAGGTATGCATGGGTATTTGAACTTAACTGTGAATGCAATCATGATTTGTGCATCAATATTTATGATACGTGGCTTTATTTACTTGTAGTATTTCCAGCTTTGAGATAAAGATGATAAACTGAAACATTTATTACGAAATATCTCCAAAACTATTGAGAGAAAAAAAATAAAGCGACTTAAGGCCTATTTTATTTCACATATTTTGGTGTATTATTTATATAAATCGTGCATACCGTTCTCGAGTTATAGTGACATATACTTGAGTAATCGGCTTATTTAAAACGCAATATTAGACATGTCCATAAAAAATCTCGACCTGATGGGAAAAAACTGAAAGCAGATTCGAGTTTAGCATGCGGAATTCCATATAGTTCACATATTTTTTTTGAAGGAGCACGAACAATTTTTATGTCGAGCAGTGTTATTTAAAAATATATAACTAAGAGAAATATCATTTCAACAAGGGTGTGAAGATAAATACGTCAGTTAAATACGTCCCACACAAATGTTAAATACGCTCCAAACGCTGTTATTTGATTTTTCAAAATGAACAAATTTATTTTTGAATAAAAAACTATATAAAAATGAAATTTTTATTAAAAAAATCTAAATTTATTTATAAAACATATTAAAATATAAAATTATAAAAAAAAATTACCGAATATGTCACTTTATACATAAAATATTTTTAAACAAAAATGGAATATTTCAAGTGGCTCCAATGGACACAAAGAGCAGACATGAATCAGGTAAGCGGAAGAGTGGGAGTAGCCTAGGACTAGTAGATTCCAGAAATGTATATTCTACGTCCAGATTCCATCTGTGATCAGAGATATATAATTTTGAAAAATGTATTTTTTCACTATGCGAATATTGTAAAATGTGGAATTTTCAAGTGGCTCCAATGGACATAAGAAGCAGACATGGAACGGGTAAGCGGAAGAGTGGGAGTAGCTTAGGACTAGTAGATTCCAGAAATGTATATTCTACGTCCAGACTCCATCCGTGATCAGAGATATATAATTTTGAAAAATGTATTTTTTCACTATGTAAATATGGAAAAATGTGGAATATTCAAGTGGCTCCAATAGACACAAGGAGCAGACATGAATCAGGTAAGCGGAAGAGTGGGAGTAGCCTAGGACTAGTAGATTCCAGAAATGTATATTCTACGTCCAGATTCCATCTGTGATTAGAGATATATAATTTTGAAAAATGTATTTTTTCACTATGCGAATATTGTAAAATGTGGAATTTTCAAGTGGCTCCAATGGACATAGGAAGCAGACATGGAACGGGTAAGCGGAAGAGTGGGAGTAGCTTAGGACTAGTAGATTCCAGAAATTTGTCTTCGATGTTTATATTTAGTCTGGGATCAGAGATATATATTTTTTAAAATATATATTTTTTAGCCATGAAAATTTTCAAGTAAGGCAGAGTCGAAAATGTTGAGAAATAAATCCATAACTTCTAATCAGCAGTTCGATTTTGCGGAGCTAAAAGAATTTAGAGTAGGGTTCCTTTGAAATTCGCAATTGTTGCCAATTTTTTTATCTTGTCCGATTTCAAATATTTTTATATAGTTTTGCAGGCCTTGATAGAACCTACAAGAATTTAAAAACCTCAATTTCCTTGGATTTTATTAGTTTTTTCTATAAAAAACAAAATTATCTATTGAGTTAAGAAAATTTGAAGAAAATGTCCTTACGAAGTTCAAAAATGAATGATATTGATTATACAATGGTTTTTATAATTCTACAAAATAAATTTTTCTTTAAATTAAAATTTTTCGCATTATTTTTGGATTTTTTTTTTTAAATCTTATTCATACTTTCTCATTTATTCGATGAAGTCTACATATACCGTTAATATATTTTACAAATAAAGATTTTATAACAGATAAAACAATTTTTTACAAAAATTGTATTTCATTGCAACACAAAGTATTAACACGATTGTGTTCAGCTAAATTATATTCCCTACATGACATAATTCTTGGTTATATAGAAAATGTCTTGTATAGAAACGAAATTACGCCACATCAAAGAAACTCCATAATATTAACATTGTGAACAATTTTATAAACTATATATCTCTGATCACAGATGGAATCTGGACGTAGACTATACATTTCTGGAATCTACTAGTCCTAGGCTACTCCCACTCTTCCTCTTACCCGATTCATGTCTGCTCCTTGTGTCCATTGGAGCCACTTGAATATTCCACATTTTTCCATAATCACATAGTGAAAAAATACATTTTTCAAAATTATATATCTCTGATCACAGATGGAATCTGGACGTAGAATATACATTTCTGGAATCTACTAGTCCTAGGCTACTCCCACTCTTCCGCTTACCCGATTCATGTCTGCTCCTTGTGTCCATTGGAACCACTTGAAATATTCCATTTTTGTTTAAAAATATTTTATGTATAAAGTGACATATTCGGTAATTTTTTTATAATTTTATATTTTAATATGTTTTATAAATAAATTTAGATTTTTTTAATAAAAATTTCATTTTTATATAGTTTTTTTATTTAAAAATAAATTTGTTCATTTTGAAAAATCAAACAACAGCGTTTGGAGCGTATTTAATATTTGTGTAGGACGTATTTAACTGACGTATTTATCTTCACACCCTTCATTTCAACAATGATTGAAAAAAGTATAAAAAGAAAACTTAAATTATAAGAAGATAAATAATTAATTATTAGAAAATCGCTTTTCCTCAAAGAGTGAAAAACTTCGGTAATATTCATATGAAATCATTGAATTAGTATAAAATCGAGAGAGGAACTATAGTCAGTCAACACCGACCATATGATACCCTACACCATTGCATATGAGCCAAAAATTAGACCTGTGGCCAATTGTAGACCAACACTTTTACTAAATATAAAATCAATTATACAAATACAGAACAATGCATTGTACTAACATCTATGTGATTTTATGCCCTTCCCGATTCCCGTAAGTGGGTTTATATGGGAGCTATGGTAAATTATGTACCGATTCTCATAAATTTTGGCAATGTTATTTTTAATCATATAAAACTTATTTGTGTCAAATATTAACTTGATACTATCATTTGTATGGGATTTATGCACGTTAAAGTGATTTTCGGAAGAGGGGTTTATATGGGAGCTATGGTCAATTATGGGCCGATGAAATTATGATGAAATTTGGCACTAAGATTGACACTTATACAAAACTCTTTTGTACCGAATTTCATTGAAATATTGCTGTATTTAAGGCATTTATGATCGTTAAACCCCTATTCCGGAAGAACATTTGTATGGGGGCTAGGTGAAATAATGGACTGATCATAACCAATTTCATTAGGCTTTGTCCTTGTATCAAAATAATTATTCGTGCTAAATTTGATCAAGATATCTTCTAAATTGCGACCTGTACTTTGTTCATAACGGACAGCCAGACGGACGGACGTCGTTAAATCGACTCAGGAAGTGATTCTGAGTCGAACGGTATACTTTAAGGTGGGGGTCTGATAATTTTTTCTGCGCGTTACAAACATCAGCATCGTACCCCAACCACATATGGTGGTGTAGGGTATAAATAGACTCTATAAATATTACTCTCAATTTGACACTTGCCAAATGAAAATAAATACTACTATTAAGAATGGAGTGGTAATAAAGAAAGTGTTAGTACCGTACCGAATGAGGCTAATCCATCAAATTGTCTGGAAATCCATGCAATAGTAAAAAAAAATAATGTAAAGGACATTAAAAGCTCAGCTTAAAATGAAGCGGAGCTTAAAAATAAATGAAATTATTCGAGCAAAAAAGAGGCTGAAGAATTCTGGAAAATATCAGATATTTCCCTAAAAACCAACAGGAAAAAACGTATTATTTTATGTTTAGAACTTGAACATAATAGTCATTAATAAAAATATAATAAAAAAAAAATTCGCTCATTGGTTTAGTTTCTGTAAGCAAATTTGTATGCACGGATTTTTTCGTGCGCAGTTCTTATTTTAAAAGAAGACAAATTTTTCTAATCATCTAAACTTTCATATCGGTTTAGATATAACAAATCAGGATTATTTTAAATATTTGTCCAACTTTGGGACCCTGTGGACCCGCCTCAGTTATGCCTATATAGATCAAGCACTACACTCCACTATCCATTTCATTTTATGAATGGAAACGAAAAAATAATAGGAAAAAATTATTTTTAAATTTTTTACAATTGATTGAACTATTATAATTAACTATTTGCTTAATTTAATTAAAACATTGAAATTTGTATATATTTAAATTATTGCGTAATGGTCGGGATCGGAAGCATTCTGGATAATCAATTTTCCCGGTTAATTGAGTAACAATTTTGAGTAGTACATATTTTTATTTATATAATTTAATTATTCAAGGACTTAAATGATTAAATAACACTATGCAACAAATTGATGATCATCGCTTGGGGGCGGAATCATTTCGATTGCAATTGATACCTCTTGATATGTGTAATAAACCCTCCAAAGGATTTTTTTTGCTGGTAAGCAACATTTTAGTTTTATGACCACTTAAACTTTTCTTTTTTTGCACCAAAGTAGTTTTAGATAAATAGAAAAAAATAATATAAATATAGTTCGAAGCTAAAATATTTAAATATTTTATCTGATTATTACCCCATGGTCACTCTAGTCCGTTTAAACAAAAGTCTATTAAAACTTGAGTTTAATGGGTTAAAATATTCTACAGAAATTTTCTACGTTGAATTTAGAAAGCGTTTATCCAAAGAAATGAAATTGATGAAATTATTATTAATTTTATTTACGATTTGTACAAAATTTTTAATTTTATGTTATATTTTATTGCCTAATTTAAGGAGTTTATATAGGCAATGTCGGAAAATTTCATAATTTTCTTTTTTAACAACATATGATAAGTCGGATGAATTTTTTATCTTTGGAGACCCCTAGTAAAATTTGAAGAAGAAAATATCTGCAGAACATTTTAACCCATTAAACTCAAGTTTAAATCGACTTTCATATCATTTCCTTAAAACGGACTAGAAATGACCCCTTATAAGGTAAGATAAATGAATTTAAAGTTCTAATGAAATATTCCCGTTAAATGCTCTAAACATTTATGGAAAATTATTTTAGCTTCGAACTATATTGATATTATTTTTTTCGATTTATCTGTAACTACCTTGGTGCAAAAATAGAAAAGTTTAAGTGGTCACAAAACAAAAATTTTGCCTACCAGCGAAAAATCCTTTGGAGGGTTTATCATACATTATCAAGAGCTGTCAATTGCAATCAAAATGATTCCGCCCCCAAAATATTGTTGCATCTATATATATAAAAATTAATGTGTGTTTGTATGTATGTATGTATGTTTGTTTGTTTGAAGTCTATAGCCGCCTAAAGGGCTAAACCGATTTTCTTGAATTTTTCGCAGTGTGTTCCTATATGCCTGGAAGGAAAAATAGGCTACTTTTTATTTTGAAATTCCATGTGGGCGAGGTACCACGCCCACTTACTAAATAACTATTAAAAGTATTTAGTATATCTCTGAAATTGGTAATGCACGAATAACTTTGACACCTATATGAACATTCTGGAAAAAAGTAGACGAACTAGCAATAGGGGGTGTGGCACATCCCAAGCCTAATATTGCTTGCCAATACCAAAATGCCGTAAATTTAGGAAACTATAACAGTTACATTTCCCAAATTTTGTACAATAAACTTAAGTGTCAATGTGAACATATTGTGCAAAAATGGTCGGAAAAGAAATAGTGGTCGTGTCATCTCTCATATAAAGTTAATACCAAAATTTTTATATCTGGGAAACTATAAAAGTTAGAGAGCTCAAATTTTGTACGACTAGCATTAGCTTCAATATGAATATTTTGGACAAAAATTGGTACACTAGCAATAGTGGGCGTGGCAACTCCCATATAAAGAAAATATTAAATTATCATATCTGAGAAAATATAACAGTTAGAGTTCTAAAATTTTGTAGGAGCCACTTTGGTATCAATATTTAAGAAAAATATGGGCGGACTAGAAGTTGAATTAAATGCAAAAATTCGTATATCTGGGAAACTATTGGAGTTGGAATGCTCAAATTTTGCACAAAGAATTTTGACATCCATGAAAACATTTGTCTAATAAATTAGGATTATTTCACGTCCACATTTTACGCCCACTTTTTTAAAACTCTTAAACGGTTGCACCGATTTTCACACAATTTGACACACAAATAGTACCAGTGCCGCTGGTCATTATGGGCTATGTATGAACTGGGTTGGATGACACTCCCACATTTTACGCCCACTTTTTAAAACTCTCAAACGGCTGCACCGATTTTCACGAAATTTGACACACAGATAGTACCAGTGCCGGAGGTCGTTATAGATTATGAAAGAATTGGGTTGGATGTCACGCCCACATATTACGCCCACTTTTAAAAGATCTCAAACGGCTGCACCGATTTTTACGAAATTTGACACACAGATAGTACCAGTGCCGCTGGTCATTATAGGCTATGTATGAACAAGGTTAGATACCACGCCCACATATTACGCCCACTTTTTAAAAATCTCAAACGGCTGCACCGATTTTCACGAAATTTGACACACAAATAGTACCAGTGCCGGTGGTCGTTATGGGCTGTGAAAGAACTGGGTTGGATGCCACGCCCCCATTTTACGTCCACTTTTTGAAACTCTTAAACGGCTGTACCGATTTTGAAGAAATTTGACATACAGATAGTGCCAGTACCGGTGGTCGTTTTAGGCTATGTAAGAACTCCTAAACAGTAGCAAATGTTTGATATTCCCTATTAGGGGGTAGCGAAGAGCACCGGGTTACGCTCGTAGTGTAATATAAGAAAAAAATAATAATTTTGGAAAAAAAAAAAAAAACTGAACAATACATATGGATTTAATTTTATGTAGTTTCTATAAAAAAAACGTTATGTCGTATGTTTCTTCTTTTTCAAATTCATATTTTCGTTAACTAGCTTTTCATGAATGCGGTATACTTGGATTTTATCTTGCTCTGACTCATCTTATTCAACTGAGGGAATTACCCTTATTAGTTTTATTCACATTGTGTTTGATTTTTCATTATTCCCGGATAAAAGAGGTAATCACGGTTAATCGATAAAAAAAAAAGATGGATGGAAAAAAAATCAATTACAAATTTTCTTTCCCGGATAATCGACGTTGCCGGTTAATCGAATCACGGATAATCGAGCCCCCACTGTATTTCATTGGAACAAATAAATAAAACGAAGCCCTAAAATTCCTTTTTTACCTTTAATACTGCTCGCGAAAGGATAACGCTAGGAATAATATTTTAACAAACGGTATCTTAAAACGAGAAAAAAGTGAAAGTCGGCCAAGTCCAACTATATTATACCCTACACCATTGTGCATAAGTATAAAAATTCAATAAGGGGACTCATATTAGACCTGTGGCCAATTGTGGACCAATACTTCTACTAAGTGTAAAATAAAATATACGAATAAAGAATAATGCGTTGATACTAACAACTACCCACACGCAAAGAAAAAACATGATTCCGAAATGCTCGCGGAAATCAGGTGATGTTCCTAAATAGTTAATATGGCTAACACAATCAAATTATTGTGTTTTTGACTAAACTGAATCAATTATTTTTTGTTCTGATCATTTTAACATATGGTACTTTGTAATTATATAATATCGGTGTACTAAAAGAATAATATGTTTCATAGTAACATATTATTTCCATGAAATATTTGTATGTAATATTTTAATGCGAGGGCTGACAATAATATGCTCGTCTTTATTGTTATCTCTCTTTCGAAATAATTTACTCAGTCAGTAATGAAATCTTAAACGTGACGGACGTAAAGTGAAGAAAAACGTTTAAATAGATTCACAAAATTTGTATTAAAAAACTTTATTATTATTTTTTAATAACGAGATCCACGGAGTGCTGACGGAGCAAATCATCATTGGCCAAATTTAAAATTGGAAATATTTTTCGGTAAGTTCAATAAATATCAATAATTCAGTGCGGTCAAATATAAAAATAAAAATAAAAAAATGTATTTGTACAAATTTTCTTTTAGGTGTGTGAATGTGAAGATGAATTTTCTTGAACGACATCGTCCAGTGAAGGCTGTGGTATTTGTTTTCTAATTGCTTTCTATTCGCAAAATTTAAATTAAAAAAATAATAATAATAAATAAAAATACATTTTAACCGTATGCATAGTATTATGATTGGGGGTATTATAATATAGGGATCATGTTATATTTATGCAGTATGGTTGTGAGGACTGTCACATATAAATGTTATGATTGTGAGGTTCATATTATATTAATATTGGATAGGACAATATTATGTTCACAAAAGGGTATAATAACTGATATGATTGAGGGAATCATAAACCTAAACATTAATGATAGTTACCGATTATGATTTGACCAACCATGTTTTTTCTTTGCGTGCAGTGACGAACGTGTGTTACACATACTGAAATACGGGTGGCTTACTTTTGGTATATGGAGTACTCGGAATTCTATATACGTTTTAGGCTTACATTTACATAGACGATGGCCGCTTTTTCATTGCTTACCACCAACCCACAAAGTGTACGAGAACGTATCCTTCCTTCATACAGTTCTAACTATAATACTTTGTATAATAGTTTTGTAATCAAAATAATGTATTTTCTCATATACTTAGTATACGGTGCTGTAATTAACATAAAGTACTTGTTCATATGCACTCTACCGAAAATTTATGAAAAATTAAGTTTATAATATTTTTTTTGGTATTTTATTGTTTATTTATAATAAATAAAATTTAATAATAATTCAATACAGATTAATAAAAAACTTAAAACTTGGAATTAATTTTGTAATTAATCAATCTTAGTGTAACATTTGCATAACAAATTTTCAGTCATTACCTTAAAATGTTTAAATAATTCAAAAATATTCAAAATTATGAATATGAGGTTTTAGTAGACGGAGCCCTTTCTGCCTTGCTCTTTTTCTCATTTTTCATATTTTCATCATATTTCCTTTTGTTAATCTTGTTCTTGAGCTTCTTGGTAGATTCACGAATGTCCTTGATATAATCGGTATGCATGTAGCCATCATTTTTAATCGCTTCTATGTAAAGGTAAAAGACGAAAGATGAAACTGAAGTACATTTTTAAAATACACTTCTTGACTTACCGAAAATTGCAGCATTCAAAGACTTATAATCTTTAAAGGCTTTCTTGTCGTTCACGTTATGGTAATTGTATGAAAATACATATCAAGGATCTAATGAAAATTCTTGCGCAATCCTCCAGGATTCAAAATTCGTTTTATGATAGAAAGAGCAATAATAATTAAATAAAGCAAATGCGAAAAAATTTGAGAAAAAAATAGAATCTACCATTTCGGCTTTGCTCATTCAATACTTTTAAAAGGGCGCGTGTGGCTCTTGAAGAAGGCCGAAATCCCATACACGAGTCGGCCAATTCATCCTTCAATGGAGGCTTTTTAGCTTCACTTTTTAAAGGAAATTCAATGTCTGCGTTTAAAATTTTGCTCATAGATAAAGTTTCTTAATTATTTAATATTTCAGCAGTTTTATTGATTTCCTCAATTTCTTTTCCAACAAGATCAGTACAGGAACACATTTTTTTCTCCTGCACCTCCAATCGTCGTAGATGACGCTTGTTTAACCACTCCATTACATTTTTGCTTTTTATCAAATATTACGTATATTAATTATACACAATTTTAAATAATAATAAAATTTATTTTACAAAAGCACACGTACTTCACCATTAACCAATAAACACTTATAAAGTTTATGTTTTTCATCTTTTTTTCACTTGATAGCACACTACTACATACTTTGTACATGGCAGGGTAAGCAACTGCGCTTCTGCGTAAAGTACTTAGTACAATGAGAAAGTGTGTTACACTCAACTCTATACTACATTCTGCTAACTTTCTCTCTGCCAGTAATACTGTATTATGTACATTGTACAATATGAAGTAAGCGAAAGCATACTCTGTGTTACTCTTTGGCTTACAATTCTCAGTACTCGGAAAATTAGTCACTGGGTATATGATTTTATGTACTTTATTACGATTAACGCAAGTGGGTTTATATGAGTTATGGTAAATTGTAGACCGATTCTAATAAACAACTTTGTATGAAAGTTATACACGTTAAAGTGATTTTTATAGGGAGCTATGGTCAATTATGAACCGATAGAAATTTGGTATACAGATTTATAATAATATAAAAATTTTCTGTGCCAAATTTCATTAAATTATTTGCTATAATAAAGGTATTTATTAGCGTTAAGTACTATTCCGGGAGGAAATTTTGTATGGGGGCTTGGTGAAATAAAGGACCGATCATAACCAATTTCAATAGGCTTCGTCCTTGTGCCAAAATAACTATTCGTGTCAAATATCTTCAAGATATCTTTAAAATTACTTTATTCATACGGTTCACATGAACAGCCAGCCAGACGTACGGATGGACATAGTTAAATTGACTCAAGAAGATATTCTGAGTCAACCGGTCTAATTTTAAAATGTGGGTCCGATGATTTTTTCTGTGCGTTAAAAACATTAGCACAAAAGCATAATAATGTAGAGTATAATGAAGTAAACTTCATTTGTAGTGAGAACATTAACACTTTTGTTTTGGGCCACTTTAATGTACAGAATTTTTGTTTTAAATTTTCTGATCTATTGAAAATGACTGCCAAGAAATTTAAAAAGGTTTTCCCGTTCTTTTATTTTCTTCTTTTTATAATTTAAAATATAAGCAGAAAATTTTGCGTAAATATTGTTTGTTTTTCTTTAATACAGGTCAAATTGCTATGTTTGTTTTTTTGCAAAACAAATAAAATGATTTTATTGCTCTTTTTATATGATTTATTTCATAATTGACAAAACATATTCCAGATGGCAATAAAATATATAGAGAAAAGAAAATTCGTTGTGGTGAATAAGGATAAAAAAGCCATTTTTAATAAAAATAGATAATATGAAATTGACTTAAAAAAAAAAAAAATAAATAAATAGTGAAAACAATTAATAACAGATATACAAACTCAAAATTAAAATAATTTAATCGATTTAATTAAAGTTCTCTTAAATGTATTAGCGATATATTAGTACTTCAAGAGGACATCAAAGCCCTCTAAATATTAACGAAGTTTGTGTAATTTCTAATTTGAACTAAAAGGAGTTTAAACCATAGTACATAAATGGTTATCCCATCTACTTAACACAAAGCTATATTAACATTTTTTATGACTTATTTTGGACTTGTAATCTGTCAAAAGTTTTTCTTCAATAAGTCTTATATATCTTTATTCACCTTAACATTCTATTTATATTGAAAAACTTTATGATTGAAAATACCTACCAGAGTTCCATTTATATTTTTGGTTGAAATCCTTGCAAAACAATGTCCGGCCACCCACATACATACATACATCTTTTAGGAAAGTTATTGTTATGTACTTTCATACTATAACAAAAATTATGTTTTATTTCCGTTCCACAATGTCTCTCTGCCTCTCACTTAATACATAGATGATGTTTTAGTGGGTGTGTGTGTGAGTGTTTTTGATATGGCTCATAAAAAGTAACAGGCAGGATACTAAGAATTACCGTACATTTATTTTTATAGTTGGTGGACTTAAAACATAAAAATAAAAGTTTATATGTTTTCTCTATGTCTTCACGAAACTTACAAATAATTTAAAATGGCTTTCTTTATAATGGAACTTTTGGACGGACACCTACACACTCACATACATAAATCTAGTTGTTTTGGTACAAACATTGGCATATTCGAATCAATATAAATATTGGTTTGGCATATTCCCGTGTAGAAGAAAAACAATAACTAATCTTTTTATTTTTCTTAGTTTTATTTTTGGCTCCATTGTTGGCTGGTTGACTGGTTGGTTGGCTTTTTATTTAGTTTGTTCCTGTTTTGCTTGACATTTTTTTTGTAACGCTGCACTGTGGTACTAAAAGAAGGTCTCTTTGGATTTAAAGGTGATATTTTTTGAAAGCCATTTCTTTCTTTACAAATTCATCAGATTTATAGTTTTTAATAAAATTTAGTTTAAAAAGAATTTTTCCTATAAAATTTGCAATTGTGACCAGTACAGGATTGTTAAGTTTTAAATTGCAATTTTAAAAGTTTTCTTCTACTGTATTTCTGTACTGTACTTTATATTCTTGATACTTTTTCATCTCAGCATATTAACTTTAGCCAAAAGTGAGCATAGAAAAACAAAGTTTGCCAACATAAAAAATATTTTTCTCAAAAAAATAAAATAGAAAAAGTTTCTATTATTATTTTTGTGTGTGTGTGTGTAAGTGTTTGCAAATTTTGACGTAAAGACGTAACGAAATAATAGTCCTTACAAAAATGAAGCAACCACATTGAACAGAGTTTTTGTAACATTGTTACATTTCCGGTTAAAAGCAGGAAAGAAAAATATAAAAAATACATAGCTGCTACAAACATTTTTGGCAGGTATTGATGTGTTTGTTGATTTAGGACTTTTTCTACGGAAAAATAAGACTGCTATTATGATGTTTGTTCCAAGGTAGTCTTTAAGTCTTAAGCACCGTAGTGTTTGTTTAAACTGGACTGCTATAAAAAATAAAATTTCGTGGGAGTTAGTTTTACATTAAATGATTATAGTTGAAAAAAAAAAAAACTTAAAACTATAACAGTTTATGAGAAAAGTTGTAAAATAAAAATAGTTTAAAGAAATTTTGTTATAGATTTTCTGTAAGATATTACTTTAATTTTACACACCTTTTGTAATCGGCAATAAATTAAGAATATATTGGCTTGTAACATGAAACGGTGAAAATTTAGCAATTTATTGCAATAAATAAAAAAAGTAAATTTTAGCAAAAAAGAAACTTTAAAATAAATGATATTAATACAGTGTTGTCATTGGATAATGTTTCTTATTCACTGATTTTAAAGTTATTATTTTAAAGTAATGTCCGAATCAAAATTCAAACTAACTTTAAAAAACGGTTCGGAGAAGTAATAATAAAATTGTAAAAACTTTCTTTAACTTAATGCTGGCGTTTCGAGTTCTTAATAACACTGGTCGACAAATAATTTTTTTTTGAGCTCCTTCAAAAAAAAAAAAAAAAAAAAATGTAGACTAGATGGAATTCCGCATGCTAAACTCGAATCTGCTTTCAGTTTTTTTCCATCAGGTCGGGATTTTTTTTATGGGCGTGTCTAATATTGCGCCCTAAATAAACCGATTACTGGAGTATATTTCTCGAGAACGGTATGCACGATTTATATAAAATATATACAAAATACACCAAAATATGTGGAACAACATTGGCTTTAAGTCGCTTTACTATCAAATTTTTATCCGCTCAATAGTTTAGGAGATATTTCGAAAAAGTGTCGGAAAAAAATTGTTTCATGCAAAATTCAAGATTTATTTCTTTTACTAAAACTTTTTTTTTTAAAGTGAAAGCATCAAAAATATTTAATTTTATCACATTTATCTCAAAGCTGGCAAAACTGCGAGTAAATAAAGCCACATATTGTAAAAATTGATGCACAAATTTTGATTGGATTCACTGTTAAGTTTGGATACCCATGCATACCTATAGCTATGTGGAAATACACTAGTGGGCTAAAAAAATTTCTTTTTTTTCGTCTTAAAAAAAAAAAAAAAAATAGGTGGGTTAGATGGAATTCAACGTGCTAAATAAGGATCAGCTTTTACTTTTTTTCTATCACGCATTGATTTTTTTTATGGGCATGACTACTATGACCCCGCCTTTAGGCAGTCACACTTGTATAACTCGAGAACAGTTTGTCCAATTAAGATAAATTTAACTTTAATATATAGCGTCCTAAATTGTCTTTGAGCTGAATTTATGTAATTTTTTTTCCAGCTAATATTTCCGTGGTGAAAATTTTGATCCATAGCTTTCAAATTCTTGAGCGAATGAAAAATATTGTTGACATACCTTGAAGACAATTTTTGCATGCATTTTTAGATGTATCACTTATCAAAATCGTGTAAAGGGTTCTTGAGTTATAGCCTAAGTTTGACAAACCATTCTCGAATTTTACAGTGTGACCGCTGAATAAGGTGATGATATTAGTCATGCACATAAAAAAAACAGTACCCGATAGAAAAAAAGTAAATTCAGATTTTTGTTTAACTCGTCAAAGTCCACCTAGTTCACCTATTTTTGATTCAAGAAAAAACAAAAAAAATTTTTTTGGCCACCACTGTATTTCTACTCAATTGTATGTAACATGGGTATTTTTACTTAATTTACATGCCTTATTTTATTCGCAGCATTACCAGCTTTAAGATAAAGATGATAAACTGTAACGTTTTAGATGTTTTCATTTATTAAAATAAATTTTAGTAACAAAAAAATCTTATATTTTGCATGGAAATTATTTTTTGGGACACTTATTTGGTGAATTTGAAGTTTTTTTTAGTCCGCATCTTTTGGTGTATCACTTTGATCAATCGTACATACCGTTCTTGACTTATGAGGAAATATACTAGAGTAATGGTCTTACTATGGGCGAAATATTAAACACGCCCATAAAAAAAAAAATCCAGACCTGATGGAAAAAAAAACTGAAAGCAGATTCGTGTTTAGCACATCAAAATACATCAAGTCCAACTATTCGTCTCTGGGGGAGGATTTTTTGTAGACCAGTGTAATTAGACACGTATTTACGACAATTCAAATAAGAGAAGTTTGATACTCTAATTATATCACATTTCCACCAAGAGACCAATGTCGGTCAATTGTGAGAACCCTTCAACCGCAAAAGATAGAAGAAAGAAAAAAATAGTGATAAGAAGGAGAAGAATAGAAAGTTATTACATGTATACCCCTAATGCCCACTGAGCCAACCAATTCCCAAACGAAGCTTATGACGTCTACAAGCTTCTTATTCCGAAAGTCAAATAACCCGTCGAGAAATTGTCTGCTTAACCTTTTTTTCTTACGATGCTGCAATCGTGGACAATGACACACAATATGTTCAATAGACTCGGTCTCCTCAATGTTCTCACACACTCTCCAAAATCGGAATTGCTAGCGCTCCATTTAGACTTCATCTTCCCTATCATGCAGTGTCCCGTTATGATGCCTATCATGGTTCTTAAACTTTTCCTACTCAAACTCAGGAGAGGATTTTAGTCTGCCCTGTTGAGCGCCGGTCTTATCGCCCTCGATACCTTACAGTCCACTCTACTTCCCCAAGCATGATTGGTTGTAGCCGAGATTCATTCATTGATCTTCAGAGTCTCATCTTGATCAGCAGAGTCTCACCACATAATGTTCCAATAGCTCCCTCAGTGACCTCTTGCAGGTGGCCATTAGCCTAGGATTTTACTATGTGCGTATCCAAGGTCTTTGGAGCCGTCTGACTATCCACATAGAGAGTAACCTCGCTACGTTCAATCTGACTAATTTCGCGGCCTTTAAGATGCCAAGAATCTCTGCCTGAAAAACGCTACATTCATCAGGAAGTCTATATCAGCCTTTTACATCCGTACCCATAATGTAGATACCTGCACCAGTACCGATATCCATCTTTGATCCGTCTATAAATACTGCACAACCTTCATACAGCCTTTTTGTGTCGAACCAATCCTCCCTATCAGGAATTACCACAACAGGATTTAACCCAAAGTCCAATTCAATCGTACACAACCTTGGTGTGACCTGTTACTGATGAACCTTATAGTCCCAATTCCTTGATTTTCAATAGACTCCTTGCTGCCATACCTTTCACAAACTCCTCGAAGGGTAAGAGATGAAGTATGACGTCTAGAGCAGGCTGTGGTGTACTTCTCACTGCAATTGTAATGCCGATTGAAGCACACCTCTGTGCTTTCGACAAAAGGTTCCTATTACTCTTCCATTCCAGTGCCTGCCACCAAACAGAACAACCATGTGTAAGAATTGGTCTTATTACCGAAGCGTAGATCCAATTCACAACCTTCGGTTTGAATCCCCAGTTCTTGCCTATAGAGTTCCTACAGGTATAGTAGGCTTTAAGGCTACGTTTGAGTCTCTCCTGAATATTCCTTTTTCAAGTCAGCTTACTATCAAGAAATACTCCAAGATATTTCGCTGAGTCGGACAATTTCAGTTCTGTTCCACCCAGTACTTTCTAATGAACAGAACCAGCTCCGTTTTATCCTAGGAGGACAGCTCATCCAGCGCAGACTGCATGATCTCACTGATTGCGGAAAAGAATTTTCCCGTCACCAGTATGATCACATCATCAGCATATGCCACAATCTTTCGTCCCCGACTGTCAAACTGACGTAGAATGACGTTGACAGCCAATAGTCACAACAGCGGTGAGAGCACTCCCTTTTGCGGTGTTCTTCTAGTCACAAGTTTCCTTAAACATATTCCACCCAAGCTTGAGTTGATGATTCTACTGCTCAGCATAAGAACTATCCATTCGACCAAGAAGTCATGTATGTTAATATCCACCAGCGACTGCTTAATAGCCTCAATCTTAATATTATTGAATAACGCAGCCATGGTAAATTCCCTATGCCGAAGTCCTTGTTCTATGTAACATACCATTTTATGAAGCGCACTCTCAAAGGATTTTCCCTTCAGGTTAGCATGTTGAGCACTGCTTGTTGGTGCCAATAAATGATCTTAGGTATAGATTAATCAATCTATCTAATGTCTTCGAAAGAAAAGACGATAGGCTAATAGGTATATAATCCTTGGGTTTCGTGTGACATGTCTTCCCAGCTTAAGGTATGAAAATTACCCTTACCTCTCTCCACCCTCTCTGTATATGTCTATGTTTCAGACATTCAGTAAATACATATATCCGCTAGTAGTAGACGAACCACAACCGGTACATTCTGTAACATAACAGCCGAAAAATGCGACACAGGCCAGGTGACTTATAAGGCTAGAATGTATCAATCCACCCCGATTGCGGACTTTCCATAAGCACATTAAGTGACTCAGAGCTAGACTCTGTCCATGACCCATCTGATCTCTGGATACATTCCGAAACACTAGGGTCCTTAGACAGTATATTCCTGAATTTAATGTCCTAATGTCCTTTTTGTACTTATATAAATTTACGCTGTAGGTGCTCCAATCTTCAGTTTTTCCAGTTCTATGGGCCTTCCCAGCAAAAACTTGATAATTGTTTGTAGTTATGGATGTAGTTACTTTTCAATCATAACAACATACTTTCTGCATTACATGAAAGTAGATTAGTAAGTACTTACTTTTAACTTAATATGTAATCAGTTACATAAGATCAGATTTTTGGAAATGTTACTTTTTATCTATCTCTTCATAAAAATTATATATTTTAAAAGTGGGTAAAATATGAAAATACATTAATTATTTGTTAAAGTCACGAAGACTAAAACAAATAATTAATCGTAAACACACCAGTGTCCGGTGAAGTCGAAACCACGACGTAAGCAGACAAAATAGCCATTAGGTCACTTTTTACATACATGAATTTATTCATGAACTCTGTAATTTTAGTTTATGTAAAAACTACATCAAACATAAAATACGGTATAAATCTTAAACCAATAAAGGGGTATAAAAATGTACTAGAGGGAATTTTTAGGTAATTTTATTATCTACTAGCTAATACCCGGTGTGCTTTGCCATCCCCCGAAATAAAATACATAGTAATTAAAGGATTAAACAAATATATTTATTTAGTAATTAAAATAAAACATTTTTCTTAAAAATTAGATAGATGTTTCCCGTGCAAAATTTGAAAATTCAAGCTCTAATAGTTTCCCAGATATACTAATTTTTGTATTTAATTTTTATGGGAGGGACCGTACCCCCATAATCCGCTAATTTATTAGACAAATGTTTTCATGGATGTCAAAATTCTTTGTGCAAAATTTGCGCATTCCAACTCCAATAGTTTCCCAGATATACGAATTTTTGCATTTAATTCATATGGGAGGTACCATGCCCCCTACTTCTAGTCCGCCCATATTTTTCTTAAATATTAATTTTGATACCAAAGTGGCTACGACAAAATTTTAGAACTCTAAGTGTTATATTTTCTCAGATATGATAATTTAATATTTTCTTTATATGGGAGGTGCCACGCCCCCTATTGCTAGTGTACAAATTTTTGTCCAAAATATTCATATTGAAGCTAGTGCTAGTCGTACAAAATTTGAGCTCTCTAACTTTTATAGTTTCCCAGATATAAAAATTTTGGTATTAACTTTATATGAGAGATGACACGCCCAATATTTCTATTCCATTTTTGCACAAAATGTTCACATTGACACTTATGTTTATTGTACAAAGTTTGGGAAATGTAACTGTAATAAATTTACGGCATTTGGTATTGGCAAGCAATATTAGGCGTGGGATGTGCCACACCCCCTATTGCTAGTTCGCCTATTTTTTTCCAGAATGTTCATATAGGTGTCAAAGTTGTTCGTGCAAAATTTGAGGACTCTAGTATTACCAATTTCCGAGATATACTACTTTTAATAGTTATTTAGTAAGTGGGCGTGGCACCTCGCCCACATGGAATTTCAAAATAAAAAGTAGCCTATTTTTCCTTCCAGGCATATAGGAACACACTGTGAAACTTTCAAGAAAATCGGTTCAAACAAGCATACATACATACATACATACATACAAACACACATTAATTTTTATATATATAGATAAATGTTGTATTAACATCAAAATACGTACTATGCTCAATAAGTTAGTTATATGCAAAAAGTGTGTGATTCATTTAATTTTACTGTCTTGTGTACTAAATAAATTTTGTGTTTAAAATAATGTTTGTCAAATTTTTCAAAATTAAAAATTCTAGACATAAAAAAATAAATTCAATAAAATACAATTTTATTTGTTAATGTTTACAAAAATCAATTTCTTATTTCAAAAGGCTATTGGTAAATTATTAGTGTTTAAAAGTGGTAAGTATCCGAATATTACTAAAAAATATCCACTAATTTGTATTGTTTCTCTTAGGCACATTGGTACAAATTTATAATACCATGAAACTCAACAGGCAACAAATTTAAAGCGATTGCAATTTAGGAAATACAATTACATAAAGGTAAGAAAAATTTATTTATCTTAAAACAATTTGTTAAACATATTAAACTCTTAACAATTTTATTAAATTTCTGCACGGGTCACAAGAATGCGCTTCAAGAATTAACTCCATGTCTTTGGTATGAAATAGTATGTCAAATCCTGATTTCCGAATATTTTCAAATAAATAAATTTCAAAAAAAAAAAAAAAAAAAAAAAAAAAAATTATCTGCTTTTTATTTTCAATATGTTCGAGGTATGAATACGAAATTGAAATCTTTTTATCTCCAAAGTTTTGGCCTTGAACAAAATATAATAGTTCTGACTGAAACATGGCTCCGTGATAAACCAGCAAAGAAGATCCACAATTCCGAGATAATGTGTGATAAATTTCAAATATACAGGCGAGATAGAGTGGAAAAAGATGGTGGTGGTGTTTTGATAACAATTTCGACTCTTTTACCATCGGAAGAAATTGTGACAAATGAATTTCGAAATATTGAATTCATTGCTACTTGTGTTAAACTTATAAATATTAAAATATTTATAACATGCTCCTATATTCCTCCAGCATCAAGCATGGATATTTATGAATCTCATTTAGAAGCTATACAATTTGTAGTAAAGAAATCTAAACCAAATGATATGATTATTGTACTCGGTGATTTCAATCTTCCAAATGTTTCATGGATCAGAACTCCAGACTCTAATTATTTAAATCCTTCAACAGACACGAACATACAGTTATTAGATTCTATCGCTGATCTAGGACTCTTCCAAGTTAATAGAGTAGCAAACTCATTGGGAAAATTTTTAGACCTAATATTTGTTGATCAACCCTCAGATACTAGTATTCACCGCTGTAGTTCTGTATCTACTCCAGAAGATAATTATCATCCAACACTTGAAATCAATATTCTGGTTAATACACACCTTGCTCAAAAAACTTCCATAAGCGATGAATTTGTGTTCGACTTTAAGAAAGCTGATTATTTAAAACTAACACAACTTCTTTCAACAAATAATTGGTTCCAGCATTATTCAACTAACAATCTACAACCATATGAAATTGACTCAATTATTATACAATTTTATGATGGTTTATTTAATTGTTTTAGACAATCAATCCCAATGGTGAAGAAAACTGTTCTTAAGGGTCCTCCATGGAATACTAAATATCTATCCAAGCTCAAAAATTTAAAAAATAAACATTATAAGATATATAGAAGAACTGGCTTAACTACTGACTATTCTAGATATTCTGTCTCAAGATCTATCTATAACTCCACAAATAACCAATGCTATAATAATTATCTCTCCAGAATAAAACGAAATTTTAGACTCAATCCGAAGTCGTTCTACAATTTTGTCAACTCAAAACGCAGAGTTTCAGGTTATCCACCTATGATGAAATATGAAAATAACGAGTCATCACAGGATACTAAAATTTGTGACATGTTTGCAGACTTTTTCTCCTCCTCATATTCTAATAAAAAATTTTGTAAATTCTCAAACTACCCATATAAAATTACAGAATCGACTCCAATTATTTGTCCGGTATTACATATATCCACTATTATGAATGAAATAAAAAATCTAAAATTCTCCGAAAAATATGGTCCCGATGGTATTCCAAGCTGCGTGTTAATCAAATGCATAGCCCCATTAAGTTCAACTTTAACATACTTATTTAATATGTCCCTTTCCAATGGCTATTTTCCAGAGATTTGGAAGAAGTCATTTATTATTCCCCCGTTTAAATCTGGAAGTAAGTTCAATATCTCTAATTATAGGGGTATAGCGAAATTAAGCGTCATTCCCAAACTTTTTGAAAAAATAATAACAGATATTTTATCACACCAAATATCATCTTCCCTTTCTCCTGCCCAACACGGATTTAGAAAAGGATGCTCCGCCACTACAAACCTTTTGGAATTCACAAGTAATATTATAAGTTCTTTCAATCATCATATGCAAACTAACACCATTTACACTGATTTCAGCAAGGCCTTCGATAAAGTGAATCATGATCTTCTTGTATATAAGCTACATACTTTAGGATTATCTCCATTATTTCTAAAGTGGATTAAAACCTACCTTATAAATAGACAACAATGCGTTCTGTTCAGGAATCATAAATCCAAATCTATTCCAGTTCCGTCCGGAGTGCCTCAAGGTAGCCACTTAGGACCAGTACTATTCCTTATTTTTATTAATGATTTACCATCCTGCATCAAATACTCAAAAATATTAATGTATGCTGATGACGTAAATCTTTTCCTTAGCTTTAAAGACCCCAGTCAATGCTCCCTACTTCAAGTGGATTTAAATAATTTCCTTAATTGGTGCAATATCAATTTGATGGATTTGAATTTGAATAAATGTAAATATATGTCATTTTACAGACGAAGTCCAGTACTCTGTAGTTACACCTTTAATAACCATCAGTTAGAGAAAGTTGAATCATTTCTTGATCTTGGGGTTCTCCTTGATAACAAATTAAGTTTTAACTCTCACATATCGCGAACAGTTAATAAAGCAAAAGGAGTTTTAGGTTTCATAAAACGTTGGGGAAAGGAATTTGAAGATCCTTATATTACAAGACAGCTTTATGTATCCCTTGTAAGACCTATCCTGGAATATGCATCTGTTGTTTGGGATCCTCAATATGATGTTCACGTAAAGAAAATTGAATCAGTCCAGAAGCAATATATGCTGTTTTGTCTACGATCACTTCCTTGGAATCCAAACATAAATCTTCCCCGTATGAAAGTCGTTTAGCATTAATTAAACTTCCCACACTTAAGAATAGACAAATTTATCTTAACACTTCATTCATTATAAATTTAATAAATGGGGCCACAGTTTCCGAGTTTCTTGTTCATAAACTTGAATTCCATATCCCATTTCGTCCAACAAGGAACTACATCCCGCTTAAACTACAATACTTCCGTAACAATTATTCCAATTTTGATCCGTTTCGTAGAATGTGTAATGATTTTAATATGTTATACGATGATGTAAATGCTATCAAAGAAAAAATTCGTAACTTTTTGAACCTATGAGTTCTTTTTAGTTTTAAGTTTTCGTTTTTATAAAATTTGTAATCCTATATGAATTTTAAATTAATATATATATTGTACCTTAGCCTGTAAGAAATTATATTTCATTGGCAAATTAAATAAATAAATAAATAAATAAATAAATAAATAAATAAATAAATAAATAAATAAATAAATAAATAAATAAATAAATAAATAAATAAATAAATAAATAAATAAATAAATAAATAAATAAATAAATAAATAAATAAATAAATAAATAAATAAATAAATAAATAAATAAATAAATAAATAAATAAATAAATAAATAAATAAATAAATAAATAAATAAATAAATAAATAAATAAATAAATAAATAAATAAATAAATAAATAAATAAATAAATAAATAAATAAATAAATAAATAAATAAATAAATAAATAAATAAATAAATAAATAAATAAATAAATAAATAAATAAATAAATAAATAAATAAATAAATAAATAAATAAATAAATAAATAAATAAATAAATAAATAAATAAATAAATAAATAAATAAATAAATAAATAAATAAATAAATAAATAAATAAATAAATAAATAAATAAATAAATAAATAAATAAATAAATAAATAAATAAATAAATAAATAAATAAATAAATAAATAAATAAATAAATAAATAAATAAATAAATAAATAAATAAATAAATAAATAAATAAATAAATAAATAAATAAATAAATAAATAAATAAATAAATAAATAAATAAATAAATAAATAAATAAATAAATAAATAAATAAATAAATAAATAAATAAATAAAATACTTCAGTACTTACTTGTAACCGATAATGTAACTAGTTACTATTCATTTTGCTAATAATGACTTCTGTAATACTTTGAAACTAATGAGTGATTGAATAGCTACAAAGTAATTAGTTCTTGTAACGACATCTAAGTAATGACTTTCTGAAATGCCTACCTGTAATAATATAGAGTAAGTAGTTGCCTCTAATGACATCACCGTGTTAAAATAATGAGTTATTCATCTAATGTGAAAGTAGTGTAGAGCCATTATATTAGCTTCTTATCTCATTACATGGCAAGCAAAGTTTTTGCTGGGTTATTATAGAGCCTACCGACAGTGGTCCGTTTTACACCTAATTCCTTTGATCACCAGACCGGCTACTTTCTTTTACCCGCATAGCTTACCGGACAGGAGAGCTCATAGCTTCTGATAATTGGCTCCATCATATTTTCCACCATCATGTCCAAACTATCCTTTGACGTAAACATTTTAGGAGTATTGGATAGTCTTAAACTCAAATCACGCCGGAAAGCATCCCAATTTGTCCGTCTAGGATTCCTATAATGTTTTCTCTCCGAACACAGAAAGTTCAGACTGAAGGTTATTCTGCTATGGTCATAGAATACTCTATAGCTACTTTGCAGTCTTCTACCAGGACTTTAGAGTTGGTCTTTGTGATTCCTATTCTTCGTTCTGAACGTAGGAATAATCCCCCTTTTACAGACTAAAAGCCTATTTGAGATAATGAAATCAAAAATTGCTTCACTTCTCTTATTAATATCCTTGCTACCCCATTGATTGTGGTATGCATTGGCATCACAACTGAGGAATAGACGTATGCCATTCCACCTCGCGTATTTGACTACAGCCCACACCTTGTCATCTGGTGGTTCCACAGCCTTATATGGCATGTAAACCGAGGCCAAGGCAAGCTTACAGCCTCCTTTTGCCTCACCTTGAACGACCGTTAGGTCACCATTCATTCCTTACTAAGATGAAGTGGTTCTTAAAAGGGTACACTAAACAGGTATAATCGTCGCGGCAACAAATACAACAACCCAACTTTTTCCCTCTCTTTCTTGTAGTTTATATGTCAAAAACAACTGATTAAAATACATTGCAAAATATACAATTTTATTTTTTTTGTTACTATATGTAAACAATAAAATGTAAACAAACTTTGACAGATCTCATACACAAAAACAAAATCAGCTGGGCCGACGATTATACCTGTTCAGTGTACCCTGGTTCTTACCTTAATCTCAGTAGACGGCGCGAACAATTTATATCCCTTGGCCCTAAGTCCACAAACTTGGTTGTTGTTTATCCAAGGCTCCTGGATTAGGATTGGAATCTCTTAATATTACTAAAAACTACAAGGTACTATGCTCTGTATTTATTTTATTTTTTTTATTATTTTAAGGAATTGAACTTTTACAATTTCCTCCTTAAGTTTATTTTAACAACTAAAATAATATAACTATCAAAAATTTAAAGCTTAGTATACTCCGAGGGTGAAAAAAGTATAACAGATAAAATATTTATAGTTTCTCAAAAAAAAAAAAAACACTTTTACAAAAATTTTACTTTAATTTCTAAAATCAGAAAAAGTATAAATTAGATTTTTTTTTAATTTAAATTAAATTACTTAGCTGACATAATTCTTCGTTATACAGAAAAATATCTTTTACAGAACCGAAACTATGCCACCTTAAAGTTTTATAAGTCACGGAAAATTCCAAAAACATTGTATTATTGCACAGTGGGGCTGAATCAAAAATTTTTGGAAATAAATCTGTAACTTCTGATCGGCTGATTGGATTTGCATGAAATTTTTTTTTGGACTCGGTAAATATATCGACTTCAAATTTTTATTATTCAATAGATAATTTTGTTCTTTAACTAGTTAAAGAAAAAACAAATAAAATTTTTCGGAAATACTAGGGTATATATTAGGGTGGGTCAATTTGTTCGAATGATAAAAAACGTGACAGGCGTATAGCAAAATCGAAATCTATATAAAGTTCTAAGAAAATTACCCAAAGAAAGTATGGATCTAAAATGAAAACCTAGCTACCGCCGAGAGACATGAACATTTTAGTTTAAGGTATTTCAAAAAAAAAAAAAAAAAATTGCATAGATTCATTGGAAAACAACATGTTATCACTAAATTCAAACATAATATACTAAATAAAACACAAATATAGTTGCTCTTTTTGGACAAATTATAATGTTCCCGCTAAGTATTGCCGAAGAAACATGGCACATTGGTCCTGCATCGATATTACATTTTAATTTTTGTACGAATTACGAAGCTTAAAAAAGAGAATGATTTTGCTAAGCTCCGCTCTTCTTTTTTAAAAGGTACAATTTAGTAATCAGCTGAGAAGTTATCATCAAAGAGTAATTAGAATTCAATATTATTAATAGTTCTAGTCATTGTAGGAATTTTCCGTTTATACAATTTGTAAAAACGTGGTGTTAAACATTTGCTTTGATTGATTTATGCACTTGATAGTTAACTTTATTGAAAAATGTGGTATTTTTTGCACAAAACAGTATTTCGCAAAAACATATATCTTTAGGGCAAGTTTTTCAAGCTTTTCGCTTGGAAAGTAAGCATTTGCATATTTCAAAACAATTTCACAAAAAATTCTTATATTTTAAATATTTGCATAAATTTAACAAAAAAAAGTTAGTTTTCTTAACAAAAACACAATTTTTTGGTGATTTTTTTAGAGTTCAATCAAATAATTTCAAAAAAATTTTTGGTGAGAATTTTGAGTACATTGTAAATATTGTAAAGAAAAATAATTCGGAAGCGTCATATATGATACTTAAAATTAAAATAGTTATATTTTTATAAACATCGAAATCTATTAGAGATTGAAAGTTAAAAAATGCATATTTGTGCATATTTTCTACATATTAATATATGAAAATGCATTAATTCGTTGATTTTTATATACATATTCATGCTATTTTTGCATATTTCTGTGCATATTATAACATTTTTTCGTGCTTTTTCAAGCGCATATTTCAATTATTTTTGTGCATATAAAAACTTGCCCTGTATATCTTCAAACATATATCTCAAAAACTAAAAGTGATAGAACATTTCCAAGGTCATATTCAAGCTTAGCAAGCAAAACGCATTTAAAAGCATGTAGACAACTTTTAGAAAGGTGTATTTTGGTACCAGTGTCTTAAAGAAGAAAAGAAAATTTTCTAAGGAAAATACACAGTTAACTGCCACTATGTTTCCATTAATATCTCAGGATCCAAGGGGAAAATATGCATAGCTTTCCAAGACTTAAGATTTAACCAATGACCTTTAACCTTTATTTATAAAAAAATGTGGAGTACCATTACCTCTTATTTGAGACCTAACTGGTATCTATGTGTTGAGTAGTTTTTGAGATAACAGCATTTATGGCAAAACACTGTTGTTAATTTAAAACGATTTTTTTAAATTTCCAAGATTCCATTATGTCATTATGGCGGGAGCTAGGTTTTGAATTTACACCCATAGCTTCTTAGGCAAGTTTTCTTAGAATTTATTGTAGATTACATGTTTGCTATACGCCTATCTACAAAAAGAATTGACCCACCCTAGTATATATGAAAAAACTGGACCAAGAACATGCAAAATTGAGGTACTTAAAAATTCAAACGCAAATAACTCCAAAATTATAAGAGATAAATAGGTCACGCAAGCATGTTTTTTGTAGGTCTTATCAGGGAATACAATAATATATAAAAGAGAAACAAAAATTTAGCAAGCGATTAAAAATTTTGTATATCAGAGGTACCCTACTTTGAGCCCCCAAAGCTCCGCCCCTAAGGGGTCTGTTGAATATCCCTTCCAAACTTAATATTGCACACTCCTCTCCTATGCTTATACTAAATTTCATGCAAATCCAATCAGGCGATCAGAGGTTACAGATTTATTTCCAAAAATTTTCGATTCTGCCCCACTGTGCCGTGTTACAAATATTTGGATGTTATATTAGTTTCTTCATTGATAGTCAAGTCATTTTAAAGGCTCTAAACATATGTAATAAAAGATCAAAGAGCTGAAAGTACTTTGTGAACAGAATAGTAGTATGCTATATTTTTGGAAATTAGACGGCCGATTTTCTTGCAAAGAAAGGGCATATCTACAATTAGAATCTGAAATTTCGGTTGTTTTTCCAACCATATCAACATAGTAAAACTAAGTACTCAGTATTTCTCTATCACGTTAAATTTCATTAACATGATTTCTTTAGAACGTGAGCTTTTGTGTTAAAAAAAAAAAAAAAAAAAAAAATATGAACTTGTTACCCATAGATATTTTTCCCTTAATTTAATAAATGTAGCACAAATTTATTATCCTAATTTTTTCCAATTTAATTTATTTATAAAAAGATTCTTTTGTTTTCTTAAATATTGTGGATATAAATTTAAAAAACCAAAGAAATACATTTCAAGAACCGTTTTCTATTACTTTCCGTTACCAAAATGACCAAAAACAAAATAAATAAAAAAACATAGGAATTAAGTTTAATGGATTTTCTTTTATTACAAGAAAAAAGGGTCAAAGTTTTAAAGCCACAAATAGTACGAAAAATACAATTGGGTCAACGCCATAAACAAAAAAAGGGGAGAAAAAGTTTTTAATCACATCTTTATTTTCATGTTTTTGAAGTTGCTGTTACTACAATAAATACGTGGTAGACTTAATAATTCTGTGCATTGGTTTAATGTGAACAATTCAATTAAACTTATTAATAGGAAATGTACGTTTTTAGAAATACATATCAATAATTTTTCTAATCATTAGAATTACCATTAAAAATGACCTTGAATGTTTATGTTATCTTTAATTAAAGAAGGGACTTTAAAAGTCGTTTTAGGGGCCATAACTAAAGTTTTATTACTTGTTGTACCATGGATTTTATTTATGTAAAATATTTATGGTGGGGTTTTATTTTTTCTTCTATAGCCAACAAATGAATGAATAAATGAACAAAAGCATGAATGAACGAATGAATAAATAAATGAGTGAAGGTGTTGTACAACTGGGACGAACAGTGAGAGTGGTCATGCAATATTTTTAAAAACAGTTGCTTTAAGTTGTTTTTTTATTTGCAAAAAAAAAAAAGGACAATGGTTGTACACAATGTAATGACTGCAGACATACTAAATAAAAATTTATTTGTTGTCTCAGTCTGTATAGTTTCATTTTGTTATTTGTTAATGTTGTCGTACTTGTTGTGATTAATTTATACAATGTTAAACTAAGCGCATATTTAAGAAAATTCAACAATTAATCATGTTAGCAAAGAAAAAGACACAAAATACGAGATGTACAAGTTTTACTTGCTCTCCTGACTTTCTTCACACAAATGTTTGAACAAAAAAACAAAACCTGTGAGTGGTTATATGTAGGAATAAGAATAAGAATCTTTGTCTTTGTGAAAAACTTTTAATTTACCTAATTACAATATAAATTGTTAGTATTTGTTTGTTTACTTGGTTGTCTGTTGATTCATTTTCTTTAGTTCCAAATACTTTTTCTTTCAATGATTAAAATAATGGAATGTTTTCGAGGGATGAATACATTTTAAAACTCATTCGTTTAAGTTGTTTTTTTTTTTTTTTTTTTTTTTTTTAGAAGAAATAAGAAAAATATTTATTCTTGTCACTTTGTTGTTAAATTAATTGCTTGCGGTTTTAAAGCTTTAACCTTGTTTGCTAAGGATAAAGTTTACTAGAAATTCTTAGAAGTTTAGTTGAGGATTTCAAGTCGTTTAAGATGTTTTGCTTTTTTTACACAACTTGTGTAAGATATTGTTGTCTCAATTATAAGGGAATAAAAAGGACGTAATTGAAGTTTTTGTGTTAAGTCATATCTGCTACAAAATAATAATATTTATTTTGTTAAATCTTGATTTTAATTATAAGGTGTAGTAATAATCGAAATTATAAAATGCGTTTAAAGTAAAAAGAAGACAATCAATTTAAGTATGTACATTAGAGTGCTCCAAGCTTGTATGAAGGAAAAAAAAAATGTTATCCTACAGGCCGCCCCCCCTAAAATTGTTCTATGGGTTATAAAAATACGTCGTGCAAAAAATTAGGGCAATAGGACTACATTAACTGGTGCCGCAACGGCTCTGAAGTTTAAAGATGCATTTACAAGGGGAAAATATGCATTTTTTTCAGTTTTCACAAAAATTTTGTCATTAAATAATTAGTTTTGCCTTTTATTGTAAAAGAATCGTAATGTACACAGAATTAGTGTTACAAAAAGATATAAAACACAAAAATTGGTTGAAAAATGGAAAAGTTATTGAAAATTCCCCAGGCCATTAACGTGTCTCAGAGCACTTGAATTCGAAATGTGACAAAAAAAAAAAATAAATATTAAAATATTATTATATTTTTGATTAAAATAATGGAATGTTTTCGAGGGATGAATACATTTTAAAACTCATTCGTTTAAGTTGTTTTTTTTTTTTTTTTTTAGAAGAAATAAGAAAAATATTTATTCTTGTCACTTTGTTGTTAAATTAATTGCTTGCGGTTTTAAAGCTTTAACCTTGTTTGCTAAGGATAAAGTTTACTAGAAATTCTTAGAAGTTTAGTTGAGGATTTCAAGTCGTTTAAGATGTTTTGCTTTTTTTACACAACTTGTGTAAGATATTGTTGTCTCAATTATAAGGGAATAAAAAGGACGTAATTGAAGTTTTGGTGTTAAGTCATATCTGCTACAAAATAATAATATTTATTTTGTTAAATCTTGATTTTAATTATAAGGTGTAGTAATAATCGAAATTATAAAATGCGTTTAAAGTAAAAAGAAGACAATCAATTTAAGTATGTACATTAGAGTGCTCCAAGCTTGTATGAAGGAAAAAAAAAATGTTATCCTACAGGCCGCCCCCCCCTAAAATTGTTCTATGGGTTATAAAAATACGTCGTGCAAAAAATTAGGGCAATAGGACTACATTAACTGGTGCCGCAACGGCTCTGAAGTTTAAAGATGCATTTACAAGGGGAAAATATGCATTTTTTTCAGTTTTCACAAAAATTTTGTCATTAAATAATTAGTTTTGCCTTTTATTGTAAAAGAATCGTAATGTACACAGAATTAGTGTTACAAAAAGATATAAAACACAAAAATTGGTTGAAAAATGGAAAAGTTATTGAAAATTCCCCAGGCCATTAACGTGTCTCAGAGCACTTGAATTCGAAATGTGACAAAAAAAAAAAAAAATAAATATATTTTTGAAAATATTCGAATAAAACAATTGTTTTACTTAAAATACATCTGTAGTTACGTGAATATGAGTTTTTGTCCTTATAGAATAACGTTAACCTGTTCTCAGCTATGGTCAACAAATTTTTATATTTTTAACGGTCGTTTCAAAACTCAAATTTCAGTTTTTTTGATACTTTGTTAAAAAAATTTCAATATTTTTGGGAGATCTCATAGGAATTTATGGACAACAGATTACGGAATAAAACAGTAAAAAAATTAGGTCAATACCTCTTATAGTTGCCTGTTTATGAGTTAATGTCGTCCAAATTGTATGAAACTCTTGATTTATATTTAGAATTATGTGGATTATAAAATTTTAAAAAAGTTCCATTTAAAATACACAACAATGTAATAAAATGGCTGATTTGCCAAAATATTACATAAAAATGGGTTTTTCTCGAAATCCGCTGAATTCAAAATGCAGGTACAGGCAAACTATATTGACCTAATTTTTTTACTGTTTTATTCCGTAATCTGTTGTCCATATATCCCGATGAGATCTCCCAAAAATATTGATATTTGTTTAACAAAGTATCAAAAAAACTGAAATTTGAGTTTTGAAACGACCGTTAAAAATATCAACATTTTTTGACCATAGCTGAGAACAGGTTTACGTTATTCTAGAAGGACAAAAACTCATATTGATGTATTTTAAGTAATACAATTGTTTCATTCGAATATTTTCAAAAATATATTTATTCGAAAATTCGAAACTTCGTTTTTTGGAGCACTCTAATGTACATATATTCAGGTTGTCACAGAATCCAATTGTTGTGAGCATTGGATTTGAAAACGATAAAAAAAGACTTGGGTGTCCTGAGTGCTTGAGGTTTTGTGCTCTAACTAGAATTAGTGTCGATTTTAGGTGTCATACGAGGGTGGATCAATATTTCCGCGACTTTTCGAACTTTCCTCGTATTTATATGAAATGCAATACTGTTCCCATTAAGTACCACCTGTTAATAGACTACTGTCAAATTTTGAGCAAGTGTCGTCATTTACTTTGCGTTTAACAGCTGTTCTAAACATACAACCTTGTGTATTTTTCTAAAAATGGAAAAAAGTGAATTTCGATGCTCATTAAACATTATTTTTTGCGAAAAAAAACCGTCAATCAAACCAAGGAAAAGCTCGATAAATACTATGGGGACTCTAAACCATCGATTTCAATGGTAAAAAGTGGTTTATTGACATTCGTTGTGGTCGCACAAGTACAAATGACGCTGAACGTTCTGGACGGCCAATTGAGGTCAGTAAACCCGAAAATGTCGAAAAAATCCACGATATGGTGTTGGCCGACCGAAGAATAAAAGTGCGTGAGATTGTTGATGCCATAGGCATTTCATATGGCAGTGTGGTTTTGATTTTAAATGATCAGCTTGGTTTAAGAAAGTTGTCTGCAAGATGGGTGCTCTCAATTGACCATAAACGTTAACATGTGCCAACTTCAAAGGATTATTCGTGGATGAAATATGGATCCATTACTGTACTCCGGAGACCAAGCAGCAGTCTAAACAATGGGTTTCTCCGGGTGAAACCCATTTGTCGGCCAATAAGGTGATGGCAACAGTTTTTTGGGATACACGCGGGATAATCCACATCGATTACCTTCAAAAGGGAAAAACAATAAATGGCGAATATTATGCCAACTTATTAGACTGATTTAATGAGGATTTAAAAAGAAAACGAACCCATATGGCCAAGAAAAAAGTTATTTTTCTTCAAGATACTGCACGGGAGCACACCTATGCAGTCTCAATGGCAAAACTCTATGAATTGGGCTACAAATTGGTACCTCATCCGCCATATTCTCCGGATTTAGCCCCTAGTGACTACTTCCTATTTCCAAAACTAAAGAAATGGCTCGGTGGAAAGAGATTCAGCTCCAACGATGAAATTATTGACTAAACAAATGCCTATTTTAAGGACCTCGATCCTATTTTTTGGAAGGAGTACAAAAACTGGAGAAACGTTGGACTAAGTGTATTGAGTTAAAAGGAGATTATGTTGAAAAATAAATTTTTGTTTTGCAAAAAACAGTGTGTTTCATTCAAAAAGTCTCGGACTTATTGATCCGCCCTCGTAGAATCCAATTTTATCGATTTTTCTATTGGAAACAAACCAAGCAGCTGACAGATTTCATTTGCACGCTTTTGTTTTTTTTTCTTTCAGTTGGATATTAAAAAAAATGTAAGTAAATAAATATTAATTTTATAAAAAATATTTAAATAAAAACATATTTAGTTAAATATAGGGGAAAACATAAAAATAAGACACAAAACTCTATATTTATGGAGTTTATGGAAAAATATCCGGATATTGCTAAGGGTTTTACAAAGCGTCTAAACCATTTGGCAACAATTGGCTGAATCAGTAAACAGGTCCACCACAAAAGGATGTAAATGTATAGAAAAAGATAATCGAAATTTATTTCACAAATCAAAGTGTGTTCCGGAATTTTATTGTTTTCTTATTATAGACATAGACTGAATGGAAAAGTGAAATTAAAAGAAAGCTTGAGCAAAACAAGGCTGAATCCAGGGCAGTGGTGTAATTTTTTAAAATATCAGCTGATGCAAACAGAAGAGACAATAGTGCGTATATCTGGCATTGTATAATCAGTAGAAGGCGTTATAGGTGTAGCGGTTGGTCTCAGTGAAGATAAAGGTGGTGTTAGTGATAGAGAAATGCCGTCAACAACGTCAAAACGGTCAATGTTACCTGTATTAGTTACCAGCACTCCAAAAGGCTGAAAATAGATAATACTGGTGAACATTTGAAGAAATTTTTAGATGAGAACAATAAAAGAAAGCTCGAATTGAATGAAAAGTTGGACGAATTAATAAAAATTTTAAAGGAAAGCGCCAGCAGTTTAAGACATGTTTATAGAGCAATTGGAAAAGGTAATGACACAATTGCGAGTGCAGTTACCGATCGAAAAATTTAATTTGTGCGTGTCAGTAATAAAATTTTACAAACAATGCAAGAAAAAAATTAACTGAAAAAGAAACAGGTGGATCTCGATTTACTTAAGCTCGAGTTGCAAAAATCCTACGAAAAGTGATTTTAAAAAAAATTTAAAAAAGCATTTGTGTTCCTTATTATAAGTACAAAAATTATATAATGCCGCTTTCGTTGTATTCGACATTCTTCAGATGTTATATTATGTTAAGCACAGCAGACATTTATAATTTCTACCACCTCTTCCGGTCGATAATGCAAGGTGTTCATTAAGCAGAAAAACCGGCTTTTTAGCATACCAATAGTTCGCTCCACAATGTTACGAGCTGATGAATGGGACATATTTAATTTGTATTCTTTAGAATTATAAGGCGGATTTCTGTACGAAGTTAACAAAAATGGCTCAATGCCATTCCTAGTAATCTCCTAGTAATTTAATAAACATATTCTTTTACAAAGTAAATAAACTTTTCGGCGATAAGCCCTCGTCCAAATCTGTATGCTTTCAGAATTGTATTTTAAGCAAAGCAACAAAAAAATCTAAGAACCTTCTTTTTTCTTAAATGTACACTGCCGTTCATCTGCATACGACATAAATGTTATTCAGATTTTCCAGTTTCCTTCTCAAAATTCATAAGAGTACTTAAAGTTTTTACAGTTTCAGTTTGATGTTAAAATTAATGTCCTTCATTTAGATTAAACAAAGCATTTTTAAAGATTGTCTTTATAAATTTATTAAAGTTAATATCTTCTTTAAAAAAAAAAATAGTGATTTTTTTAGCTCATCAGAATACGACATTTTTCTATCTATTTTATTTTGTAACAAAGTAACATCTGAAAAGTATGTTTTTATTGATTTTAATAAAAATTAAACTAGTTTGTTTTGAATTCCTACAAAATGAGAAGGAAAAAAAACATTATCAAACGAGGAAATTGGCAAAATCAAAGCCTAAATATTAGCCAAATAGCAAATAATATTGGTCGAACTCGTTTTGTGGTCAGTAATTATCTTCATAATCCATCCAATTATGGAAAAAATATGATAGGAGGTACCTATACTGTTCTTTCGGCTGCAGATAGAAGAGCAATTATCAGAAGTGCTTCAAACTCCTAAGACTCTGCTGCTAAAATCAAAGAAAAAACTGGCGTTAAAGCAAGCTTAGCAACATTAAAGCATGTAATACAGAAAGCTACTAATCTTAAACGATTAAAAATTAAAAAGAAACCACCCCTTAATCCATCTCTACTTTTTAGCCGGCATCATATGACATGGGAAGAACAATTTAGAGGGACCAGTTATTATTTCCACGATTTGCGAAAAGAAGAAATTTATTTGGAGCGTCATCACAGCTGTGCTGGAGGGTGATGGTCTGGGGTTCAGAACAAGCGATTTGCAATATTTTACTTCAAAAATGAACGCGAATTCGTACACAGAAAAAAGTAAAAATGGACTTCAATTACGAAATTGCTTATGTTAATTAATTCTTAATTGATTTTGCTCCAACCATCAAAATGATAATATTAATAACTATAATAATTAATTTTATTTTTAATATTTTTTTAAATAGATATAATGAGCTGAAAATTGTTGGAAATTTAGTTAAATTTATTTTATTTCGTTATTTTTGTAGACAAATCTTTAATTTTTCTTTATATTTTATTAACATCTGTCAATTTATTAAAAAACAAAATTGTAAACCAATTAGAAAATTAATTATATTAATAAATAATATAATTAAATTCCAATATCAAGTTAGTTAATACCTTTATTAAAATATAATTTGAAATATTTTTTTCTGTGTATATTACTGTTCTGGAAAAAACATTTCCCCATTTTTCCAATATTTTTCGCTCTATATCATGAACATATCAACATGATAATACACCTATTCATACTGCAAATTTGATTAAAAACTGGATTAGAAAACAAAATGTGACATTACTTGATTGGCCGCCATACTTCCCTGATTTAAATATAATAGAAAATGTATGGGGATGGTTAGCTCGTAAAGTGTATGAATCTGGGAAACAGTATGAAACAAAATCCGACCTAATTGAAGCCATTAACAAAGCGTGGAGTACGATTTCTTGGGATTACATAAAAAGCCTTTATGACTCAATTCCAAACCGCATTTTTGAGGTTATCTGTAATAAAGGAGGTAGTACACATTACTAAAATAACCAAGAAATAAAAATTTTTAAAGTTTTTATTGAAAAAGTTAAAAAATTTAAGCTTTTATTGAATTTTAACCTATATGACGTAATGTGATGAGCCAACAATTTTAGTCATTATTTTAATTTTTTTGTTTTTAACACGTATTCCTGAATTATTATGAATTATAATATATCGTGTAAATAAAGTTTAATTTAAATTTAAAAATTGCAAGGTTGCGTTCGAATTATCGCTCGTTATCAAATGCCATCATTAGAAATTTCGATATGTCTTATTCGATAACGTATAAGACATATCGAAACATTGCACATTCGTATAAGAATTCGTTCGTATACGAATGCAAGAATTACCCCCCCAGTTTTAAACAATTCGCTGCACGTTGGGGTAAAATGTGTCAAAAGTGGCGATTAATTGAATTTTTAAATTTAAATTTTTGTATTAACGTTGGGTATCGAATAAAAATAGGCAAAATTGAGTATCAATATCAATTTAAATCTTTTAGCTACGTTGCACAGTGGGGCCAAAAGCAAAATAAATGGTAATAAGTAGGGGGTGGATTTATATGCATTTATTTTTGGAAAATATGCGCCTATAAAATGCACTAAAAAATTCAAAATATACCCTAAAAAAATTAAAAAATATGCATTTATTTGTTTAATATTTATTAAATAAATAAAAAAAAAATTAAATTGAAAAAAGATTCGGCTGTGCCGAATCTTTGATACCCTTCACCATATTACCATATTACCATCTTACTATCTTATCGACATCATATTACCATATTACTGACAAATAATAAAATTTTCGCCTTAACGTATGCTTTCATATTTTCACATATATAAATCTAAATTTTTTTCAAACTACGAAAATTTGAATATATAAAAAAAAACAATCATGGCAGGCTTTGCTTTTAAAAAATAAACAACAACAACAATTCCATATTTATTTATTTTTTTATGTGTGTATATACAAACTGGCTGCATATACAAAGAACAACAACAACACTGTTATTCATTATATTACTACTGTTTCTAATTAAACTACTTGTCTATACAAAAAACGTCACTAATAGCAAAGAATATTCATATATAGAAGGCGCATCATGTAGAAACAAAATTTCTTATGGCGGGTTCTAATCATAGAACCCGCTCTCATGTAATTCTCGCTCTCAACATTTTGCATTGATGAGGGGGATAAGTAACTAGGGAAAACAAAATCCACCACCAAAACAGAGAGAGAGAAAGAGTTTAAATATATGTGTTTGTACATGTGTGTATTCCTTATAAAGAAATGCAAATAAAAGCACACAGACATATATATGTTTGTACATGTATAAAGATCTTTATTTAAAATTGAAAGAAACAAATAATATTTGTTTCTTGTATTTTGAAAAAAGTGCCAACAGAATTTTTAGTTGTTTATTTACTAATGTAAAAGATATGAACGTTATTATTACAGTAGGGCATAGCATACATGTTTTGTTGTTTTACAAGTAGAAATACTTTGATCTGCACCGACGTACTTATACCTTTCTTAGTGACGTTTCTTAATTTTTGTATGATTCCGAAGTTGTCAATTTATATTTTATAGTTATATTTTTGATAAACTAATAATTGTTATATTTTACTTTTATATATTATATTTTTATATATTTCATAAAATGTGCATATAATTTGTTTCTTGGTGTTTTTTTTTTATTATTATTAAAAAAAGTTTTTATAGAGAATTTTTAGTTTTTGAAATTATTATTTAAAAAAATATTTAAATTTTTTAATTTTTAAAAGTATATATTTTTCCATTTTTTGGATTTTTTAGAAAGAAAAATAAAAATAAAGTAAACAGTAAATAAAAGTTTTTCCTTTTTTTCGGAAAAAAAAAAAAATTATTTTGTGATTTTTTTCCACTTTTTTGAGTTGTATTTTATTTGAAACAAGAAATTGTTATTAAAATATACATTTTTTATAGAAATAAATAATATTAATATATTTTAAAACTTATTTTTAAATTATATATATTTTATTTAGTAAAAAAAATAGTTTTGAATAAAAAAAGTATTTCATTTCTTTTATTTTTGGCAGAAATAACATTTATTTTAAAAAATAAAGAAGTTTTTTTGATTTCCTTTTTCTAAGCAAAAAGTTATTATTTTTTATACAAAAAGAAATAAATATTCATATAGCAATGTTTCAATTTATAGACTTAAATTTTTTTATAAACAAAAATACTGATTTTTTTTAATATATAAGTTATTTTTTTTTGGCAGGAAATAAGTTATTTTTTATTTATTCATTTATTTATTTTTGTCATAATAATTTTTTTATATAGAAGGTATATACAAATTAAATATTTTTTCAAAAGATCTTTTTTCAATATAATTCCACCTTCTTTAGAGAATAAAACAAAATTATTAAAGAAAAATCTAATTTTTTTGGTGACAAATTTGTTATGAATAAAAAAAATAAAAATATTTTTTTATATTTTTTTCAAGTGGATATAATTTTATATTTTTGTTTTTATTTATTTAATTAATTAATATACTTAACTTTAACATCTGTTACTTTGAATACATAAGTAACAAAACTACACAAATCAAATTTTAAAATACAAATTTGATATTCTGAAAGTATATTTACATAAGCTCATATGACGTTAAAAAAGGTATAAGTAGTTCGGTGATGATTAAAGTATTTCTACTTTTAAAACAACAAAACACATATGCAATGCCCTACACTAACATACACGATCGTATTTTATCTCCTTTAGTAAATAAACGACCAATTCCTTGTTTCTACTTTTTTATAGGCACTACACCAGCGATCGCCACACTCATACATTCATAATTATGTTTGTATATGTTTTGTTTTTCCCATTATGAAATTATACACCAAAAAAATAACATCATTTTTATAGTAATTTTATTTTGAAAGTTTCTTCTTCAATTCAAGACTTGTAAGTGGAAATACACGTTACTAGTTTAGAATTTGAATAGTAATAACCAGGGATCGCAACGATTACCATAGTAAAATTAAGATTTAATGTTTATTTTTTCTATTATTTGACTAAAAAAAAAATATATAACGATAAATTATTAATTTAGGATTTTAATTTCTTATTAAAAAATATTGAATAATTCAGCACGAACGATTATTTCAGATTTGTATTTTATAATAAAAAATTAATTGTAGTACATAATTAATTAAAAAAAGATAGTTATATAATTAAAAAATCATATTAATTAATCCTACTTAATATTAAATATTTTTCATGAGTGTATCTCAAGCAACAAGCAGTAACACAACATTCTTGCTTGAATGCTCGTGCGAGACTGACTTTCTTGTGTGTTTTTTTATTAATTTCAAGAGCATAACAAAAGAGATAAAAAACACGCAAGCTTCTTTTCCTTTTGCCTTCCCTCCCGCATCATGAAATACTTTTAAAATATATTTCAGTTTTCATTGACATGCGCCTTCTACATGTTGTATATTCTTTGCTAATAGTCATTACAATACTTAATATACATGTTTGTTGGTGTATTTATATTCTTAACAGATTTGTTTTTGGGCCATAACTCTGTTGATTATGAACGAATTTGGTTTATTAAAAAAACGAAATTTTATAAAAATATTTATGACTGATCTATATCTATATATATATAGCTTGAACAAGGGCTTCAAAAATAAAAAATTCGTTTTCCCCGATATCTCAGTTATTACTGAACCGATTTATTTAATTTTTTCAGAACAAAAATTCAGAAAATAATTTTCGAGCCCCTTTTAAAAATTCGAAGTCCCTGGTATATGCAGAGGCTTCAGAAACTAAAAAACCGGTTCTAAAAACCGGTTTTTAAAGCATATCTCCACCATTTATAAACCGATCTTCCTGATTCAAAAAACTGAAATTTTATAAAAATATTTGTGACCGATCTGTATAAAAATAAAAATCTATAGCTTAAACCAGGGCTTCAAAAAATAAAAAATGCGTTTTGTCCGATATCTCAGTTATTATTGAACCGATTTATTTCATTTTTTCAGAACAAAAATTTAGAAAAAAATGTCCGAGACCTCTTTGTAAAAACAAAGTCCCTAGTATATACAGAGGCTTCAGAAACTGGAAAACCGGTTCTAAAAACCGGTTTTTAAAGCATATCTCCGCATTGTATGAACCGATCTTGCTGAATTCCAATAGCAAAATTCTCGAAAGCATTTCCGATCGTTTGATATATATATTATATATGTCAGTTATCGGTGGGCTTCATAAACGCCATTTCAACCGACACGCGGACGGACGGACGGACGGACATGGTCCTATCGTCATCATTTCTTACAAGGATCCCGAAAATGTAAACTTTTTTGCTCTACCACGAAAATTGTGAGAATTACAAACGGAATGACAAACTTATATATACCCTTTACACCTTTGGTGAAGGGTATAATAAGTTGTTTCATAAGAAAAGACAAAAATCAGTCCATCTTAAGTAAAGAAATGCAACACATTTTGTATTTTTAAAAGTTAAAGCTATGTTTTAAAAAATCGATACTAATTATTTGTAATTTTTTAAATTTGTTCTTCTTAAGATTACATTTTTTAAACTTATATTAGTGACATTGCGTTTAATACAACCTTAGTGAGATAGGTTTTTATTTATATAAACAGACATATTTTTTTTACTAAGTTGTAAAATGTAAATGATTGTCTATTTTGGTGTTAAAAATTTTTATACATAGAAAATTATCTTTCAACGTCAATAGAAGTGATAGGAGCGTATTTGAATAATTGTCGTTCAGAAGAAGAGTATTCATCTAAACGTAAAACATCATTGAATCTGATTTTTTTTTTGAATTTTCTCAAATCCTTCAGCTGCAGCTTCGATTATTGCAATAGTAGTATCAATTAAACTGATTTGAGTGCTTAATGAATTGAAACCCTCTAATTTAGTAATAGTTTCAGAAAGAAATCCCTAGTTGGAAGAAACAAATGGGTGTTTATTTTTAATATTGCTTGATGTTTGAACTCGTTTCATTTTTTTATAGCTTTGGAGTCGTTATCATTCAACTAAGCCACAGCATTTTGAAATCATCAATATATTATTCGTTGTATTTTACAGCATCAAGCTAAGATGACCATCTCGTAATTACTTTTTGAGGCGGAAGTGGCAAATTGGCTGAAGTTTGCAAGCACGAGCTTGCAAAAATATCTGAACCGGCCAGTAATGTTAGCTGTTTCGTCCATACTTAACCGTGGAAATTTATTTTTTAAAAAAGATTTTATTTCTTCCACCTGAATACTGTTGAATTTTTCCACATAACTTTATCTGAGCGTCGTTTACGTCTTTAATAAATTCAATAAAATTGGATGAGCTAGTTTTTTAAAGGGATGTCTGGAGATATAAAGACTTCACATAAATCCAAGTTGAAATTTGTTTTATCGTCAACAGCGATCATTATAAAAAATTTCTTCAAATTTTAACATGTAATCATGTAAAACTGAAAATTTTGGCTTTTTTACTTTCGACAATTTTTTTTAGCATAATTTAGAAAATTATAGAGAATTTCAACATATTTTAAAAAAAAAATGTAGAAATTTTATTTTAAAAGTTTTGCAAAAATTGCAAAAAAGTCAAGGCCTAAAATGAGAAATTTATTTTTTGAAGTTAAATATAAATAAATACGAGATAATTTAACACAGTAAGCATGTTTTTTCCTTGTCTTAGGAGAATTCAAAAATGTAAAAATATTTAAAATCGGTTTACATTTGTAAAAGTTATAAGCTCCGATATGTCTTTCACCATCGAGGTGGTCAACTTTGGCCCACTGAAAGCCTAACTCCTTCTCTATCGATGTTCTAAGTTTCATCTAAATCGGTTCAGTGGTTTCAAAGTTCCAGACTTATTACCATTTATTTTGCTTATGGCCCCACTGTGCGTTGTGCTGTTTTCTTACAAGGAGCTGTCAAAGTTTCATTTTTTTACATTTTTGAAAAAGAGTAAAAAATTAAATTTTCATCAATTTTCAGTGTATTTATTTTAAATAAAAGGTCCTTTAACGCAAGAATTTAAAATGGAACCATCAACTTTAGGTATTTGATATATTTGTTATTTTTTTAAATTTCCTAAAATTTACTATTTTTAAATTTTCATGGAATACAACTTAAAATGTTCCAGGATGTTTGTTCTAAAAATTTTCTGAAAAATAGTACATATATAGCCCAATTTGAGAAATTATTTTTTTTCTAAAAAACTCCAGTAGATTTTATATAAAAAACAGCTTAAGTGCTGACATTTTCTTTGCTTTATCAAAGCAAATTAATCTGTAACGTCTAATCGGCTAGTTGGATTTACATAAAATTTCACAGAGATGTATCAAAGGACAGAGACATTTTGAGTTTAGAAGCAGGATCTCACATACGCTTCAGGAGCGGAGCTATTGGGGTTCAAAATAGGGTACTAATGTCATAGAAAATGTTTAACCACTTGCGAATTTTTGTTGCTTATCCGATTTCCAAGATTTTTATATCAATTAAAATCCTTGATAAATCCTTTACACAGAAAAAAGTAAAAATGGACTTCAATTACGAAATTTATAATATTAATTAATTTTTAATTGATTTTGCTCCAATCATCAAAATGATAATATTAATAACTAGAATAATTGATATTATTATTACTTCTTTTCCTTAAATAGATGCAATGAGCTGAAAATTTTTGAAAATTTACTTAAATTTATTTTATTTCTGTACTTTTATAGACAAATATTTAATTTTTCTTATATTTTATTAATAGCTGTGAATTTTATAAAAAGTAAAACTGAAAACCAATTAGAAAATTAATTATTTTAATAAATCATATAATTAAATTCCAATATAAAGTTAATTAATAATTTTATTAAAAAATTATTTGAAATATTTTTTTCTGTGTAGAAAACATACTTGCATGAACTATTTTTTATGTATTCTTCGAGATATATTCATTTGAAATTACAATAATCTCAACTTTACAAGATGTTGGTCAAGTATTTTGTATATATATCACAACATTATCAACCGATTTTATCATATTTTTTGCAGTTTATTAAAGAACAAAATTGTCTATAAAATAAAGAAATTTCGACCCATTTAACTCTAATGTGTATACGGACGGACATTACTATTCCGCCAAAAAAAAACAAGCGCGAATGTTATATTCGGCCCGGCCGAATCTATATACCCACCATCAACTTTTTCAAATTCTACTTTCACCTTATTTGGGAGGTGGGCGGACCACGCCCATTTTTGGTTTCCGAGTTTATATCGATCCCCGAACTATACGCACAAAATTTCGTTGTCGTACATGCTCTTGTTGAAATAATATCAGCAGAAAAGTATAAAACGGACACCCTGTGTTTCTATTTTTTAGCCCAAAACTTTTTTGTTTATTAATCGATTTTGTCCATTTTCAATCCCAAACAAACCTTGTATAAGACAAACATTTGTGCCAAATTTCGTCCCCCTACGTTCCCGTTCGAGCCCTATCCTGCTTTCAACAGACGGACGGATATAGCTAGATCGACTCAGAATCTAACCAGGACCCAGAAAATATATACTTTGTGGGGTCTTAGATGATTCCTTCGACATGTTACACCCACCATCTTTTTGATGGTGGATATAAAAAAAATCTTACAATTCTAAAACTGAATTTTTTCCCTAAAATCAATAAGAAAATAAAACGTAATCATTAAAATTTTGATATCACCTTTCCCTGAATTAATCACCATTTTCGACCCCTTTTACCCCAATGTGCGCTGTATAAATAATTCAATAATGTGAAATTTCACTGCGTTTAAAAAATTCACACATACTTTAAACTAGAAAAAATTATTATAATTGCTTTATTTTCTTTTTTTCAAGATTAAATTTATAAATACAAAAGAAGATTATTAAAACCAAAATAAAGACAAACTTGCAGTTTTAATCCTTTCAGTAGGTTGTTGGTTATAGTTTTTGCTAAGGTAACCTAAATGGAAACAGTTTGTTGAATGCATTTAAGGAATATTAAAAAGTAAGTTTTTTTTAATCTTTTAGTTCATTTTAAATTAAATAAAAAAACTCAAGATATTAGTAATAATTTAAAATGTATGTTTATTTGGTAATATCCTTAAAGTAAAGTAAGAAATATGTAGATGAATATCTTTTAAAATACATTGAAAAATAACTATAATAGAACTAGGCGAAGATTTGTAAAAAATGTTGAATATATTTCATTAATAATATTCATATAATGAACTGAAAGTTTCAGGAAAAAGTGTTTGTCGTAGAAGATCGCTCATCTGAGAGGAGACTGTAGAATACATGACCTCTACTTTTGTTGTTTTAGTGGCCACGATTCAACTCAGTAGTGTATTTTATTTTTTCCTGATTATGAGTTTGATTTGAGGCAGCATTTCATATTTAGATCACCTACTTTGGGAGTTTTAAAGAATAATTGAATGGATCTTCTAATAACAACGGTTAAGGGAGATATTTTTAAAATAATTTCCAACTGGGCTATAATTTTAAACAATTGTGTGTATGTTTTTACACTTAAATCCTTGATTGTGGCCTACAAACAATAGTAAAAACAACTTGAACTCATCAACAATATTTGTTTAGTAAATTATGTTGTTGTTGTTATTATTGTTTGTTAGTTTTATTTATTTCATTTTTCAAAATTACTAAGTTTCCTTTATTTTTCTTTTTCTACAGCTTGCAGTCTAAGTTTTCAATTTTCTTTGAGATGAAATTTTAATTTAGTATTTTTTTTTCTCTCGCCAGTTTTTTACATTCTTTGGTAGTTTTTTTTCGTATTATTTTTCTTTCTTTAACATCAACTTCAATTTCTTTATCCTAATAAGAACTTAAATGCTGTGTGTATTTGATGTTGATCTTACGAGTGTAGTCTGAAAAGAGACTTTGAGGAGATCTTAAGCATATTTAAATTTGTTTTGTCCTTAGTAGTCAGTTAACTATTTTAAGTATATTTATAAATATCTAGTCATTTAACTTTGTTGTTTTATTATTTCTCTGGCAATTGAGAGGGTATATAAATAGAAATATATATCTGTTTTTCAAGGAGGGATAAAGTTCGCCTTTTAGAGAGCACAGTGGAGTCTGGATTTTTTAAACCTCTGAATTGAATTTGATGAAACTAGGAACATAGATAGAGGAATATTGTTGGGTAGAGTTTTTGTCTGAAACACGGGCGGTGCTACAGTAGGACAAAGTTAGCCACCTCGAGAGTGAAAAATAGATCGAAGCTTGTAACTTTTACAAATATGAACTGATTTTAAATATTTAAATATTCAGATTAATTCACTACAATGGCCACTCCAATATCTTCACTTTTTTTCAGACGAAAGGAGTTCATCACAAGATAGGAATCGTTGTCCTGTGAAAATTTCTGTACAATTGACATGTTTTCTATTGCAAATAGAAGCATTTTGAAGTCAATGCTTAGGAAAATATTTGAACATATATGGATATCTGAAAAATAATTTATGGTTATATAAATCCAAAATAAATTTGTTTGGTATTTTATGTAAAACCTGTGTTTGATGTCCCCTGAACTCTTTCTGAATTTAAAAAAGTGCAACCGGTTTTTTCAAAATATCAATTATTCGAACTATTCGAAAACCGGTTTTTCCAAAAAGTCTAATAATCGATCACCCTAACACGCACCCATTTGAGTACAATTCTCGAATGTAACTCCATATCATTTAGGGATGTCTGACATTCATGGACCAGATTTGATGTAGTATACACACCTGTCTATTTCTATTCTATAATACCTTAGCCAATTAGCCGTTCTTCTGATGGCCATAATTTCGGCCTGTAAAATACTGCATCCATTTGGGAGTCTAAACCGAATTCAACTATATAGATTTAACCGTCAACATCATTTGTGCTCTTGGAACCGTCAGTGTAGATGTATAAAGCTCCATTTGGGAATGAACCAGTTGCATCCTCAGTAATGGAGAATATATAAAACCTTGAGAGGATTGGTTTGAGAACGCAGTAGTCTATCAGTACGGGGAGAACGATAATCGTTCCTATTATACTCGAATGACCATATGTCCTGTATTGCCAGCGACTCGTGGAGTTGAGCCTAGTTACTGTATTTATATCGAGCTTTCGGGCTAAAAGGTCCACTGGTATCCAGTTCAACATCGCAAAAAATTTATTTGAAGACGTAGTGCGCATTGCGCCGGTGATGAGAAGTCCCATTCTGCGAAAGACTTCTTCGTGTTTGGAACAATTCGAAGCAGTATCAAGCGAGTTCCACCATACTGATACTCCATAAAAATGAATTGGTTTAATGACAGTCTCATAGATTCAATTCGCGTTACCGGTATTTAAACCTCATTTGCCCCCTATGGCCTTCCTACAGACATAGATCGCTGCTCCAGCCTGGGACATCGAAAGCTATAACTGAAACTTCCAGCCTGCACGTTGAGCTTCCAGGACAGTTTGTTGTCCAGAATTGTGCTCAAATATTTAGCACTGGTGGACAGAGCGGTTCAGTACTATTTAATCTTGGTAACTTAAAATTAGGGATTTTGTACCTATTTGAGCCACTGTTGGTCGGTGCTCCAACCATTGTTCACCTTAGCGCCGTGTCCAACTGTTGTGATAGCGTATCCAAACATATAGCGTATCCAAACAGATAACAATATCCACATCATCTGCATAGACAATGGTTATGAAGCCCTAAGAATCTATGTTCGTAAGCAATTTATTTAGAGCCAGGTTCCATAGTAGAGGTGATAGTACTCCTCCCTGTTTAATGCCTCTTTTTGCGTCTTAATAGCGGCGGTGCCCATGCTGGATCTGATGATCCTATGATTAAGTAGATTAGACATAAATTCAATCACTGATTGGTCTTGCACCAGTTCCTCCAGGGCCAGCCTTATTGATGTCGGTTCGACATTATTAAAAGCGCCCTCAATATCTAGGAAGGCCGCACTAGATCTCATTTAAATTGTTTTTGATACGTTTTACCAGCACTGCATTGCCAAAAATAGAAAGAAGCATGAAGATTTAACCATTTTTCTGCGTTATCTTTTGAGGATTAATAATCCCTGTGGAAAATGTGTGACAATTGCAGTAATGGACTGGTCCCTCAGTACCAGTTGAGTACCAATTGACACCTAACTCGTCACCAAAGTTGCAGTTGAGAACCAGTTGACACAAACACACTCACTATATAACTGTTGAGAGTAAATTTATAACATGCTTGTTAACAATCTGTGGCTGAGTGGTTAGCGTTGAAGAATAAAAAACATAAGATAGGTCAGAAGAACATGGGTTCGATTCGGAGTGCCGCCATGGACATGACAAGAACAATTATAAAATAAAAATAATAATAAAAAAATGTTTAAAAAGAAAACAATTGCGGAATTTGTATCAAATTTTTATTATATTAATCGACCTGTCCCAAGGGGCTAATTAGCCACCTCCAATGACAACGCCATGTAAAAGCGACAGGTTCCAGTCACTAGCCCTGAAAACCTGTCACGTGATTAGTTTGCAACCGGTTCTCTTTCCTCTAGGGATATTTCTCCTATAACATGCATGCAACATAACTATAGGATACTTTTCATACTGCCCCCCATATTTATACTTTATTTTTTTTTGCCCAACCTGTATTCTAAGTTTCCGTTATAACAACAACAATAATAAAAGCAAAAACAACAATACCAACATACACATGTACTACATGCTTGTATAAATGTTGTTGTAGATGTTTATTTTTCCAAAGTACAACACAAAGAAACATTAAAACCGGAAAAAGGAAGAAAAATAACTTGTGAAGTGTGTAAATATTTTCAGTACCTACTTTTTTTTTCTTTTGCTCTTACTAATATTTGTTGTTTCTATACGCTTTAGGTTCGTAAGTATGCAAGTTTTTGTCGTTACAATTTAATTAAGAGTAAACAGTGGGTTTTTGAAAACAGGAACAGGCAACTAAAGAATTTCTTAGTAAAGTACTCGTATGCTGCAAGAAGTTTTGTAAGTGTCTTGTATAAATATGTGCGTATATTGCTTATACTCTTATAACAAATAGTTTTGTTGAACTTTCTTAAATTTTACCAATAAAAAACATAGTATTTAATTAAATGTAATTTGTGTACACTTAAATTAAGTAGTTAGTTGGGGTAGGCGTAATAATGGCACATAAAATAAGATTGTCATAGAATTTGTAACACTTGTGATATTTTAATAAGCTATTTAGTTTAGAAGTAAGCAAATAAGCAAATTGTTTTTATTTGTTTCGTAACAATAATATTAATATTAATTAAGTTATTCTGTGGTGTTTCTTAAATGTTTTATTGTAATTATAAAGGTTAGGTTGAAGAGGTGGCTGTTTTAACATTGTATACTAATTAATGTACATAAATAATTTAACTAAAGATTTTTTTTTTTTTTGGCGTTGTCAATTCTTAATAGTGTCAAACAATTTCTTGAATTTTAGTACTGTTAAATTTTTCTTTTTATATTAGAATTGTACTTACTAGGGTTGTCAATTATTCGACATTGAAATTGGTCGAATAAAAGTTTTAACTTTCTTCAATAAATTGAACGAATAAAAAATAAAATATGTATGTATATTGTTCGAATAATTAATTACAAGTTAAAAAAAAATCCAAAATATTATTAAATATAAAAGAAAAATGTTCCTAATAATTACATAAGTGTTTTTTTTATTGTTAACGAGCGTAACCCGGTGCGCTTCGCTAACCCCAAAGAGGGAATATCAAACATTTGCTACCGTTTAGGGGTTTTAAAAAGTTGGCGTAAAATGTGGGCGTGAACCCAGTTCTTACATAGCCTAAAACGACCACCGGTAATGGTACTATCTGTATGTCAAATTTCTTCAAAATCGGTACAGTCGTTTAAGATTTTCAAAAAGTGGACGTAAAATGGGGGCGTGGCATCCAACCCAGTTCTTTCACAGCCCATAACGACCACCGGCACTGGTACTATTTGTGTGTCAAATTTCGTGAAAATCGGTGCAGCCGTTTGAGAGTTTTTAAAAGTGGGCGTAAAATGTGGGAGTGCCATCTAACCCAGTTCATACATAGCCCGTAATGACCAGCGGCACTGGTACTATCTGTGTGTCAAATTTCGTGAAAATCGGTGCAACCGTTTAAGAGTTTTAAAAAATTGGGCGTAAAATGTGGGCGTGGCATCCCCATAATCCTCTAATTTATTAGACAAATGTTTTCATGGATGTCAAAATTCTTTGTGCAAAATTTGAGCATTCCAACTCCAATAGTTTCCCAGATATACGAATTTTTGCATTTAATTCATATGGGAGGTATCATGCCCCCAACTTCTAGTCCGCCCATATTTTTCTTAAATATTAATATTGATACCAAAGTGGCTCCGAAAAAATTTTAGAACTCTAACTGTTATATTTTCTCAGATATGATAATTTAATATTTTCTTTATATGGGAGATGCCACGCCCACTATTGCTAGTGTACCAATTTTTGTCCAAAATATTCATATTGAAGCTAATGCTAGTCGTAAAAAATTTGAGCTCTCTAACTTTTATAGTTTCCCAGATATAAACATTTTTGTTTTAAATTTATATGAGAGATGACACGCCCACTATTTCTTTTCCGACCATTTTTGCACAAAATGTTCACATTGACACTTAAGTTTATTGTACAAAATTTAGGAAATGTAACTGTTATAGTTTTCTAAATTTACGGCATTTGGTATTGGCAACTTTTTTCCAGAATGTTCATATAGGTGTCAAAGTTGTTCGTGCAAAATTTGAAGACTCTAGCTTTACCAATAGATAGATAGATAGATAGATAGATAGATAGATAGATAGATAGATAGATAGATAGATAGATAGATAGATAGATAGATAGATAGATAGATAGATAGATAGATAGATAGATAGATAGATAGATAGATAGATAGATAGATAGATAGGTAGATAGATAGATAGATAGATAGATAGATAGATAGATAGATAGATAGATAGATAGATAGATAGATAGATAGATAGATAGATAGATAGATAGATAGATAGATAGATAGATAGATAGATAGATAGATAGATAGATAGATAGATAGATAGATAGATAGATAGATAGATAGATAGATAGATAGATAGATAGATAGATAGATAGATAGATAGATAGATAGATAGATAGATAGATAGTATCATAATTTGGAAATTATTGACAAAGGAAATTTTTAAAAAGTATGTAAATCTTCTTAAACTTTTATTTAGTGATATCGGATTTTACTCACAATTTAAATTTATTTTAAGAGAAACTCCATCAAACAGACAAGTATTTGCATATTTAAAGAAGTCCAAAACTTTGCCTGCAAAAAGGTAATCTAAATACAATTTAACTATAAAAATTATTATTAATCTTCTTTTCTTTTTTTAAAGGTACCGGATTTCACTAGAAGTTTCTCATGAAGATTTTATTATTAAATGTAAAATTAATTTTTATGTGAATTATTTTTGTGAAATAAAGATAATTATGAAATATAAAAAACTTTAATTTTAACTATAAATACAGAAATAAGTACAGAATAGATGCTGTTTTAGTTAAGCAAAAAATGGCTTCAACAAAAAAATTGCATAATAAGTATTCATAACTTGAAAATGCGGTATATTTTATAATTTACTTTTTTTTTATATTTACAAATGTAGTTAATGTGAAAAATAATTCAACGAATTGAATGCAATAAAAAAAGTGTTAAAAATCTATGTACACTTTGTTTTTTACTTGATATATTAAAGAGAGGATTTAATTTGTATTTTGTATACTTTTGTATAAAATTTTGGATTTTTAACTACCATAATATAAACGGTCATTTCTTGCCCATTAATATCATTTAAAAACTGTTTTTGGTTGTTAGATATTAAAAATCATAGAAAACAACTAGAACTCCAACTTGCTCACAAAAAACCTAACTCAATTGTCAAAAAAACCTAACTCTTTGTATGAGTTAGTAAAATTTACTACAGAACAAAATTTATACGTGTGAAGAGAGTAATTTTTTGTTTCTGAGCGAATGAAAACGGTTGGACTTCTAGTTGTTTTCTATGTTAAAAATATAGTAATAAATTTTATAAAATTAATAAAAAAAAAAAAATCTTTGCATACTTTATTCATTAAAATTTTTTAATGAAATGTTAATATGTAGTTTTCAGAAAAAAAAAAAATAAAATTTGAAATTATTTGCTAAGAAAAATTGGATTTTAGTTCAGGGTTGAACCGATAAATTTCTGCGTGCTACGCAACAATAGCGAACTTATATTAAATGAACTTGCTATTTATCGGTAACTAATTATTCCACTTCTTAAAGTAATGAGAAAAATAATGACAACTCATTAACAGGTAATGAGTGTAATAATTAATAGTGATTACCAAAAACTAAAAATTTTTTGCTAAATTTAGATACAAATAACATGATAACTACAAAAGAGAGATAACATTTTTAAAGGTATTATAGTGATTCCACGTGAAAACGGACAGTAATCGGACTTGACATTTCTGATGTCTATGAAATTCACTATAGATATTGGCAATTGGAACTTTTTCCAATTGGACTCATGTCCCTTTCCGGTCAAAAAATATGACAGTTTAAAAAACGAAAAAAAAAAAAACAAAAAAATAATAATAATAATTTTACAAAGGTGTACTTGTTTAATTGCTAATAACTTCTAAACTATACATGGTAAGCATCTAGTTTTATTTTCATATTAAAGACAAAGTTAGACATATAATGATCAAATCATTATATCTCAAAAAACAGTATTTTTAAAATTCTGAAAAAACATAATCTTGACGTAACTATTCTTGCTACGCACGTAAAATTTCAAATTGGAGTCTCATTTAGTTATGGACCAAAATAAAATCTAAAATACTTATAACTTCTAAACTACACTGAACTAAAAAGGTACATAAATACAATGAAAAAGTTTATTGTATCAATGAATTTGTGCACTAATTTTGACCCTATGTACAGGTTCATTGAAATAATGTATTGCCATTAGGGTTTGGGGTCCGAGAATTCCCGGGAATTCCCGACGAAAAATTTCCGGGAATTCCCGGGAATTTTTTTAAATTTTCCCGGGAAAAACGGGAAATTTAATATTCATGTAGTTTTATAATCCTATAGGAAAAAATGTTACTGTTTGTATCGCCTAAGTGAAAATTGTACATTTACTAAAGGAATTATTAGATGCTAATACGAAATATAAATAAAATTAGATACAAGTGATCATAGAATAGAACTAGAAGTTTATGTGAGAGCCACCCTATACTAAATTTTCAAAAAATTTACTCATTTTTTTTAAAAATACAAAAACAAAATATATGTGACTACATGTATTTTGTTCTTGTATGAATTAGTTTTTTGACAATTGAATTAGGTTTTTTTCTCTCACATAAATATCTAGTTGTTAATCTATGCAAGTGATATTTTAGATTATTGAAAAACATTTCATAGGTGCGCTGATGAAAAGTCCTATTTGATTACCTTTTACTAGGAAAAAAACGTTTTATTTTGTCCAATCACATTCCGAACTTTATTGTTTAACTTTATATTTCCACAATCTTTTAAACATTTAATGATGATGTACCATTTCAAAATTTCATTTAAATACTAATTTTTCATTCCATAACACCATTCACAAAAGTGAAAGTGTGAAAAGGGTAAACATTTTTCAAAAATGCATCCTAAAATTGCATTTGCATTATGAATGCATCTTTAAATTGTAATATTATTTCTTAACTACTATATTAAAAGAGGACATATTCTACATGCAGTTTAAATCATTAAAATCCGTTAACAACTTTTAGAGTTATTGATGTTTAAAGTTACACACTTTTCCGATTATTTTGACTTTTCGAAAAATTAAAATCGTGAATAAATACGCGAATTTTTTGAAATTCAAAAAAATAAAAATGGGGATATTTAAATGGCTCCATAGGAAATGTGCGTGCCGAATAAGAACAATATCCGTCAAAAAATTGGCATTTTTATAAATCTTTCATGAAATGAACGATATATATATATATATATATATATATATATATATATATATATATATATATTTAGTTTTCAATAAGTTGTGCCCGTACTTTTTGGGTAAAATGAGAAAAGGCTGATATTTCTCTAAAAAATGTACAAAAATACGTGAACACGAAAAACAATTTATTTAGAAGGTAAACATCAAACTATTTGGAAATTCATGTGTGAATGTTATTTTATTTTTTAGCATATATCAACGTTCTTAATTTTTTTTTAATTAAAACTTTCTTCTTAGTACCAAGATCTAAATATTTATTATTTATTTTCATTCAAAGTTTTTATTTGTATATTTTTATTTTTTGTTTATTTGACTATTTACTAAGTCTATCCAAAGATATAGTCTAGGCTGTTTCGTGCAAGAAGTAGAACATTATTCTCTTAAAATCTCTATCAATTTTGGAGTACGGAAACACTTTTCGGTAAAATAGGGATCCCGCGTGGTCCAATTTAGGTACATGAACAAAGTTAATATTTTACAAAATGAACCAAAAAATATTTTCTAAATCTAATTCGTAATAGATTTGAATAGAAGAAAATTTGAATGATTCAAAATATTTTTTAGGCTTGAATTGTAATATTGGTAGTGAATTCTTCAAGCAATTAATTCTTGTGCAAATTAATTAATTAAATGTTTAATTGGTTTTACACTATAATACTTTGTATTAATACCAAAAATATTTTCAAATGTATTATGCTGTAAATACCTTCAATACTTTGTATGTTGAAGTCTTTAAATTTTTTAAATGTAATTGCATCTCTTAAAGCAAATTTCGGCACATTTTTCATTTGTAGTCAACTCTGTTCAATTTTTCGTTTTCAATGGTATTAATACAAATTATTATAGTGTAAAACCACCTTAACTAATCATAAATTTGATTTATAATGTTGTTTTATAGTACTGAATAGAAAAATTACATTCTTTATAAAAAATCATTGCTTTTTTCTTAAAATTTAAATTTCCCGGGATTACCGGGAATTCCCGGGAAATCGAATTTTTTATTCCCGTTTCCCGGGAAACAAAATATCACGGGAAACCCCAAACCCTAATTGCCATACATTAATATTCAAATTCAATGTTCAAAGTTCATTGATTAAATTTATTCTTACATTGAATCAATAAACACGTTCATTAAATAAAATAAATAATTCCAGTGAACAGTACATTGATTTCAATGAACTCATATTTTATCCCAATGAAATTATACATTGAAAATGAATTATAATAATAGGTTTGTTCTTTATTTTTGGTTTTTATTTTATTTTGAATTAAATGATTAAATTGTATGATATTGAGTTAATATAAGCAAAAATTAAATATAATTTTCTTAATATAGATGCCATAAATATAATAGTGTTTATATTACATTTGACTAAAAAAATTTAAATAAACAAAATAAATGTTACAGATGTGATCGTGTTTGCTTTGTCATTTATTTTATAAAGTAATTCCTGTTGTCCTCTATGATGGTATGGAATATCCATTTAGACGCCACATTGATATGAGAACAGCTTTATCCTGAACAAAAAAAGTTAAATAAAATTTTTAAAATTCGTTCAATGGCTTAACATTTTGAAACTAGTTACTTACGAATTGAATCAATCCTCTTGGTTTTGAAATCACGATAATTTTTGAAAACCCGGTATTTGAGGCTAATATCACATTCCTCTGCGTCTTAGTTGTTTTATCTATACAAATATAAATTAAATATAATATTTTGAAACTGTTTAAAACGATTAACATTATTAAACTTACGCGTAAGGAAGGCAAGCCTCCAAATTCCTGTTTTTGAGTAATTCATTTAATTTGGTGTATTCAATTATGCTGCATGACTTCTCCTGTGTGAATAAATTTATATTTATGTATTTTAATAATTCGAACATCCATGCTTTATAACTTATTTATTTCTTAATTATTTTAGTTTTTAACACAACACTGAATTTTTTTGTTTTTTGTTTAAAACGCGTCATTTCTTATTAAGAGATAAAAGCAAACTGAGTTGTTTTTGTTTTACTTTATTTCCCGTTAGAAAGCATTTATTTCAACATAATTTAATGAAATATTTCATTGGTTTAATGTTCTTGTTCGTTGTGTAATGCTTCTTCTTAATTAAATCAATGTATTAGTACATTGAATAACCGAATTCTATGAACTAATACATTAAATCAATTAACTGATTTACTTATTTTATTAAGAAATAAATTTAATGACTGGTTTCAATGTAATGTTCATAATAGCGTCAGTTTGTTTATTGAATTTTAATGAATATTTTCATTGAAGCAATGAATTCGTACGTTAAGTTAATAAATTCTCGGAAAAAAATTAATGAATTTCATTTAATGTACTTCATTCATTGAAATTACTTTTTTCAGTGTATACACAGTAAAATTTTAGTTTTAGTGTCATTTTAAAGAAGAAGATATTGCCTTCAAAATGATGTGTAGTAAATTCATAAAAATTAAACCTTTATATTTCCAAAAACGATATTTTTAAAACACAACTCTTATTCATACCTGAACCAAAAAGGTACATAAATACAATAAAGAAGTTCATTGTGTCAATGAATTTGTGCACTAATTTGGGACCTATGTACAGATTCATTGAAACAATGTATTGCCGTACATTAATATTAAAATTCAATGTACAAGTTCATTGATTAAATTTATTCTTACATTGAATCAATGAACACGTTCATTAAATAAAATAAATAATTCCAGTGAACAGTACATTGATTTCAATGAACTCATATTTTATCCCAATGGAACAATAATAGGCTTGTTCTGTATTTTTTTTTTTTTGTATTTTAAATTAAATGATTACATTGTATGATATTGAGTTAATATAAGCAAAAATTAATTATAAAATTTTCTTAATATAGATGCCATAAATATAATACAGTGTTTCACTAAAAAATGTAAGTAAACAAAATACATGTTACAGATGTGATCGTGTTTGCTTTGTCATTTATTTTATATAATAATTCCTGTTGTCCTCTATATTACTCAATGATGGTGTGGAATATCCATTTAGACGCCACATTAATATGACAACAGCATTATCCTGAACAAAAAAAGTTCAATGGCTTAAAATTTTTTAAACTAGTTACATTCGAATTTTTTTATCTATAGAAATTCCCCTATTTTCATAAAATATTCCCGTCCAAATCTTGATCAGCCTGTAATATATTTTTATTAAGGATTCAATTAAAACGCGTCATTTCTTGTTAAGGTATAAATACAAACTGGGTTGTTTTTGTTTTACTTTATTTCCCATTAGAAAGCATTTATTTTAACATAATTTAATGAAATATTTCATTGATTCAATGTTTTTGTTCATTGTGTAATGCTTCTTCTTAATTAAATCAATTTAATTAACGTATTCAATGTACTAATGCATTGAGTTAATATTTTTATGTGTACAATATTTTTAGATCAATGAACTAATACCTTAAACCAAATAACTGATTACTTATTTTATTAAAAAATAAATTTAATGACTGGTTTCAATGTAATGTTATAATAATAATAGAATTAATCTTTTCATTGAATTTTAATGAATATTTTCATTAAAGCAATGAATTCGTACATTAAGTTAATAAATTCTTGGAAAAAATTAATGTATTTCATTCATTGAAATTGCATTTTTCAGTGCACTCATTTAGTTTAGAAGTTATGTAACAAAATATAAAACAATGTAAAATTTTGTACACAAAATTTAATTTTTAAATAAAAAAATACTCTAAATTCATTTTTGTAAATATTTTAAATTTTTACATTAAAAAAAAAAAAAATAGTTTTTTACCACATTTTGCTTCATAACTCCTAAACCAAAAGAAAATCCAACTTGAATTTTTACTTGATTATAAAACAGAGCACAGTGGAGCCAAAAGCAAAATAAATGGTAATAAGTCTGGTCCTTTGAAACCACTGAACCAATTTAGATGAAAATTAGCATATTATATATCATTTTAAAGCAGGGACATAAGAGTTATAAGTTTTATGAGATATTTCTTAAAAAGTAACTATTACAGGTTCACTTTTATTTTTTTCTTAGCGGTAACTATTTGATTCCAATTATTATTTTTTTTCATTGTTTGGTAACTGTTATAGACAATGAAAAAAAATATTTCTTATACATAATTATTACTTTCAATAAATATTTTATTCGTCTTTGTGTAATACTTATTGATAAGAAATAAAATACAGTTTGGTCATAACAGTTATTATTTAAGGAATATTTTTATTTGTTATGATATACAAATTTTATGATTTTTAATTCATTAATTTAACTGAATGAAGCTTTTATTTTCTATTTTATTACACAAATTTAATATTTAAATATTTTTTAGAACATATTTTGCAAATGTCCGCATTAATATCTTTTTTATAAAGAAAAAATTCTCTAACAAATTCTCTATTTTGCAAATGTTCGCATTAATATCTTTTTTATAAAGAAAAAATTCTCTAACAAGGATGTTTCTCTTACGACACATTTGAAAAATATTTATTTTTGTTTATAATGATAACTTTTAAACTTTTTAATGCGATCTTGAGAGCAACACACTGTTTAATGATTAAATGTAAAACCTGTATTAAGTCTGTTCGAAAGTTATTAAATGAAAAATATAAAATTAAATCGAAATAACTGTTATTGGACAGCTTAGGACAGAATATCTTTTTCAATAAATTTTAAGTCTAACTTAAACTAAAAATGCATTTCCTTATAAGATTAGGCGTGTGTTCATACCCCAGCCGGGATACATAATTTTTGTATTATTATTTTTTTGTTCTTTACGTTATAATTAGTTAATTATTAGTTAAATTATCAATATACCACTTTCTAAGAATTTTAAAATACTGTTCTTCGAGATATTCAGCTTTGATTATTATATTATATATTTTGACCTTTGAACTTCCGAAGTATACTGAAAAAAGTAATTTCAATGAATGAAGTACATTAAATGAAATTCATTAATTTTTTTCCAAAAAATTATTAACTTAATGTAGAAATTCATTGCTTCAATGAAAATATTCAATGAAATTATTAACGCTATTATGAACATTACATTAAAACCATTCATTAAATTTATTTCTTATTACAATAGGTAAATTAGTTAATTGATTTAATGTGTTAGTTCATTGAATTAATTTATTCAATGTACTAATACATTGATTTAATTAAGAAGAAGCATTACACAATGAACATAAGCATTGAACCAATGATAAATTTCATTAAATTATATCAAAATAAATGATTTCTAACGTGAAATAAAGTAAACTGAAAACAAATACAACTCAGTTTTCTTTTATCTTTTAACAAGAAATGACGCGTTTTAAACAAAAGCAAAAAGTACACAGAAAAAATTAAAATTCGTATTCAATAACAAAATTTGTAAACTCAATAATTTTTTTAAATGAAATCGGACCTATCACAAAATTTTTAAAATCAATTACTCAAATTCGTAATTATTTTATTGAAAAAAAAAATATTTTTTTCTTTATTAAATTATTATTACTATTTATAAAACATGTTGCTTGAAAATTGTTTCAAATTTAAAAAAAATTTATTCAACAAATCAATGAAAATAATGTTTGGTTTTAAATATATATTCAAACAATTATAATCATGAAATCAATAAAAGTATTAGTAAAAAATTTTTTCTTTTTTTAATTAATAAATAATTTAAAAACTTTGATTTTAAATAAATGAATGTTCTTTATTATTGACAATATAATGCTAATGGAGATGTTAACAAACGTTTTTCACAATAAAAAGAGATACATATATATATGTATGCCAAAATGAAAGTAATAAAATATAAAGTTTTACATGAACATAATGTTGAGATGCAAGTAAGTACGGAAATACCACAATTTTAGGACTGCAGTTCCACCACTTCCATATATTGCACAAACAACCTGAAGGATAAAAATCTCCATCATTGATAACATGTTTAAAATATGACCTTATGATGTGACCTTATGTGCTCCCCATTAATTAGAATTACTGAAAAATTATCTGAAAAAAAGGTCAACTAATTTAACAAAATTCTTTTTTTAAATATGTATTCATAAATTTACCTTCAAATAGTTTTTGCATCTTTCTCTGACAAGCCTAAGCAAAAATTATCTCTAGACATGCTTAAATGAAGGAGATTTTTGATTTGGTTTTGTAAATTACATTTAGTTTCCCCAATATACATTCCGCTGAAACTGCAAAAGGTTAGATCATGGGCCAACCTGCTTTTATAAAAAAAAATGGAAAACATACATAATAAACCTTCTGCAACTATTTATTCAAACCTGCAGAAAAAAAATAATTTTAATTTTATCAGTTTGAAGAAAGCTATTTCGCCTGACATTAACTTCGGCCCCGCGTCTAAAAAGGAATACATTTTAGGAAAATTGCTGGCAAACAATTTAAAAATCCAACGATATTTACCTCTAAAATTTTAATTTATGTAGACATCCTTCTTTTGGCAAATGTTTTTTTTTCTAATAATTTATATATTTTATTTATTGAAGTTGTCAACCTATAGACTTGTTTTTATTTTTGAAATAGTTTTAAAATCTTTCACAGCCAATAAAACAAAATATTAAAAACAAACATTTTTGTTAATAAAATTTAATTTAAAGGCAAATAACGATTTGTTAAAAAATTTTTTTGGAATAATTTTTTCTGTGTAGAAAAATGAGTGTTATATTAAAAACGAAAATAATTAAAAACTAAATAAGATAAATCGAATTATTAAAATACATAAATATAATTTATTCGCAAAGGAGAATTCGAGCAGCATAATTGAATACACCAAATTAAATTAATTACCCAAAAGAAGGAATTTGGAGACTTGCCTTCATAACACGTAAGTTTAATAATGTTTATGATTTTAAACAGTTCTTAAATATTACATTTCATTTATATTTATGTAGATAAAAACACTAAGATGCAGAAGAATGTGTTAGTAGCCTTAAATACCAGGGTTTCAAAAAATATTGAGATTTCAAAATCAAGAGGATTCGATTCGTAAGTATATATAAATATATGAAACATTTTAATTGAATTCTTAATAAATATATATAACACACTAATCAAGATTTGAATGCTACAACTGGTGATCGTCAAAATAAGGAAATTTCTATAGACCAAAAAGATTTAAAGGTAACTAGTTCAAATATTTTAAGCAATTGAACGAATTTTAAAAATTTTATTTATAAACTTTCTTTGTTAAGGATAATGCTGTAGTTATATTAATGTGGCATCTAAATGGATATTCCATACCATCATTGAGCAAAATAGAGGACAACAGAAATTACTATATTATTATAAATGACAAAGCAAACACGATAACATCTGTAACATGCATTTTTTTATTTAAATTTTTTAGTGACATGTAATAATTTTATTTTTATATTTATATTTAATTTTTGCTTATATTAACTCAATATCATATACTTTAATCATTTAATATAAAATAAAATAGAAACAAGAAATACAGAACACGCCTATTATTATAATACATTTTTAATGTATAGTTTCATTGGGACAAAATATGAGTTCATTGAAACCAATGTACTGTTCACTGAAATTATTTATTTTATTTAATGAATGATTCAATGTAAGAATAAATTTAATCAATGAACTTGTACATTGAATTATAATATTAATGTATTACAATTCATTGTTTCAATGAACCTGTACATAGGGTCAAAATTAGTGCACAAATTCATTGTTACAATGAACTTTTTAATTGTATTTATGCACCTTTTTGGTTTAGTGTAAATCGTCGTTTTAAAGTCAATATCTTTTTCTATTAAATGAAATTAGAATTTTGCAATATATAGTTTAGAAGCTATGAGCAATGAAGTATGTGCACTTTTGGAAAAAAATTGATAGTTTTTTAGTTTTTAAATGATCTTTAGTCTGAATGTCTGTTTTGGTCCGTTTTGATATGAAATTACTCATTAGAAAGAGGTTCAAGATAATAATAAAAAAAAAATATAAATAATTTCAGAGTTGCTCTGCTTTGAAACCCCATAGCTCTGTTGCAAAACCTGCACTCGAATAATCCTCTGTTATTTGGGAAAATTCAACAAAATTAAGTGACAACTGTGTATTGACAATATTACTAAATCATAGATTCGATATAATATCTTATTAGGTAGAGACTTATGAGAAAAAATCATTTGTTTAAAATCACAATAACTATTAATAAAAACTGGTGAATTTTTCTTTTTGTTGATGTTATAAATATAAAACATATCTATATGAAATAATATGGAAAATTAAATAATCTAGAATACTCTGAGGTAGACCAATATTAAACTATTACATAAACAAAATGAACCAGAAACATCTTTTACTATAAAACAACTAAATACATAAAAGTACAATGGTTAAAATATTACAACAAACGTTAAAAGGTTAGACACATTCGTAAATTAAAAAAGTGAAAAATAAAACTAAAAACAAACTCTAAGCTGTAAGAAGTTTTCTTAACAGTTGTTATACAATTTCTAAGCTCGTTTAAAGATGAATAAAAAAAAAGAAGACAGACGCAACACTTCAATATTACACCAACGAATTAAACAAGAAAATAGTTGTAGTAGTTGAGAAAATTTTTATAACTTTTGTCCAGTTATTCTGTACAAGTTTTTCATGACTTAAAGTTGTTTTCCAAGGTGATCAGGTGCAAGAATAATAAATGTCTGTTTTTTTCCTCTTCTTGCTAAGAATTAACCATTTAATATTATTTTTACAAAAAGTGTTAAGTGCATGTTTTTCTTAAGAATTTTTTAATTCATCTTTTGTTAGATATTTAAGCTGCTTATTTTACTTTGAGTAAAATGAGAATTTTAATGGTGAAATATAAAATTCTTAAAAAGCTTTTTTATGTAGAATATTAAAATTCTTCTTTTGTATGACAAACCACAAATGAATTCTTTCATTTTTTTTTCTGAATTTTTCTTTTAAATACGTAATTTTTAATTTTAACATACATACGTGGTTTATTTATGATACACTTAGAAAAATGTATGTATTTAATTGTAGAAATTGGAAGTTTTTTATTTTTTTGGAATGAGGAAAATATATTAGTTAAATTTATATTGTTTATAGAACAAAGTTCTGTTTTAAATTTGACTCAAATATTTTGTAATTTTTTATTTTTTTGTTGCTTTGTGAACTTTAAAAAGTTATTTCATATTAAGTATTTTATTTAATTTATATGTAAATATTTAATGCATATTATTGCCATAGTAATAAAGAATTTTTAAAAATATGTAGCTAATTTTAAATCTAATGAAATTCTTTTAAAGCTATTTTTAGGTACAACCTTAAATTTTTATAATTTTAAATTACCTTCAACTATATTGTTTATAGTTAGCCTTTGTTAATGATACATAAGATTGTCTTGATATGAACAAGGACAATGCTTTTTAAATATACAGATGTGTGAACTTTATACAGACACTTACAATATGACAATAAATAAATGGAACAGTGAAAAATTGTGGCAATGTCCCTTGATTTTTTTCATACAGATTATGAAAATTATTATACATATACATATCATTTTCCAACCCTGTTGACCTCTGGCGTATACTTAATATTAACTAAAAACCTCAACTATATTTATCATACTTTAAAATTGTTTACATCACTTCATGTCAAACTGTTACAGTATGTAACATGCAGACTATGGTTTGTATAAAATCTTATGAGAATGTATTTGTAAATATATTTATATTTGTTATTAAATATTTTTATGTTTTGCACCATTTAATATGAACAAGTATTGTACATTTAATTCCACTACATGACATTTACTTGTATTGTATTTATGTATGTATAAATATTCATCTGTTTTTCTGTATATTTAAGAATTAGTATGTGTAAAATTTCATATACATATTCACACCCTTTCCATTTACCAGTTACTACTTATTCGTTCACTAATAAAAGTTAAAATTCACACAAACATAAATGTAAAAGTATAAATTTTACCTTTTTCGTTTGTCATGGTTGTGTGTAATGTTGTTGTAGAAATACAAAAATATATTTGGTGACATTTCTGTTGTTGTTATGATTAGGTTCAAGTACACAAAGTAAACATATTCACATATATTGTTTCTATATTACGACGAAGGCAGTTTGTAAAATCTTTTCAAAATTTTCGCTAAGCAAATAGTGATAAAAATAGATTTTCTAAACGAGTTGAGAAATTATGGAAAAAAGCGAAAAAACTCGATAAATTATTTTTTCGTTTTAGCGAAATAATGTTAATATAACTTGAAGGTAATTTTATTGATTTTCGGAATAAGATTATACAGGAGTTCTTTGTTATTAAGCCACAGTGGTCCCAAAACGGATTTTTTTGGAAATAATTCTGTAACTTTAGAACTGCTGGATAAATTTGAATGAAATTTAGCATGGACAATCCTGAGGTATGTTTTAATTGATTTAAAGGAGCACAGGTCCTTAGAGGGTCTGGGGGACGGGTGGTGGACCTCCAAATTTGGTCACCTCGGGTATGAAATTTTTAAAAAAATCGCCAAAATTTCATTTATGATTTGATTGAAAAAAAAAAAAAAAAAAAAAAAAAAACATAGATAGTCCTTATAATTTTCTACAAAAAATATGCTTACATGTGTGGGTTATCTCTTTTACTTCAGGAGATATTTGGACCAAAGTAAAATTTTGACCCATTTTTGTACACGTTTTTTTAAGTTTTTTTTTTTTAACTAAGCGGGCTCAATTTGAGTCTTACAATTTTTCTAAAATATTCTTTAGATTTTGTACAAAATTCTTAACAATTTTTGTTCAAGGACCATATACCTATGTGGTTTAGATAAAAAGTTATATTATTTTGAAATAGAAAATTTTAAAAAAAATTTGATTTTTTGAGATTTATTTAATTTTTTTACTTTAAAATCCATTACTTTCTTCTGGACCATAATTTTTTTTCATGTTTCTAAAAGAATGCTTAACATAAATGCATGTAAAATAAATCCAAGGACAATTGGGACAACAGTCTCCCCGCTAGCGCTATCAGAATTTCGTTAATTTTAATTTTTGATTTTTTAGTTCTTTGTGCAGCTCAAAAATGTCAAAGCTTAAATTAAAAAGAAAATACATTAAAAACTTACCTACATATGTTAGCTAAACACACAAAAAATATTTAATAAGCCACTCCTTTTATAAGGACAGGGTGATCATTTTACAGAAAAAAGACAAATTTTTCTATATTCTACTAAAATTTTATAATGATAGCTTTATTAATGTAGATTTTATTTAAGTTCAAATATATTTTATTTTTTTTTTAAATAACACTAAGTACAAAAATTTTTCGTTTTTTAATAAATTTAATGAAAAAGTTTAGTTTGAATACTTTTTTGTTTATATATTATTATTTTTCAAGTAATAACCTTTCCAATGATACCAAATAATTGCATAAATCCTTTACAAAATCGTTTAAATGCTAACTGAAACTTGACCCCTCTTCAGCGAAATGTGGACATTTTCCTTAATTTCCATAGTAAATGTGTGCTTCAGCATTCTTTATACATAAGTGCACAGCAGTTTCAACGTGTTTTTTAAAATAATTTTGTGCAACTTTTGAACCGTTATATATATTTCAGTACAAGTTTCTAGGTGGTCTTGGGGCAGGGGGAGGACCGCCGAAATGGGTCACCTCGGATATTATATAAGAAATAGTTAAAAGAGTTTATCACTTTCGGAGGTTCTCTTCTTGCCCACAGACCAGCTAGAAACTTGTACTCCTACAAAATATTTGGAAACTACCTCAGTAATAACTATGTTAAATTTCCTTGAAATATTTTGAACGGTTCAAAAGTTAAACAAAGTTATTAAAAAAAAAAACACGTTGAAATATACACATATAAGTGTTTTACTCTATCAATGAAAATTTGAAAATAAATTTTATAACGTATAAAAGCCATAAAATTATTGTTTTGGCAAAAAGAAAAAATTATGTTAAAGTCGTAATATAATCCTCTGCTAAAAGTCAACAGTTACGGTTCTTCATTTTGAGTCTGAGGAGCGATCAGGTAGTGTCAGTGATAACCTAAACCGATCCGACTCGGATGAGAGATGGTTACTAGAGACAAGTTTACATGTGCGGTAAGCACGTTTGGGCCATACAAATCACCGGGCCGGGATTTTTAAGGCCATGTTGCAGAATGTCAATTATAGAGCTCATTACTTGTGGATATATTTAGGGAGTGTCTTAGGTTAGGATGCATTCCCAGGGGTGGAGAGAGGTTAGAGTAATTTTCATACCCAAAGCGGGTAAAAAGACTCACTCGAAATCCAAGGATTACAGACCAATCAGTCTATCGTCTTTCTTACTAAAGACAATGGAAAGACTGATTGATCTGCATCTTAGGAGTAATATGGGGACTCATACAATCAGTGACGCTCAACATGCCTACCCAAAGGTAGGCATGCTCTCTGCATGATGTAGTGAGTTATATAGAGCGAGGTTTGCTGCATAGCCATCAAGTAATATCTTTTTCTGTATGCAATCTGTCATATAAACAATAAGAAGAAGTTAATTCTTTTGATTTGCAAATAGCTGCCTTATAAATATTGAAACTGTTTAATAAATTTGCCTGATTTAGATTTTGTTGACTAAACGATTACTTAATATTAACGATGTTTTCAAAATTCATTTTAAATAGCAAAAAGTTTATTTTATGCATCAGTTAAGAAAGATTGTACAATTTGGAAGTTATAGGAAAATTGACAAATAAAATTCACTAATTAATTTTATTTTGCACCACCAGCGCTTATGTACTCACAGATTCAAAATATTTAAATATCAAAAACACTATTAGAATTTCTGAAATTGTTTCAACAAAGCAAAATTATGTCGGAGAATCAATATGATCCGATTGAATAATATTTAAAATTTATAAAAAACATGTACATAAATTTTAAAACTTGTAAATATAAAAATTATATAATTAAACTATCATTAGCATTTTTTTTTCATTTTTTTTAAATTTCTTTTTTTACTTCAAAAAGTCACAAAACTTTTTTTAATTTTTCAAATTTTATATAAAAGTATACCATGGAAGCTTTCCTCGATATAGAAGGAGCCTTTATTAATATTAGGTTTGAGACGATCCACAGTGATTCGTTTCATTGGCAAAAATACAAAAGTAGTAATTTTAAGAAATTGTATATTTTTCTTATAGCTAATAATATAAGCTTTTCAAAAAAGTATGTCTCATATTTTTAGAGAGCATAATCATGCTACTAGAGGGCGCTAAAATCCGCAGATATATATAGCAAAAATGTGTATTGAAAAAAATTAATTTCGATGGCTCTACTTAAATAATTGCTAAAACTATATTTCAACAGCTTTTTTTTGTTATTTCTTTTGAAAACGTAAGTTTATAACTTCACCTAAAAACAATATATTTTATCTTCTTGATTGTTTTGAGAATTATTGTTAAAACTTGTTTGGAAATTTGGATTTCATTAAAATTGAATTTACACGAAAAATCTACACAATGACTAAATTTGAAAAATTATTTCAATGAGATTAGTTCATGGATTTTAATTTTTTAAATCTGATACTATAGCTTAATATCTGGCATTTCTAAAACTGTAAAAAACGCAACCACCTTTTGCTTATAATTTATATAATAAAATATTTTGTAGAAGGGAAAAATTACATTTTTCATTGAAATATTTTTGAAGTGAACAATTAAAAAAATAAATTGTAATGGATTTTTAAATTTCTTTCAATATTTTTTTTATGTAGTTAAGCTCAGCATAATACAAGTTTTGACAAAAATAAAACGTTAGTACTTCATTTTTATTAAAATTTAAATATTTTCATGCATTTTATACATGACTTTATTTTGTGTTAAAAACATAAAATTGACAAAGTTTGATGAAATATATAAGGAAGATTAGTGCATGGTTTTCAAATTTGTTTTTCTATTTTATTCCTCCTTTTCTCCTTAATAGTAATCAATAAAGAACGGAACCAATTTTTCCCCAGTACTTTTGATATTTATATTTTTTTAGGAACGAAAAATTAAAATTTTCTGTAAAATTATTCTAGTACAAATGAATTCATTAAATAATTTTAATTTCAAATTTTTTAATTCACGGTCTTATCTTTAGTTAGGAAAGCTAAATTTGATTTATTTTAATTTCATTAAAGATAAATAATCATTTAAAAAAATTTTGCACTCTATTGTAACTTTGTCAGTAACATTTGTACATCTTTCATGTACAACCGTGCGTATGAGTAATATACAGTGGTGGCCATATAATTAAAGCATTAGTAATCATAGTAAATTATTCGTTTTATTTTGGCAATTAAAAAAAGATAACAAAATTATTTTATCACATCTTAAATCTAAAACTTAAACAGTTTCCAGCATACTTATTAAGTATATAATTTTTAATTCTGTAAAGAAAAAATATTAAAAAAATATTTTATTGGGTTGGTCATATAATTAAAACAATTACTATTTTCATTTTAATTGCAATATTTGTTTATTTTTTTTGTACTTACAATCAATATTTCGTGGGGTAACCTTTGTTTTTAATAACATTTACACATCTGTTTGGCAAACTCTCAACTAAATGCCTACAGAAAGATTGAGGAATAGCCTTCCAACACATTTCAATGTTTTGCCACAATTCATCAGCATTTTTGGGATTTTTGCCTTCCATCCTCTTTTCAACTTCACTCCACAAGTTCTCAATTGGATTGAGATCAGGGGATTAAGCTGGCCATTTTAAAACTTTTATATTTTATTCCTCTAAGCAGCTCTTCACAAGCCGTGAAGTGTGCTTAGGGTCATTGTCGTGCATGAAGTGCCATATTAATGGTAAATTATCCTCCGCGTATGGTATCATTGTATTTTCAATGATGTGTTTGTAAAGATGTTGATCCATTCTTGAACTGATCCTCACAATAGGTCCAATACCATGCCAAGAAAATGCACCCCACACCATAATGTTGCCGCCACCATGCTTAATTGTTTTGATGGTATATCTGGGATTGTGTTGTTGGTTTACTGGACGTCATACATAACGTTTTCCGTCTGATCCCCATCGGCAAAATTTGGATTCGTCGCTCCATAAAATATTTTTCCAAAAACTCATTGGTTTCTTAACGTTTTCTTTGGCAAAGTCCAATCTGGATTTTAAATTTTTTTTTGGAGACGAAAGGTTTTCGTTGTGCGATGCATCCACGTAAGGAAGCTTAATTAAGTCGCCGTCTAATTGTTCTAGATGATATATTAATACCATATGATGACTCCAATTCAACTTTTAGTTGTTTAGAACTTTTAAATGGGTCTGCTTTAGAGGCTTTTACGACAATTTGATCTTCCCTGGTTGAAGTTTTACGGGTTCTGGGTGCTCGGGGTACATTATTAGTGACTCCAAATTTAAGAAAATGTTTTAACGCATTATAAATTTTTCCCCTAGAGCAACCAAGTAACTGGGAAATTTCATTTACCGTCTTCCCGAAGTCTTTGAGGTTAAATATTATCTTCCTTTCTTCTTCCGAACAACTTGGTCCTTTTCCCATACCTGATGATTAATTTTTGTATACATTTTTGCTTATATCAGTTACAACATACTTACCAATAAATATAAACAAATCAAACGAAATTAGATATTAAAAATATTGTATTAAAATAGCAAAACTTAAAATATTTTAATTATGTGTCCACTTTAAAAACAACACTTTCACTAAATAATAACTTATATTGTAAGAAAACTGAATAGAAAAGGAAAATAAAGAAGGAATCAATTGTAAAAGAGATCAAACTTATCATTACAGTGGAAAAGTCCCGTTAAAATATTAAGAGATGATATTTTTTTATTATTTCAAATTTTATTAATATACAAAATTGTATAAGTCTAGGATAACTCCTTTTATTTTTGTCCAGTCGTTATATGGGAACGAATCACTGTGCGATCGGGGAGGCACTGGTTTCAGTGAATATAAGTGAATTCCTAATTGAGTGGATAACACTTGTAAGAAGAAGCTTGTGGCGAGGGGCACACCGAAAGGGGGGTCCTTTCTCAATTACTATGGCTCTTAGCAGTGAATGTCATTTTGAGACAGTTCGATGCTGGGGGCGGAAGGTTGCAGCCTACACAGATGACGTAGTTATACTGGTCTCGGGTAAATTTCTAACTACTATCAGTGAGGTCATGCAATCAGGTCTACGAGAACTGTGTGATTAGGGCTAAACCTAGGGAAGACTGAGTTGGTTTTGTTTACCAGGAGATATAAGGTCGAGCCTTTTAGCTTACCGTTATTGAATGGGATGGAGCTTACATTGTCAAGTGAGGCCAAATACCTGGGTGTTTACTTGGACAGTAAATTGTCTTGGAGGAGGAAAACTCAGGAGAGGGTCAAGAGGGAACTTAGTGCCTCTTACACCTGCAGGAACTCTATAGGTAAGAATTGGGGTCTTAGACCGTTAGTTGCATTTTGGATCTACACTTCGGTTGTAAGACCGATTCTTATGTGCTTCAATTGGCATCTCTGGCACCATGAGAAGTATACCACAGGTGGCACAGAACACATTATCCACTTACTTTTAATTGAGGAGTATGTGAGAGGGATGGCTGTTCGTAGTCTATTTAGATTGAAGGAATTAGAATTATTAGGCAACTTTAGGGCGGGGCATACTCGATGAGGTTCAATTTAATGGTCGGACACTGTTCTTGGGCGAGCCTACGGATTATGTCGGGACCATAATTGACTTGGGGGCTACTCCCGCTATTGAAATATGTAACACCTCTGGGTTGGAGCAGAAAAGCTCCATGGAGGCTGTGCTACCTTTACAGACGGCTCGAAGATGGAAGCAGGCGGGGGTCTCCTTTTTGGATACTGATATCAGTCGATCCTATAAATTGTTTGACGGTTGTTGCGTTTTCCAGGCAGAAATAAAGCCTTGGGGTTCCTAGAGGAAAACATTGAATGGAACTCAGAAATCACTATATGTATATGTTGATAGTCTGGCAGCATTATTGGCACTGACGAGTCACTATGTTAGGTTCAGATTTGTATTTGAATGCAAGAGGGATTTGAGAAGTCTAATGGATGTCTATACGATAAGACTCTGTTGGGTTCCGGGACACTGCGATATTCTCGGCAATGAAATAGCCGATCAGCTGACTCGCAATTCCGTGGATACATCTGTTAGGATTCCAAGAAAGGCCAATCCAGCTCCGAGCCATTGCGAGCCAGCTCATTTTAGGGCCATAAAGGAGTGGACTCTGGACAACACGAATCCTTTTTGTTCTTTTAACCAATATATAGAAGTACATAACGCAAAAGTTTTTCTAAATAAAAAAAAAACTTCTTGAAAAAATACAAGGTTTGGATAGATATTGTGGGTAGACTGTTGCCTAAACGCATCTGGTTTTAACTTGATTTCTTCTAAAAATATAAACAAATTATGTAGTCTGGAAAAAAATATTATTTAGAATTTTATAAGAAATCTAGAGAATATTCTAAAAAGTTTAAATACCCAAATTAAGACCACCAAGTTTAAAAAAAATTGATGAGAGACAAATTTGCTTTGGCCTAAATACCTCTTAAACCAAATATCTTTTTATTTTTGTAGTGACTTACAAATCATAAATGAATTTTTGGCTAATTTTGAAAAAAAAAAAAAAAAAAAAAAAAAAAAAATCATACCTTGTGTATATTTTTACTTTTATTGGAGGTTTAGCCCGCTCTAGGGTTCTGTACTTTTCCAAATCAACTCGAATCAACTCACACCATGTCAAATTTCATTGATATATATTTAACAGATTAAAAGTTATAGCAGTATTTAAAAAAAGTTTTGGTACCACTGTGCAAAGTTTATTTAAACTAAACTTTTTTATTTCAATAAAATAGGGATAGCGGAGCACCACTGGAATAATCGGGTTATATCTGGTTTTATCAAAACGGAATCTAACGAGTCTAATTGCTTGCCACGTAAACCAACATGTAATGTTTAAATGTTCTTATGTCACAATGTCCTTACTACGAATATGTATATGGTTTTATCAAAACGGAATCTAACGAGTCTAATTGCTTGCCACGTAAACCAACATGTAATGTTTAAATGTTCTTATGTCACAATGTCCTTACTACGAATATGTATAAAAACTTCAGAATTGACTGTTTATTGCCAAAATTTTTGAGAATGCCTTCGCAAAATTTTTCATTCTATTAGAAGTTACTGTATTAAAAAGAATTCATGTAAGTATGTGCCTTATGATGTTTTATATAATGATGATGTTTATTATAATAAAAGTACGTTCCTGTGGGAAATAATGTTTACTCTTGTTGTTGTTACTCTTCTTGTAACTGGTACATTATTCGTACATACATATATACATTCATATAGTGTTTACTTAATGACAAAAATATTAAGGTGAATTAAAGTTAAATAAATATAAATATTTAAAGATTTTTTTATAAACACAAACAACCTTTAGAGAAAACAACCTTTGTCTTTTACGTACATAAGTCTTTTGTTAATGTTTTAAAGTAAATGTTTATTGTATATGTGTAAGCATACACATAGTGGTTCAAACAGGTGTATTGAAAACATTTCCACCCTCTTTTCTAACTACTTCTTCAAATAAGTTATTTTTTACATTAGGTAAATTAACATAAAAGTGGAATTTATGTTATTAACATTCTAAATAACATTTACGTGATATGTTTTATTAACATAATTTTAACTTAACAGTATTTAAATTTTTGTTAAATTTAACAGTGATGCTGGTTTTTTCTCTTGGCATGAGTTTACTGTTAGAAATGTAAACAGAGAATAAGTTTTTATTTTGTTTTGGTTTTCTGTGAAAATAAATGACTGTTGGTTTTTGTAGTTGTTCTGGGTTAGAAAAACCATTGTTATGGTTTTTTGACATTTACTACAAGGATATGATACTTTAAAGCTTTAACATGTGTTGTTTGAACTGCTTTTTTATTTTTTTTGTTGCATTGGTATTTTTAGATATACTATTTATATTTTTTGTGTTGTCTACTCAAATTTCCAAGTATTCGGAATTAATGAGTCTTTAATTACACTTAGTTATGATGAAATAATTGGGAAAAACATTAAAAAAAAATTAAAAAAAAGTTTATGTATTGCATAGGTACCTACATATATTTATATAAAGTTACTTAATAATTTCGCATGTTTTATACGGTGAACTTTAAAACAATAAAAACTTTTATAGAATATATAATAAATTTCATCATAATGGCTAACATCGTTAAAAGAAAACAAAGAAAGTAAAACTTTTTAAAGAACTTTTTTTTTTTTTTTTTTTAAATTGAATTAATTAAAATTATGTTTTTTACTTAATACTGCAAAATATTTTTTTAAATGAAGGTACAGTAAAAGCTTCATTAACGGACAGCTCCCATAGACTGACATCTCCGGTAGGAGGACAATTTTTTAGGTCCCATGGTTTAGGTGGCATTTTTAGAATAAATAAATCTCCGCTTGACGGACGCTCTCTTGGGTGGACGCGGACACCTGTTTTTAGAGAAAACATCTCTCGTAGGCGGACAAAAAATCATAAACCGTAAAAGAAATGTATCGAATATTTTATAATAAGATGCTAATTATTATCATTTTTGTTCGTGTTTGCATTCATCTATATATGTAAAAGAGTAACGTGACTGACTGACTGACTGATTCATCATCCCACAGCCCAAACGGCTGAATCTAGAGCGACGAAATTTGAAACGTAGATAGGTCTCCCTCTGTATAGATCCAATAAGACGGGATTTTTGGAAATTCGAATGTTTAGGGGGTAAAAAAGGGTAAAAACGGTAAAATCGGTAACCTTATAACTCGCAAACTAATAATGACACAAAAAAAGTTAAATAGTTATCGTTATTCATTTAAAAAATAATTGGACAGGTGTCTGGTACTTTTTTGAAAATCAGCCGTTTTAGGGGAAAAACGGGTAAAAACTGTATTTTGGTACTTTTTTAGCACTATATTATCTTTGAAATCAATCAACATATAGATAAAATTTATGTCGTATTCATAACTTATCAAAAAATGAGAAATACAAATTTGGTACTTTTTAGAAATTCAAACGTTTAAGGGGTAAAAATCGTGCCTATTTTTGGTACTTTTTTCATAGAACATTTTTTTATATTTATTGAAATATTCATATGAGTATCTTAATATGGGATACCACTACAATTTAGAAATTTATTGGAATACAATTTTTGATTTGGTGAAAAAAAGTACCAAAAAAAGCGTTAAAGGCGGGAAATTACATTTTATTCAAACTTAATAATAAATTTTCAATTACATTAAACATAGAAACATGAAATTAAGAAAATGTAGATAAGAATTCACAATAGTGGAATTTGTGGTACTTAAAGATACATGGTCCTGTGGGTAGGAATTCAAGAGGATGGACTTTGTGGTACTTTTTTCTTCTTCTATTGGTACTTTTTTGCATTTTCTGTAATATTTAACCTAGAAACATGAAATGAAATACGTATGGTCCGATGTTGGAAAGAATACACAAGGGGGGACTTTGTGGTACTTTTTCGTTCTTCTAATGGTACTTTTTGAATTTTCTATAATTATGAACCTAGAAACATGAAATTGGGGATATGTGGTCCTTAGTTAATGAGAATCCATAAGAGGGGACGTTGTGGTACTTTTTTGTTATTTTAATGGTACTTTTTGAATTTTCTATAATATTTAACCTAGAAATATGAAATTAAGGACATGAAGTGCTAAGTGAATGAGAATCCATAAGAGAGAACTTTGTGGTACTTTTTCGTTCTTCTAATGGTACTTTTTGAATTTTCTATAATATTTAACATAGAAACATAAAATTAAAGATATTTGGTACTAAATGAATGAGAATTCATTAGAGGGGACTTTGTGGTACTTTTTTGTTCTTCTAATGGTACTTTTTGAATTTTCTATAATTATGAACCTAGAAACATGAAATTAAGGATATGTGGTCCTAAGTGAATGTAAATCCATAAGAGGGGATTTTATGGTACTTTTTTGTTCTTCTGATAGTACTTTTTAAATTTTCTAAAATATTTAACGTAGAAACATGAAATTAAGGATATGTGGTCCTAAATGAATGAGAATCTATAAGAGAGAACTTGGTAACTGTGGTACTTTTTCGTTCTTCTAATAGTACTTCTTGAATGTTCTGTAATTTTCATCCTTAGAAACATAAAATTGAAGATGTAAGGTTCTAAGTGAATCAGAAACCTTAAGTGGATTTTGTGGTACTTTTTCTTTATTCTAATATTCTTTTTCGTAATTCTGATATTTATTTTTCGTTATTCTAATATTAGAAACCTGAAATTAAAGAGATGTTATTTATGGATAAAAATTCTCAAGTCTATTAGTCACATTATTTTATACAAGAAAATAATAATAGAAATACTTTGATAGTTTTTTAAATTTTGAACGTGAAAGATGTTAAAAATTGGTACAGAAATATATCAATGATGCCTTTTGTACTTTTCGAAAATCCTTTTTTTTTACTGCAATTTTTGGTACTTTTTTAAGTAATAAATTTAAAAAGTTTATTGTTGTAAATTCCGACATAACACCATTATTAAAAATGTTCCCAAGGGAGTTAAGAATCTTAGTTTAAATTTATTATATAGTATGGTTTTTATTGAAAAATTCCGCTAACGAAGTAGTAGGTTTACCGCTCGTTTTTCACATTTACTTACATTTTTTGATATTAAAAAGTTTACTATTCGTTTTTTAGTTAACTTTTTGCTGGTTTTGAGCAAAAACTAGTTTTTTAATTTAATTTTGACTTTTACACTTCATTAAAAATTCTTAATACTATAAAAAAGGAAATGAAAACTTGATCCCTAAAAATAGATGCTGTCACAGTTATCTATGTCCTGAAGACAGTCTCGATGATGGGTCCATGATTTTTCGTACAACACAATGGCGGCAGATTACTAAAAATCTTGACAACTTTTTTCAACAAATAGTGTCCAATGCAGAACATAGTTTACCGCAGAAGCAAAAGGAAAAAAAAAAAAACACAATTTTTAGTTTTTTTGCTTAAAAATTGAGCTATTAAGTAAAATTTTTCAAACGTTAACTTTATGCAAAAATAGATAAATTATAAAACACTCTTCAAATAAAATTTTTCTTAAATGGAACAAATTTTATGATTGTTTCATTTATGAAGTTAATGTTACTATCTTTTGACTTTTGTCTATATATAATTGTCTATGATATAATTTTTGAAGATATGAGCATGAAATTTTTTGTATAAATGTAGTCTGGGTCAATACATTATAATCCAGTTAATAAAACTAACATTTGATTTTTAAGTGGTTACGGCCTTTTGCATTTTAGTTGACAATATATCTGTATAAATAAGAATATGTATATCTATAAGTTAATTCATTACAATCAATCTTGGATGTTGAAATAAAAAGATATAGTACTGAATTACCCCTTGTAAAAAAAAAAAAAAAATTATTTACCATATACCATAGACGGACATCTCCCGATTACGGACAAAATCAGCGTGACGATCGCTGTCCGTCTATGGGAGCTTTCACTGTACAGGAATATATGGGCCATTATCAAAATTATCAATTTATTTTAAATCTATTTTTATAAATATAAAGTGACTCGAATGCATACAGAATTAGTTCGCGTTAATCATTTCGTGTAGAGGGAGTGAAATTTATTGCGGTTTTAAATTGAACATATAACAATTTTTACAAACTAGAACTTTATGTATAATTCTGATAAAAATTACGTGTATTATCAAAATCTATTAAGTTATTTAAATAAAATTTATGGTATTTTGATTTGATTTATATGTGCCAGATTTCATCAGGATCGGTCCATAATTGACCATAGCTCCCATATAAACCCCTCTTCCGAAAATCACTTTAACGTGCATAAATCCCATACGAATGATAGTATCAAGTTAGTAATCGACACAAATAAGTTTTATATAAGTAGAAACAACATTGCCAAAATTTATGAGAATCGGTTCATAATTTACCATAGCTCCCATATAAACCCACTTCCGGGAATTACTCTAAAAGGGCATAAAATCATATAGATGTTAGTATAAATGTATTGTTCTGTATTTGTATAATTTATTTTATATTTAGTAAAAGTGTTGATCTACAATTGGCCACAGGTCTAATGGTGTAGGGTATCATATGGTCGGTCTTGACCGACTATAGTTTCTCTTTTGTGTTATTACAACATTTATAAAAAAAATGTCCAACAATTTTTCTGAAGTACATTTTTATGTATCATCATCAGTTTTGGAGTTATAGCACATTTTATGTTCGATTTAATCTTTTTTAATATCCACTATATTTCAAAACGATATAGTAAAATTGTAAGTATAATTATATCAGTAAATTTCTTAGTTGCACATACATTTCCGGTCCATGCTAGGTTATCCGCAAGTGTGAATTTTTCAATGAGGCTAGAGGGTAAAATTATAATATCAAAGATGACAAAGATAGTAAGTAAGAGGACTGTCCTAACAAGTTTTTATTAAAATCGGACCATATTTTGAATTATCACTGATATAAAGGGGTCGAACATATATATGCATGCTGGATCTAAACGTTGTCCGATTTTAATTAGAAATTATAAGAACAGTTCTCTTACTTACTATCCTTGCCATCTTTGATACATTTTACCCCTACGTGAGTTGATGGATAATAGATATTTTTGAAATATATGTACATATGTATATCTTTACTTTGCACATTGGGGTATAATGTGTCAAAATTGGCGAATAATTGAATTTTGAAATTAAAATTTTTGTGATAAAGTTGGGTACAGAATAAAAATAGACACATTGTGGAAAAAGAGTAAAAAAATAAATTTTCTTCTACTTTCGGTGTATTCTTTTTTTTTTTTTTTTTTTTTAGTGAAAAGTCGTTTAAAGTAAAAATGTAAAAGAGAACCATCAACAGGTATTTAAGTGCACTTTTCTTCAAATCCTTGTAAATTATATTTTGTCTAAATATTTTTGTTATTTTTTTTTTAAATTTTCTTAAAAAAATACACTGATTCTCAACTTTCATGGAATGCAACTTAAAATGTTACAGGATTTTTATTCTGAAAACTTTCTGAAAAGTAGTACATGAGAAATTAACTTCTTTTTTCGAAAAAAAAAAAAAACAGTAGCTTTCATACAAAAAACAGTTAAGTGCAGATTTTTTTCTCTGCTTTATCCGAACATTTTTGGAAATAAATCTATAGCTTCTGATCTGCTGTTTGGATTTACATAAAATTTCTTATAGACTTGGCAGAGGACAGTACAAATTCGAATTTGGAAGGGAGACCCTACATACCCTTCATGAGCAGAGCTATGAGGGCTCAAAATAGGATACAAATTACATAGAAAATGCTTAACCACTAGCGAATTTTTGTTAACTTTTAAAGTTCTTGATAAATCCTATGAAAAATATGATTGTATGTACTATTTATATTATATATTTTTCGAGTTCAGAGAATTTCAAAAATCTCAATTTTGCAAGATCTTGGTTAAAATATTTTATTCTTTATGCAGTCGGTTAAAGAACAAAATTATCTATCGAATAAAGAAACTATTAAGTCGATGTCTTTATTGTGTCAAAAAATAAAAATTTTAAATTGGAAGGTTTTCAAAAATTAACAAACTTTTACTTTTCGATCAATGTTAAAGCCAAATGTAGATATTAAAACATTGATATCACTTTTCCCTGAATTATGCGCCATTTACGATTCAATTAACTCAAATCGACATTGCTATTCTTCCAAAAGAAATTTTAGATTTCTAGAAATGCATTTTTTTTACTTACAAATAAATAAATAAATAAATAAAATAAAACATTATTAAAATACGGATAGCGCCTTTACCTAAAGTAAGCGCCCTTTTCGACCCATTTAAAGCCAATATATGTACGGCGGATATTACTATTCTGTTAAAAATAATCTTATAATTCTAAAGATGATTTTTTTTTGCTTAATAATAAATAACAACTAAAGCGTGATCATTAGGGTTTTTCTTTTCCCGGACTTTTTCCGCTCCCGGGAAATCGGGATTGATTTTTAAATTTCCCGGGATCCCGGGAATTCCCGCCGAAAATAAATAATTAAAAATTTTAATATTCAGTTAAAATTATAAATTATAAACTAATTCTTTTTGAAATATTGAATATTGAATGAATCACAGAAAAAAGTCACCAAATAACTAGTATATATGAAAATAATTCATTCAATTATAAACTTGTTTAAATTTGCACCTCTCACCAAAATGATTATATCAATTACTAAAAACTGTAAAAAATACAAAATAAAAAAATTTCCAATAAATAAATTAATTAAATCAGTCAAGTAGTTGATTGGATGCATTCAAAATGTATATAGAATATAAAATTATAGCTAAATTTAATTTTTATTTAATTTTTGCTTGAATAAATTTATTAAATTTCGATTCAAAATGAAACAACTATGTTAATTGAAAAAAGACCGTAATAATTTTTTCTGTGAAACTTTTTATTATATAACAACTCATACGAAAGTTGAATCAATACCTTGGTTTTCATTTACCCTATGGGTAAAATCTCTCAATATTTATACGGATGTAACCTTGTTGTTAAGAAAACCTCAGGGAATTTTACAGTTTGAATACTTTTAGTCTCACGTTTTCGTTGGGGCATTAAAAATGTAAGTTGTTGTTTGAGGTTTCCAGACATTTTAAAAAGATTCCTCTTACAACTTTCACATGCGTGCAAATTGCATCTTCAAACCGTTTAATAAATATACTTTTTAAATATCGAATTTACTTCCCATTGGTACATTTTAAAAATATTATTTTTTACCACAATGAAAAAAATTGCAAAATCAAATTTTTTTTTAATTATTTAGCAAAAAAGAAAACGATATTTTGTTTTCAGACTGTTATACGAAAAATATCAAACAAATTTAGAAATTTCCTTAAAAATATTTAAATTTGTAACAAATCAAATTAAATAAATAAAAACAAGTGTAAAAAACACATTATATACTAAAATATCCATATATGAGTTGTAAAATATAAACAATTTGCATACACAAGAAATCCCGGGAATTCCCGCTTGATTTCCCGGGAGTGAAAATTTGGCGGGATTCCCGGGAATTCTCGTCCCGGGATTTCCCGTGAAAAACTCTAGTGATCATAAATCACCTTTCGCTGAATTAAATATAATTTTCGATCCATTCAACTCCAATGTATAGACGGACCAATATTACCATTCTGCCAAAAAAAGCCTCAAATACTAAAAATTATTTTTTACCTAATAATAAATAGAAAAAAACGTGATCATTAAAATATTCACATCACCAGGGAAACCACAAATATGCAATTGTATGTTTTTTCCTGGACATTTAATGAAGCTATCGATAAAATATTTATCCGTTTCAGAACAAATAAATCATTTTGGCATCGATTTGTTAGTGCATATATTTGCATATTTATCCTTAACGGCATATTTTTGCATTTGGCGATTTTTAGTGCATATTTATAGCATATTTTGTTATTTTTAGGGCATATTTAACCCTTTTAGAGTATTTTTTGACATTTCAAATTCTTGTAGTAATAAGATTATTATTGAAGTTAATCTTGTAAAAACATTATTTTTTTTTAATGAAAGCATATCGAGCCATAACCTCTAAAATGTCGTAAGTAAATAAATAAATATGTATGAAAAACTTGGAAATCAGAAATGACACTTGATATTCGATGAAATTTTGACTGAAGATCTAAATGATTCTAAATTATAGATTTTCATAAAAAAAAAAAATTTCTAAATCGTTGTCAGTTATGATATTTTGGCGGTCAGGGATCAATATTATAATGTTGAACTAATAATAGTGTCTAGAATTAGATGGCTAAGAAAACAGAAGATCAATAACCTTTTTATGAGATAGAATAAAAAACGGGGAATCAAATTTTGACACTTTGACGTTGAAATATTAATAAAAGCCTTTGTTTTAATGAAAGACATAATTTTGTTAAAAAATTATACAAAATCTTTGTTTTTTAAGTGCATATTTTCGTGTTTTTAGAGCATATTTTTAGTTTTTTTTACTGCATATTTAATGCGAATAAAACCCATTTTTTTGGGCCTATTGTAGTTTCCCTTGACATCAACTTTCCCTGAATTCAGCACCATTTTCAATTAATTTAAAAAAAATAAAGTTCAAAACTTAAACTCGCCTACACCTCTTCTATATCCATTTCATTGAAATGGGAACAGCCGTTCTAAAATTTCATTATTATTTCCATTTCTTTTTTAGGATCGCGCACTCTGCGTTGTTTATAAGTTATATTTTTATATCTTACATCACCATAGGTGGTTGGAGTATTATTTTTGTCAAAAAGCTGGACCCGAACGATTAAAAAGCGGGATTCTGAACAAAATTTTATGGAAAAAGAGGGATTTTCTTTCTATATCTTTTTCGAACATTTTGGAACAACAAATTATTTAATTATATCCCTATAAACTCAAAAATTATAACTTTAACGTGTTTCTCGAAATGTTTTCCAAAAAAAAAAAAAAAAAAAAATTCTAGTTAAATTTCTATTTTAAATTCAAATTCGGATTGATAGAAAAACATAATACTTTTTATTTTGCAAGCAAGAGTTTTTCTTAAATAATTCTTAGGCCCGTTTAACACTAACATTTAGTTAAAATAAAATCATTAATTCATGGTTTCCGTTAGCACTAACTTTAAGTAAATTTGATGATAAAAATGTTTACTGTTATTTTTTAACTTTCAGTTTATACAATAGTGCTGTGTAAGTGTCAAGTATTTTCCCATTTTTTTTTTGTTTACTCAACATTGTAAAGTAGTTACCCAATACTTTCAAAGTTTAATTTTTAATGATATCGTTTTAAAAATATAATGGCTAATATACAACTCTGTATAAATAAATATATGAAAATAATTTTATTGATTTTATTAAAGTTGAATTTAAAGTTTTTATTTATTTTGTGTTTTATATAAATAAATTTTCAAAATTTAATGCAGATCGGAAGAATATATATTTTTTTATTTCATATAAAAGAACATTTATTAAAAATTATATTTCAAATTAAATAATCCGTTAAGTACCCTGCGAGAAATCTTTAGCAATTGGTGCAATAGTTGTAACGATTCATAAACGATTCCATATTTATCAGAAAACGTTGCTACCTTTAATACCAGCTAAGCTCTTCGGAAAATGGGGTGATTCTTTTACTTTTCTGTTAATATATGGACAAAATCGCTACTATAAAATCAAAATTAAGGTAGCATTTAATCCTAGATATGAATACCGAAATAACTCAAAATACAATAAAAACAAAGATAAAGAAAAACAAAATTATGTAAAGGGAATGTTATCGAAAGAGAACTAGGTGTTATTTGTCCCTTTCTCTATACCCGCCCATGACCTATAACTATTCATTCAACTATCTTCTGAATAGCCCTCTAAATACTAACTTTTGGTTTCTAAATGTTTCGTGAAATGATTAAAATTTTATTTAAAGTTGCATAATTGCAATAAACAAATTTATTTAACAAATATTATATGTGGTAATTGTTTTTAAGGATAACATTTAGTCAAAATTATATGAAAACAAAATTAACAAACAAGAAAAAAAATTAATATTTGCAAGATGTGTTGAATGTATGAAAATGCGGAGTGTAGGGTAAAATTTAAAATTTAAAACATTATTATATACAAATCTTTTATATATATTTATCAGTGTTGCCAGTTTAGCCTTTTTAAGGCTAAATCTAGCCTTTTTATTTTGCTTTTAGCCTCAAAATTTTCATTTTAGCTTCTAGCTTTTTTGTTAGCCTTTTTTATTCTTAACATTGCCTTAAAAAAAATTAAAAATTTACAAATTTTATTTATACAGAATTATCAATTTAATCACTTTTGTGTATTAATTCGCAGAAAAATATGGAAATTATTTATATTTAATGAAAATTTTGGACTGCGGCGCTTCATTCTAGAAAAAATATTACAATTATTTTTTGACAAACTTTATTACCCATAGAAACTAATTACAGTTTATTTAATTTTATTTACAAATTTACTAAAATATCTTTAAGAAATACCGAAATCTAATGAGGAAAAAAAAAATTAATGCTTTTTTTAATAAAACAATATGTTAGCTTTTTTCTGACTTTACTTTTTGGGCCATTTATCCTTTTCTGACCTTTTTTAAAGTTCAATTTAGCTTCTTTTTTTCTCAAGTCCTGGCAACACTGATATTTATAATAAAATACTTCACTCACCAAAATTTCTCGCAGGCCTGTTGTCAAAGGAGCTTGAAGATTTGGATGTTGATTTCGGATTTCCTTTTTTTTTTTTTTTTTTTTTTTTTATAGATTTTAGTTATTTATATATTTTATGTTAAAATTTTAAATTTTTGTTATTGTGTGTTTTTATATATTCATTTTAAATGTGTTATTATGTTTGTAAGTGTATGTGAATTTATGTTAGTATGATGAATATATGTTTAGATTAAATTTAAGTGAATAGTGATATTTTATATATTATTGTTAATATTTAATTTTATAGTCTTTAAGAAATAACAATTAAAAGGTTAGCAGGTAATGTCAAATAATTATCTGGTAATAACAGGAAAAATCAGGAACTATCAGGAAACAAAAGTATTATATTTGAGATTGATGAGAGGAAAGTTCTTTTCAGGTTTGGTTTCGAAAAATTTATCTTGACACACTTAAATATTTTGGATGAATTTTGGATACAAATTTTGTAAAATTTACTGCTGTTATTGACTCTTGCATTAACAAATATTCTGGCAAGTTTTCTGTGTTTGAGATTTACGGATGCTTCCAGTTTTATATCAAATGAAATTCATCGTCTGCAGCACAAATATAAATGAATTGATTTTCTTCAATAAGATGTTTAATTTTCTTCAAAATTCCAATTGTATTTTAATATTTAAGTTAAAAAAAATCAATTAATTTTTGTGAACCTTCCACATTTTTATTCAAAAAATCTAATCTCAAAAAAAATTTTCTTTTCTCAAAACTTATTTTACAAAACCTACTTGATATCTTTTTTTTTTTTTTTATATTGATTTTTATTTTGAATATGAATTAAGTATTTTCATACTATTGGAAATTTATATAAAAGCATGTCCTCTCATAGTTCCAGTCCCTCAGTACTAGTTGAGTACCAATTGACACCTAATAGCCACCCAAGTTTCAGTTGAGTACTAATTGACACCAAGCAGCCACTAAAGTTCCAGTTGAGAACCAGTGAGAGCTTTTAGCTTGATTGTTAAATGCGCAATTAGCAACACGCGCGCAATAACTATATGTGAGTTATAAGTGTGTAAGACTATAAAACATGAGATAAGTAAAAGTATTCGATTCGGAGTGCCCCAAAACTGGTTAAAAAGGGTGAATTCTCCCTGCTAGGCCAACACCATGTTAAAGTGACAGGTGCATCTCATATTATACAAAAATAAAATAGAAAGTTAATCCAACTCTAAACAAAGGTACTTATTAAAAGTACAATATGAAAATATTCCTGTTAATCATAAGATGATATTCTATTCTAACATTCTTAAAATAATAAATGTTTTTTTGTTTGAAAAATTATGATTCTTTCTTAAATTTTCAAAAGGTTATTCGAAAATGGAACGAAATTAAATTTTAATAAATATATCTTGTAGGTCTTCCTGCATCGAAGCCATCAAAAAATATACACAAAGTACATTTAAGATCAGTCAGTAGAGAAGTAGGTCATAGTAACTTTTAATTGTCAAAAACGATTATCAAATTTTCAGTGGAACAAATATTTTTTATTATTAAAAATATTGGTAAAAATGTTATAGAAAACATAAATAAAGAAATAGAATAAGCAACTCTTAAAGCTAAAAAAGCAGGATTTCTTAATAAAAAGCGGGAAAAATATTTCAGGCGGGATCGAAGTTTAAAAAGCGGGATAATCCCGCCAAAAGCGGTATTATGTGTTAGTGCTGATGTTTATAACGTATAAAAAAAGTTATTCAACATCCACCTTAAAGTATACCAATTGACTCAGAATCACTTTTTAAATCGATCTAACTATGTACGTCCATCTGTCTGGCTGGCTGGCTGAACGGCTGGCTGTCCATGTAAACCTTGTGCACAAAGTACAGACAATTTTAAAGATAAAATACTCAGAAGTGCCCTTCTATTAGAAGAGGATCGCAGAAATAGCAACTACATTAAAAGCCTGATAAATACCAAGTATACTAACTTCTTCCTCTGGAAAGCAGTTAGAAATATTAAACCACCAGTAGAGGGACAAAGTCCTTTAAGAAAAGCGGACGGCACTTGGGCACGGAGCGCCAAAGATAAAGCCTTAATATTTGCTTACCACTTAAGTAATGTTTTTCAACTAAACCCCCCAATGAATGACTTTGTTTTGGGGGAGCCTCACAATCATATATTTTCAGGTAGAGAATCGTTAACTTAACTCAAGAGGACATACGAAAAGTTATAAATGAGAATCTTAAACTGAAGAAATCACCAGGCTATGATTTTATAACACCATCTATGATCAAAAACTTACCAAATGTGGCTATAATAATTCTGACTGCTTTATTTAATGCGATCTTGACACAAGGCGTTTTTCCAAAAGCATGGAAAACTTCGCAGATCATTATGATACCAAAGCAAGGAAAAGATTTGACAGTACCAACGTCGTACAGACCAATTAGTCTACTACCATGTTTATCTAAGCTATTTGAGAAAGTATTCCACAGAAAAATAATACCATTATTAAATGAGCAAAATGTCATCCCAGTTCATCAGTTCGGTTTCCGTAAACAACATGGAACTATCGAGCAGGTAAACCGTTTAACTGGAGAGATAAGAAAATCTTTTGAACATAAAAAGTATTGCTCTGCAATCTTCTTGGATGTCACCTAAGCTTTTGACAAACTTTGGCATAAGGGCCTTATATACAAAACTAAATGTCTGTTGCCACCAAGTACTCATAAATTGGTAGAGTCCTACATAACAAACAGGGTGTTTCGTGTAAAACAGTGTGACTATATTACGGGAGATTATGCAATTAGTGCTGGAGTTCCACAGGGCAATGTCCTTGGACCATTGCTGTATCTAATTTACACCTCGGATTTACCTATAAGTACCAGCTTGACTATATCAACATTTGCCGATGATAATGCTGTTTTAAGTTCTCACGTGGACCCATGTATAGTATCTATAGAATTAGATAAATACCTTAAAAATGTGGTGACGCGGTTGAAAAATTGGTGAATACTAGTAAATTAACTCAAAATAAACACGTTACGTTTGCAATTAGGAGAGGCAACTGTCCACCAGTTTCGCTTAACAACGCAAATATCCCACAATCTGATCATGTAAATTACCTTGGTATTCATTTAGACAGACGTCTTACATTGCGTCGGCACATTGAAGCCAAGAGGCTTCATATGAAAATTAAAGCTTCCAATCTCCATTGCTTGATCGGCAACAAATCTAAATTAAGCCTTGACTGTAAAGTCATCCTGTATAAGAATATCTTAAAACCAATTTAGACGTATGGTATCCAATTATGGTGAACGGCAAGTAACACTAGTATTGATCTTATACCAGGCGCGTATCCACGGGGGAGGAAAAAAGGAAATTCCCACCCCCCCCCCCCCCCAAAAATGAATTTTTCAACTAAGAAAAATTTAAAAAAAAGAAAAAATAAAAAAAATAAAAAATTAAAATAGGAAAAGAAAAGTTAAAAATTCTTTTGGAAAAAATTATTTATTCAAAGTAAAAGAAGGCAGCATTAATTTATCTTCAATATAGTCTATGGAGGTCTAAACTATGTTCAGAATATTCCTTTGAAAATTTGAGTGTAAATAAATAGGTTTTAAAAATTGACTTGCTTAATAAAAGATGTATGAAATGCAAGTTTTGAAGTTACTTTAAAAAAGTTTTAAATTACAACAAAAAATATTAATGAATTTTTACAACACGTTTTTCAATTTTCCCAATGGGTAATAGTTTTGTAATTTCATTTGTTTTTTCAGGGTTTTCAAAAGCATTTTATTAAATTTAAGCTTAAATTGTATAAACGATTAAAAATTTACATTTTTTAAAGTAAATAGTTTTATCAAATATATTGAAATTACATTAACAATTATTTTAATATTTTACTTAAAAATTTCAGCTTTGTGAAAAATATTTTTTATTTTATAAATCAGAATCTATCCAAAAATTTGTATGAAACAATTTTTTAAGATGAAATGTTAACAAAAAAGCATTTAAGTAATAATACAGAAAAAGTTTCATAAATGCTAAAAATTTTTAACATTACTTTTTTCTCAGCTTTTTCATACAAAATATATATTTTTCCCAGATATTATTAAATCCCAGCAAAAAAGGAACTGAAAAAGAGCTGAAAAAGTCATGAATTTAACATTGTGTTGGCATTGGAAGGAAGTACTTACTGGTGTAAAAGAGCTGCAGAAGTTCTTTTTTTAACCCATGGTTGTCATTGGTAGGATGTTCTTCTTTTATGCTTCTTATTCATTTCTTTTGAAGTACTTCCTTTAAAACTATGTTTATGAAATTTTTTACAAAAATTCAGTTTTATTAAAAGATAATAAAAATGCATTAAAATTTATAAAATTTTAATTTTCTTAGAAATTATTAGCCTTTTTTCAGCTAAAATTTAATTTATTTTCACTTTTTTGGAAGTAATTATTAAGAACTTCCAAAAAAGTTTAAAATATGCACTGTGTTCTACTTTTGAAGTGGTAAAAATGTTCTTTTTTGGAAGCTCTTGATCGTTTTTTTGCTGGGATGTATTATATGTATGTGTTTTGGTTTTCAATTTCACAAAAATAAATGTTAAAACGAACGATTTCACATTTCACGAACAAAAATAATCGAATTCTTTTCACTTAAAAATATGTAGGCGAAAATAATTCGATTAATTGTAAAATAAAACGACAAATAATGAAAATTTGAATTGTTATTTATGTAAATTTACATTTTTTAATAATATTTAAGCCATTTTTATATTCAAAATTTTATTTTAAAAAAAGGTTCTCATAATTCCCATACATTTTGAGAAAATCAAAAACATTTTTAATTGTTTTTTTTAACTATTTTTTTAAATTGTTCAAAAAAATGTGAAAACGGGAACACAAATTTTTAATTTCGTGTGTAATTAGATTTCATGTGAATTCAAAACGTTTCGAAAACACATAATATTACGTATTTTATCGTAAAAAAATCAGATAGAAAAATACTTTTCCGAAAATACTTTATTAGACCATAGGAAAGCTTAACTGAAGACCTATTTTAAATTTTAATCAGTTTGTATTAGTTCCAGTTATCAAAAGTAATAACATGTAATTTTATATGGCTTTCATACAAAAAAATAAATTGTTTTTTTGTGTTCCTGAGAAGTTGTTGAAAAACATAGGACTTTTTGTCTGCATACATGTGTGAACAATATTAACATTCAGAAATTATTTTTAAAATACACTCTGCTACAGTGAAAAATCCATTGAGAAATGACATAAATAGCATCATCAATAAGTTTTAGAAATGTCCAATACCCCTCAAGTTTTGAGTTATGCTTAAAAAACTCCAATGCAATTTATCACAATTTTTTCTACAAAATTCTACAAAATTATGCAATCATTTTTGAAACATTTTTGTTGTAAGCATAACAAGATTTATTTTTTATTTTTTTAATTGGACAAAAACTGTAGAACTTATTAAATTTAGCAAAATTATTATCCAGAACTCAATCTGAAACAAGGCTTCGTAGAAGCGATTTACCACTGCACTAAGAAGCATTTGCCAATCATGGCTCTCAGCTGAGAGCAAATAGTTTTTGTTTTTAGATATAAGATTTCAATACATATTGTTAGGCCTAAGAAGTAAAGGCAGATACCATAATTTAATAAATAACAGTAAAAAAAAATTAAAGATATTTCAATGATATTTGGCACAGGGGACTTCTACGATACAAGGACGAAGCATATTGAAATTGGTTGTGATCAGTCCATTATTTCACCTAGCCCCCATACAAATGCCCCCCGGAACACACACTCAAAAATGCTTTAAAAATTATAATATTTTAATGAATATTTTATGAAAATCGGTCCACAATGGACCATAGTTTCCATTTAAACCCTTCTTCCGAAAATCACTTTAACAAGCATAAGTTAATATGCGACAAAAATAAGTTTTTTGTAAGTAAAAACAACATTGTCAAATTTAATGAGAATCGGTTCATAATTTACCATAGCTCCCATATAAACCCACTTCCACTACGTGAGGTATTCAATTTTAAGGCGTAGGTTTGGTATTTCAATATGTTTTTTAATTAGAGCAAGAAATAAATTTATTTCTTTTTTTTCTCGAATTATGGCTAAATTCTAAAAATAATAAACTTAACAAACTAGCAAGAGTTAATGAATGCAATTGTACTAAAAAAGTGATTTCTAACAGGGCAAAATATAAATAATATGGATTACTTTTTTCCTTTTTATTTTTGCTGCTTGAATTAATTTAGGTAGGCATAATAAACTTCAAATTTCTTGGTAAAAATAAAATCACCACCTCCACCTTTAATTAGCCATTAACATTATCAACAATAGATAGAAGGTAGCAAATTGTCTTTTACTTCTGCCCATATTATAACGTAATAAGATAAATTAAGGAGTGCACTTAAATTAAATATAACATCTATTCCATTCTTATAGAGATGACTTTTGAAAATAAATTTTTTAAATAATTGTGATTCTGATTCAAGTCTACGAGCCTTACAAAATATTAATTTATTAAATAGTAGGTTAAGGTCGCAATTTTGTTGAACTTATTCCAAGGATGCTTTAATATCGAGCTTTTGTTGTGAGTTTCTAGATCAATCTAGAAATCAAATTTTGCTTTGAAAATTTCAAGGATTTAAATATCCTGAACTGAAATTAATTGGTGCAAAATGTCTATATTTAACTATTAAACTGTTAATTGTAAATTGTATATCAATCTATTATATTTATTTTACATTTACTTGTTATATATTATTTGTGCGCACTTTATATATTCATTAAAAAAACCTTAACATAATTAAAATTTATGTCTATCGAACCATCTTGTACTTACAGAGATTCAATATTAAGAACATACTGTTTTATATTCAAACATTATCTACATATAACTTATATAAATATATAAAGACAACATAAGCTGAGCTAATTCCTAACATCTTAATCTCATCTACAATATATACAAACATATATTCTTAACTTTATTGATTTTATTTTAATTCTTTTGAATTTGATTTTAATTTTTAATTTTGTTAAACATTCTTACCATTAAAACATACCAAGCCACACTTATACATAGATAAAGAAAATATAGACTTATAAAAACCTTATTCTATGTACCACATTTTGCACACTTATCCTTTATTTACAAAGTTAAATGCTTAAGTATTTTACAGGAATGGAAAGCTTACAAACTTATTATTATTTTTTTGTTTTTACAATTTCAGACAATAAGGTGGAAAATGTATACAATTAAATTAAATGAACTTTTGAGGCATTAAAAGCAATTTATTAATATCATTGTTTAGGTTTCACCGAAATGTATAAGATACCACGAATGCTGATGAAGTGTATAGCGGCAAAGAAAATACGTATTCCATTCTACTGGTGTCTAATTATAGTCCACAAACTCTGATTAGGTACCGCAACAAGGTAATTTACGATTACAAAATTGTTTAATTATAATTAGTATCGAATCGTTTAGTTAAATATACAGTAGACGCTCACAAATTAGAACCGCATTGTTTCTAATTTCTGAATTATTCTAATTTCTGGACGTTTATTTTTTCGAATAAAAAATAAAACATTGAGTAAATTTACTTCCAAAAACTAAAATAAAACACTTTTGATTTTTTTTTTTAAATTCAATTTTATTTGATTTTATTTGGAATTGTCGAACTAGCACCTGTTAATACTGTTACTAATCAGATGAATTCTGGAGTTGGAGTTAGTAATGAGGGTATGGCTTCAGTTAAGCCAAATTTGACAATTAATCAAATGAGCATGGCCAATTCTGGAAATATTTCCTATGCCAACGTTTTAAGAAAGAATTACCAACAACCTAATGTCCCCCAAAACTCGGGAGGGTTAGAAACTTTAATGCAAACTCTAACGCAGACAGTTACCTCTCTAAATCAAAATATGACAAACTTTATGTCATCCATGCAAAACACAATACAAGAGCTTCTAAAAGCGCAGAACCAAATGATTCAAATCCTCTTAACGAGAAAATTAGTTATTTGAGAGTATGTTTCTGTAATGCAAATGGTTTAAACCAACATAAAACGGAAATTTCATACTTCATGAAGAAGCAAAATATTGATGTGATGTTAGTCTCCGGGACTCATCTCACCAACAGATACAATTTTTATATTTTTTAGGTTATTCATTTCATTCTACTAATCATCCGGATGGAAAAGCACATGGTGGTATTGGTATACTAATTAGAAATTTAATACGACATTATGCCACCTTGAATGTTTCTCAGGTGGTTTAACCCTAAGCTCGGTTTATTGCCCACCACGATTTTCAATGACTAAAGAAAAATTTTAAGAATTCTTTAATACTCTAGGAGATCGTTTCCTGGCATGTGGCGATTATAATGCAAAACACACGTACTGGGGTTCAAGATTAATGAATACTAGAGATAGACAGCTTTATAAGGGCCTAGTTGATCGCAAAAATGGCATTAATTTCATGTCCCCTGGACATCCAACGTACTGGCCGGCTGATCCTAGAAAAATTCCTGACCTCATAGACTTTGCCATATCTAAAAATATAAACCGAAATTCAATAACTACTGAAATTTCTTATGATTTAACTTCTGATCATTCTCCTATAATAGTAACATACTATGGAAGCATTAACTTACGAAATTATACTACGAATACATTATATAGGACAAATTGGTTGAAATATAAAAAATACATAAGTAGTCATATCCACACGAATCCAAATGTTCAGTGTGAGGAAGATATTAATGAATGCGTCAATGACTTTACGTCATTACTTACATCAGCAATGGAACATTCTAATAGTAAAAGTTTTATAAAAGACGATAAGATTACTTCCAATACTGAAATTGAAAAACTCCTCCGTGAAAAAAGAAAATTCAGAAGAGAATGGCAACAAACTAGATCACCAGCTGCAAAGCTGAGGCTGTCCATAGCCAGCAAAAAGTTAAAAAGAAGCCTTCAATTAGAAGAGGATCGCCAAAGTAGAAAATATATTGAAAGCTTAACGAATAATAAACATACCAATTATTCAATTTGGAAGGCAGTGAAGGATATTATTATCACCGGTAGAGGCGCAAAGTCCTTTAAGGAAGGCTGACGGTACCTGGGCCCGTAGTTCAGAAGATAAGGCCAATTTATTTGCATGCTACTTAAGCACAGTCTTTCAACCCAATCCCCAAACAAATGATTTTGTATTGGGAGAGACTCTTGACACTACACTAAATTATGATGACATAATTTTTGTTAGCCCAGAGGACATTGATACAATCTTTAAAGAAAATATAAATGTTAGAAAATCACCTGGATATGATTCAATAACACCATCAATGATTAAAAAACTACCGAATGTGGCAATAATTGTATTATCAATTATTTTCAACGCGATCTTAAAACTAGGATTCTTTCCAAAAATTTGGAAGACTTCTCTGATTAAAATGATACCAAAGCCAGGAAAGGATTCTACAATAGCATCTTCTTATAGATCCATTAGTATGGAAATATCGTTCCAGTTCACCTGTTTGGTTTTCGTGAAAAACACGGAACCATAGAACAAGTGAATCGTCTAACTTGAGAGATAAGGAAATGTTTCGAATTAAAGAAGTACATATTGTTCAGCTATTTTCTTAGATGCCGCACAAGCATTCGACAAAGTTTGGCACAAGGGTCTAATCTATAAAATTAAATGTTTACTACCACTATGTACCCACAAATTGCTGGAGTCCTATCTATTTGACCGTATATTTAGGGTAAAGTATAATGAATTTGTGACAGAAGAATTTGAAGTAAAAGCCGGTGTTCCACAGGGAAGTGTTCTTGGAACTACCCTACACCTCTGATTTACCTATATGTGATGAACTGACTATTTCAACATTTGCTGATGATACTACAATACTCAGTTCTCATGAAAACCCACAAATAGCATCTAGCCAACTAGATATTTATCTCCGACGTGTGGAGACATGGTTGAAAAACTGGTGTATTCGCGTAAATGAAGTGAAAAGTAACCATGTTACATTCACCCTGAGAAGGGGAAATTGTCCTCCAGTTACACCTAATGATATAAATATACCCCAGTCAGACCATGTTACATACCTTGGTATTCACTTAGATAGGTGACTTCATATAGAAGCCAAGACATTTCATATGAAGTTAAAAGCTTCTAGTATTCACTGGTTAATTTTAAAGCCAATTTGGATATACGGCATCCAACTATGGGGAACAGCCTGTAATACGAGAATTGACATTATACAGAGGGCCCAATCAAAAATTCTTAGAACCATGATGGGTGCGCCATGGTACATAAGAAATGAGAATATTCATAGGGACTTAGAGGTACCATTTGTAAGAGACGAGTTTAGGAAGCTCAGAGAAAAATACATTCTTAAACTAGAGACCCACCCCAACCCACTCGCAAGATCTCTTGCTGAAGTTCAGTCAGCTACAAGGCTTCGCAGAGCCGACTTTCCACCCCGTTAATAGTAGGACCATGGAATAACCAATGATCTCGATAGAGATTGAGTAGTATTTAATATTTAGTTTTTAAGATTTTAATACATATTGTGAGGTCTAAAATAAGACAGATTCAATATACAAATAAAAAGTAAAAAAAAAAATTTTATTTGATAAAAACAAGAAAACAAAACGTAACAATTCAATCCAATACATTAAATGTATTTTTATAAATTAAATTAAAAAACATAACAATTCAGTCCAAAAAACTAAAATATTTTACATATGTATTTAAAAAAATATTAAATAATAAAGTTTAAAGTTATTGGAGGGATAGACTGTTCGTTTGACATATAATCAGTTATATTTGTTTATATTTTTGGTTTCATCGAATCCGAAATATCAATACGGAGAGCCAAAAGATTGCTTATGTGCTTAGTGGAAAACAATTCACTGTTATTGCACCATTTTATTAAATTATTTGCGCCATTGAAAAATGGCTGTAGTATTAGAGACAACTGTGAGACTTCAACAACATCGTCTTCGCTGCTATCTGAAGACTCACCATCGCTACTGAGAACATATACAGATCCGTCATCAAACACATCTCCATTCCATCTGTCGATGTCTTCTATACCAATGCAATCGTTTGGAGCTATTTCTTCTAAAAGAGCTTGAGTTCTCTAAATAACTTCGTTGCAGTCCTGATCTATTTGCAATAATTGCGCTATTGGCACGTCATCGTCGCTGTCGTATTGGTTAGAGTTCCAATTGGAAAACTTTGACCAAGATTTCTTCATAACACTTTGTGCTATCTCATCCCAAGCTTGTTTCAGTCATAATATTGCATTGCGGATTGAATGCGATTTCAAATGATTCTTCAGTTCACCACCTTCAGTAATTAATTGAGAAAGGAACATACTTCTGTAATTGATCTTTGTTAACTTAATAGGGTTTTGATCCATTAGTTGTAAAGCTGCTGTTACAACATTTGGCGGAAATTATAATGCAACTATGTTTCCATCGTCACTTTTAAGTTTCTCAATGGGTGCATGAGCGGAGCAATTATCTATACGCAAAATAGCTTTCGGTGGCAAATTATTTTCCTGAGAAAAGCGGATCACCTTTAAATTGAAAAATCCGAGAAGTCATCCAAGCATTTTTTGAAAAGTTGTAATGAAGAGGATTATTGAAACTTTTAAAACACCTGGGGTTTTTTGCTTTTCCAATTACCAATGGAACTAATTTATGTGATCCATCAGAGTTTGCGCCAAGTAGGACTGAAATTCTATCTTTTTGAATTTTATGACCAGGGGCGTTTTTTTCAAAAGCAGAGACATATGTTCTGTCTGGTAGGCAACGAAAAAATATTCCGGTTTCATCGACATTATATATTTGTGATTCCATTAACCCCATCTCAGCGACCTTTGCACGATATCGATGAATAAAAGGAGTGACTGAAGCAACATCACTGGAAAGAATCTCGCCACAAATTAAAAAAAAAAAAACGGATACCGTGTCTTTTCTTAAATTTGGTAAACCATCCATCCATCACTTGCACGGAATTCATTTTCGTCTTTATCGGGATATTCCTCTTTAGATATTTCTTTAGCTTTCTGTTTAAGTATGTGCCCAGTCAGTGTACACTTTTTTTCTCGTTGATTTAAAAACCACTCATACAGACGACTTTCCATTTTACGGTATTCAGCGCTGTGCAAAGATTTATTGCTTGCCTCCTGATATGTGTTGGAAACAGCATTTAATATTGCTGTTCTATGTGATTTGATGTAGCTAAGTGAAGATGTTGTCACATTAAAATCTAGGGCTAATCGCTTCCCTTGAACTCCTTTGTCAAGCTTTTCTAATATTTTGACTTTAGTTTCCAATGATAAAGTGTTTTTTTTACGTTTATTTGACATTTCTAATGATACACTTTCACTTTTTAATAGAGACTGACAAAATATGTACACGCGTATCAAATTTCGCAAATAAACTAGCCACAAATATACATAAAAGCGACAAAAAAAAAAAAAAAAAAAAAAAAAAAACAACAAATACATACATATATTATTTGGTGATTCCCCTTTTTAGTTTTAGTATGTTCAAACAGAATAAAAATAAATTGGAGATTTCTTGTGTTCAAATAACAAAAAAAAAAAAAAAAAAAAAAAGACAAAAAAAACGCTCTGAAATTAGAATTTTAAATTTGAATTTCAGAGCGTTTAATGTATTGTATACACTGATACTAATTTCTGGACGTTCGAATTACTGAAAACTCTAATTTGTGAGCGTCTACTGTATATTGGTTCCTGTCATAAGAATTTATGATGAAAATGCATTCATATTTTTTTTTTATCATGTTAATTGAACAAAAATTTTGCAAAATTAATCAATTTCGAGCTAAAAAGTACATTTAGTTAAAATTTTATTACTGTATCACAATATTGATTTCCATCCCTGCAATACGAGTATGTTTGTCTATATAAGCATTAACATACGTGTGAAAATGAGAGAAAAAACAAAATTATTTTTTTAAGTACTTAAAGCATTTTACATACATAATTAGAATTAAAAATAAAAAAAAAAATAAAAATAAAGTGCATATATAAAAATTACATACAAATGTATATACATACTAGCATATATCCTTGTACATATCTGTGTCTGTATTTTTTTTTTTTTTTTTTTTTTGCGAAAAAAAAGAAAACAGAAAGTTAGCATTAAATTCTAATTAGAATTAAGCTTAAGCAACAAGTATAATGGTGCTGATGTAGATGATGTTTGTGTTTTTTTTTGTTAAACACAAAAAAAAAAAAACAAGTGCTGAAAAAATAAAAGTCATGAGCAGAAGATAAGTTTGGAAATTCATCCATGCACGAGCACATATGAATACAAACATGCAGACAGGTGAAACAGTATTGACACAAGGATTGCTTGAGAATCTGAAATGACTTTTAAAGAGGATATTATCAATTTATCAAATTAATATATCAACATTAAGACACGCTTATGGTTTGGTGTCACAACTGAAAGGAGCTTTAAGAGCATAATTTATTTTCATATATGTTAAGTTAAAATTAATTTTTCTAGAAATTACTTGGAAAAGACAAATTAAGAAATAAGAAAAATATAGGGTAAATAAATTAACTTAAGTACACATATACATACATATGTAAAATATGTTAATAGAAATGAACAACCATATTAGTATGCAAGAGTGAAGATTAATTTAAATTTTAAATTTTATAAAAAAGATATTAAAATAATGTATTACTCTGTTGCTAAATAAATTTGGAAACATTTTTTAAGTGTTTTTTTTTTTTCGAATAAATTAGGGTATTCACTCGAATATTGTTTGTTCGATTAATCGACTAATTAAAATCAAATAATTGTTCGATTAAATCAAACTCAAGAATTTCGAGTAACAATTTACTCCAGCAAATTATGCCTATTAATCGAATAATTCGAGTAACAAATATTTAAATTATTTCTTTCCTTACCCAGCAAAAATTGCTGCATACCCAGAAGCAGGTTTGTAAGGGAGAAGGCATGATTTTTATTCGTGATGTCCCACTTGGTAGGTCTCTTTTCTGCGCTACGCATTAGGTTCATACATGCCTTTATTATGCACATTTTAAGGCATCATAGATGTGATGATATCATGCCTCTTTTATGTGAATCTTTTAGAGATCCCAGATGCTGTGAAATCATGCCTTGAATTTAAATAATGCATTTATAGAAATTATGATTATTATTTTTTAATTTATTTAATTTATTTTATAAAAAAAAAGAAATTAATATGAAAAATCAGAAATTTTTTAAATCAGTTCATCATCTAAATTTATTTGAGTCAAATTTACTTTTTTATTGGAGTAATCCTTAATTGTTTCATCTGTAAAAAAAATAAAAATTTGATATTACTTAATAGAAAGAAAGAAAAATTAACACAAAAAGACATGGAACATGTTATACGTACTGTACATTATATATAGAAAGTTTGGGTAATCCATAAATCGGCAGTATCTTTCTGCAGTATGTGTCTATGGGCGCCTTAATGCTTAAATAAATAATTTTATTTTGTTATTATAAATAGTTATTTAAAAAAAATATAATAATTTTACTTACAATTCACCAATAAAGTTACTTCTTAATACTTTGACTAGTGTTTATAAAAAACCGACTTTTCAAAAAACCGGTTTGACGGTTAACCGAAAATTGGGTAAAATTAAAAAACCGGTTTTTCGGTTAACCGTCTACTAAAAAACCGGTTAAACCGGTTAACCGACATTTAAATAATTGCTCTAATTTGAAGCTTAATAAAAATATTTTTGGCTAAAAAAAGTGTTTTTCAATTTATTGGTTTAACCATGCACCAAATAATAAACAGTGCACTGCAGTGTTCTTTATTAATTTCGATTGATTTACATCGAAATTTTATAATCCTTTTTTTAGCCTTTAGGCTAGATTTAATATAATTTATAAAAACAACTTTTATGGCATCTTTTAGCACAGCTTTTGAAGCTTAATAATGATCGAAAAAAAAAACTTTATTTTTTCAGTTTTATTTTTAATTTTTCTAGCTGAAAATTAAAATTAAATTATCGAAATTTTACAAAAAGGAAGCTTTAGACCTAGGATAATGTGCTTTATATTATGATTTATATTCACCGCATTTTAAGTTTTTCTCTCAAGGAAAAGTTTATATAATTTTTATAAAAAAAAATTTAATAAATATATCTGCATAAAATTGGAAAAATAAATAGCACTTTTTTTTTTTTTGCTAAAGAGAGATTTGTTTTTAATTTTTAGATGATTATTAATCATTTAGAAGATTATTAATCAAGTACATTTTCTGTACTTATTTAGTTCTACTTTTGAAGTCTTTATTCTTGTTATCCTATATAAAATCTTATTTTTATCTTAAGCTATACATTAGTAGGTGTAATGTTACATAAGTATTTTCTTCTTTTGGAAAATTTCATTTGCATGAAATTAAAGTTTTTGTAAATGGAATGCTTAATTATCTATCTGAGTTATTTATACATACAGTTTTAAAATATATTTAACTTCAAACAAGTAAATATATATCACCTGGCTACTTGTTAACTCAAACAGCAAACATTTTTAATAGTTTAAAAATATTTTCTTATATTTTAAATTCAGAAAAAAACAACAAATGACGAAATTTTGTGATATTTTTAGCAAATTTTTGAAACCGGTTAACCGACACAGAAAAACCGGGTAAACCGGTTAACTAGGGGTGCCAGATTTTCCAGAGGCAAAAAGAGTACATTCGGTTTAAAAAAAAAAGAGTACAAAAGAGTACATTTTTGCAAACAAAATAAAAACGCTCATTACCAATTTGTTCTATTATTATTTTATTATAATTCAATTTAACAATAGAAATATCAAATTTGATACAATGAATAACAAAACGTAACAAAGTAAATACCAGTTAATTATAAAAATATGAGAGGTAGGAAGGCATTACCATTAATATTTAAAACGCTTTTGTTTGATATGGGTTAAGCATGTCCAAATGCATTTCGTTGATGCGTATACTAACTGTTGAGTAGATTCTTATCAATATTTTTTTTATTATTAAAGTAATTTAAAAGCTCTCTAATTCATTTTAATGAATTTAGACATGACCAGGCCATAGCAAATAAACGCGTATTAAATAAAGTACAGAACATAAAAAATAAAATTTTAATTCATTAAAAACTTTTAAATGTATACATAAGTAGGTATGTATAAGTATATTATACTCGTAAATATATATTAAACATAAATTCATCACATTTCATTGAGATCACGAAAAAAAGTTTTTCTAGACATTTAAATATTATATTTATCACTTCTTTGAACATTTTTCACAATTTTAGCTTTTCCTTCATCAGTTTTTAAAAAATTGTGGAATTCAGCGCATGTATATTTAAAGTTAGTTTTTATTATAAGTTCACTTTCTAGATTTTCAATAGAAAGCCTATTTCTTTCTTTCCTCCAACTTAAAAGCATTAAGCTAAATATCCTTTCACATGCAGCATTTGAGTGTGGTATGGAAAATATAAAATTACAAATTTTCTCAAAACAAGGATATGACCCACTATTTAAAAACTCTTTCCACTTTTCATCGACAGGTTTGTCTTTATTTACTTTCGTTGCAAAAACTTTTAATGAAAGAAATTCGTCAAAAAGAATGTCCAAATCAATATTTTTAATTGAAAACAAATTTATAATATTTTGAAAATCATTGAATGAAAAACTCTCTAAATGAAAAATATTAAGCTTTTCAAATTTATTATTATTAAAATCAAATCTTGTTTCTATATAATTTATTAAAGAAAATAAAACACTGTCGGCTCTTTTTTTGAATAAACTAACTTCATTATCATTTTCACACTTGCGGCATGCATTTTCTGCCAAAACTCCATAATACTCCTCTCTTCTTTGTTGAATAAGTTTTTCTCGAATATTTTTCATTATTTCAAACATATCAATAACTACTAAGCCATCATCCTCTAATTTTTTTATACTGCAACTAAGAAAATGTCCTAAGTTATGCACAAACCCTAAATACGCTTCGGAAGTTTCAAGTTCAAAAAACTGTCGCAAAACAAATGAACAATCATTTTGGGAGAGAAAGTATAATTTTATGGCTTCATAATTTTTGTAAAGACGTTCAACGGCTGGAGTTAAAGAAAGCCATCTTGATGGTACATGCCGAAGCATTTCACTCCATTCCAAGTCACAAAACTGAAAAATCTCTTTAAGTTTGGACGTTCTTTTTGTTGATGAACTAAACTCGTTAAAAACTTTTATAACAATATTTTCAATATCAAATTTTAATAATTTCAGTGATTTTTTAAACGCATTGTTTATTACATGACATAGACATCCCACTCCGATTATACCAGGATTTTCCTTAGAAAGTTCAACTATAACACTCTGATTGTGTCCAAAATTAACATTGGCGTTATCAGCGGAAAAGCTACTAACATTTACTAAATTCAAATTATTTACATTTAAATACGATTTCAAACAACTTGCAATATCTTTGGAATTTTCAGACTCTGAACAAAAGAAATTTAAAAGTTTTGTGTTTATGCCAGTTTCTTTTGAGAAATACCTTATTACTATCGGGAACATCTTCATATTTCCTTTATTGGAAGCATCTGTAGCAATGGAGAATGGATGACTGTCTTTTAAGTCGCTCATTATTTTCTCGATAGAATATTTGGCCAAAACTCGAGTAATAACCTTTGACAATTTTGTTTTTCCACACGAAAAGGTAGCAGCTACCTTTGAATCTGGAAAAATTGATTTGTAAAGCTTGCCACTGCAATCTGCCGATTGATAACTTTGTGAGTGCATTACTGTATGATAGCAAATCGTAGCCTCCGCTATTGCACTCAATAAACGTGAACCATCTGCGTCATTATTAGAATGGCAAAGAAAATTCGAAATTGATTTGTTTGAGCTTCCGCCGACGTTTCGGATATGCCTAGAAGATTTCATGTGCTGTTTTACTTTATTTATCCCTCCATTTGCAACCGAAAATGAAATTCCACAAACAGAACACTTAGCCATTGTTTCATCATTTGTTTTTAGTATCCAATTGAATTGGCTTCTCCAAACATCATTAAATTTGTTCTTTCGCCGCTTTCCAATATTTTTCTGCTGTTTTGTGTTGGAGGTTTCCACAACTTTCTCAACGTCTGAGTCTGACAAATCTATGGTATCACTTCCATGTAGCTCTATTGTGGCCATCTAAAGAAATAATTTAATTATGTTCTATTCAAAAATGTGAAATAAATATCTTACCATGTATATTGAAAAATTTAAACGAAATTGTAACACTTCGTATTTTAAAAATAATCTTGTATTTCACTGCACAATAGACTACAATCTGCGCTTATTTTTTCAGAGTTCAAAGTAGAGCAGAAATAGCGGCGTTCGTAGATTTATAGTAAACAACTCATTGTCTACACGAGCAACTATTAAATTAAAAAAATGGCTCGTTGAGATATGTCTTAAAAATAGTTTCCATATATTGTGGAAGACAAATAGTGTGCAACGTACGTTTTTTAAGATACAAATAACATTTTTATGTAAAAACAAAAAAGAGTACAAAAAAGAGTACAAAAACGAAAAAAGAGTACTTTTGCGTACTCTTTTAGATATTTTGTTTTAAGAGCACATTTCTAAAAAAAGAGTACGTGTACTCTTTAAAAGAGTACGTCTGGCATCCCTACGGTTAACCGAAATTGAATATTTCAAATTAACCGGTTCGCAAATAACCGAAATTTGAAGAAAAACCCGGTTTTTCGGTTAACCGGTTAACCGGTTTATAAACACTACTTTGAACACTCGATCACAACTAATCAACGCAGTTGGAAATATTGCATCATCCAACTTAGCAGAACTTTTTGTTTTAAATCGTAAATAAAAATCGGGAGAAGGAAGTCATTCGCTTACAATCCTGCATCCACGTAAGCGAGAGGATACAGGTTGTAATTCGGTAAAAAAATATGAGCCTAATGTAAATTTCTCGCTTCCTTTTATAGCTTACTTAAATGCGCATTAATGATGTGCTATCGGCAGACATGAACAATTTTGTACTGCTTACCAGTACCTAAAATTTTTTTTGCTGGGTAACTAGTTTTAAAGATGTTTTAAATTTAGTTTTCCGAAAAATTTAGCTCAAAAACAAACAAAATTTTTATAAAATGTTTAGAATCTAAAAATGACACCACAAATTTGAATTTTATTAAAAAATTGTATTCAGTAAAAAGAACCGAATATATGCCTAAATTACAACACGTACTTAAAAGTCGTTTTTCAATTACAAAATTAAAAAAAATAAATAAATAAATAAATAAATAAATAAATAAATAAATAAATAAATAAATAAATAAATAAATAAATAAATAAATAAATAAATAAATAAATAAATAAATAAATAAATAAATAAATAAATAAATAAATAAATAAATAAATAAATAAATAAATAAATAAATAAATAAATAAATAAATAAATAAATAAATAAATAAATAAATAAATAAATAAATAAATAAATAAATAAATAAATAAATAAATAAATAAATAAATAAATAAATAAATAAATAAATAAATAAATAAATAAATAAAATATGAACGTCGCTTTAAGAAATAGCAATGTAAAATTGATATAATTTTAATATATATTTGATTTGGAAAAACATATTATTGGTTCAACGAATGAAAGTACATATTTGATATTACTAATATCAACTATGTACAAAATCAATCTGGTGTAGAGGATATGATGGTGATGGCTTAAATGAAATTTGCATTATAGAAGGAATTATATTTAAGCCATCACCATCATATCCTTCTTTATGTTAAGAATCTATGAACTTTTTAATTTAAAATAAGTGATGGTGCAAACAGGCTTGGGGGTTAATGATTACATTTTCAATTAAATTACTTTACATGTAATTGTAATTAAAAATTTTACAAGTAATTGTAATTGAAATATTTGCAATTACAATTACCGTAATGGTAATTGAATATTTTGCAATTACAATTAATATAGTTGTAATTGAAAAATGACAGTTACAATTACAGTTATTGTAATTAAAAATTTCAATTATGTTACAGTACTAATAGTTATAGAAAATGTAATTTAGCACTCTAACTTGTTTAACCCTGGAAGGGCTTCGTTAGTCGTTTCGACTAACAACAATGCTATTATGAGTGATATTTCTTTATTCGTTGCATATTTTTTTGAGAATTTTGGAATAACACCTGCCGTAAATAAGATCTTGAAGTGCACAGACGTATGTTGCTGTGAGCGGTCTGGAAGTTAGAATTTTAAGCAACCATGTTAGTCGAAACGACTAACGAAGCACTTTGTGTGACTTTTTGAACTTTTAGCGATAAAGTAATTTAGTAAATAAAGTAATGCAGTGTATTTAATATTTGTTCCTATAGTGTGAAATATATTTTTTGGGGGAAATAAATAATAAATAAGACTTCCAGAAATAATTTTAACAACACATAAGTAAATTTTTTTTTGTCACATTTCACTATGATGATTAGATTGATTTCCTATATCAAACAGAAAAGGCATGCTGGAGACTGAAAAAAGCCATATTATGAAGTACTAATGATTACAGATCGACTTTATCCTATGAGTTCTATAATAAAAACTAAGGACGCGATTGATAATTTCGACCAAATATGCAGTGAAATATCTCACTAAATCAAGACTTATCGGTGCTTCTCTACATTTTCTACATTAATCTAAAGATTAATTATATTAATAGTTTATTCCAAAAATATGTCAAAAACAACTAAAGAACCATTTTTTATAAAATTTCCTTAAAAACTGCATAAGGATCTAATTTAGCGACAAATGTTTTATCGACTGTGTTCTACACCCAATATAACAACCAAGCATCGTAAAATTTCGAAAATCTCCTATATCCAGGTAAATTTATAACAATAGCGTAAATTGTAGGAAAAGAAAATAAAATTTGTAGCATCTGCGGCTAAAAAAAAACTAAACTACTAAGGAATACTGTAAAAAAAATGCAAAAAAGTATCACAAATTTGAAATATGCACAGAATATGCAAAAACATTTATTTTTAAACTGTTTTTTGATTAGAATAATTATAGGATGCACACATTTAAAAAAACGTATGTTGCCTATTCAAAATTGTTTACACAACTAACACAAATGGTACTTATGTAACACAATTTCTGGAATTATACAAATATTGAGGTATTTTCAGTTTTTACTGAATATTTTAAAAACAACGGAAAGTATTTAAGAATTTTTGCCGTTATTTGATTAAAATTAATTCATCAACCAAAAATCAATTGTTTTATTTTTCAATTTAATGATACGTTTTGAAATATTTTTAATAAAAGCTAGTGTTAGTCGTTTCGACTAACGAAGCTCTCAAAGGGGTAAAAATATCGAAGCCCTTCCAGGGTTAAATTTGTTTTTTTTCTATCTGAGTAACACTCATGATGCTATAGTAGTTGCAATGTCGCATCCTTTGCAGATAATTTTTCACATATTTTCTTATAGAATTTCTTCTATTTAATGACATGTTTGATTTTTAGCATGTAGTTTACATGTCCGCACATGTAAACTACAGGTAGATTTGGAAGATAACTTAATGCAATTTGGTACACAGAACTTGTAAAATCTAGGGACGAAGCCTATTGTTCAAAACGTGTCCATTATTTCACATAGCTTCCAAATAACAAACGTCTATCTAACACAAATGGTACTTATGTAACACAATTTCTGGAATTATACAAATATTGAGGTATTTTCAGTTTTTACTGAATATTTTGAAAACAACGGAAAGTATTTAGGAATTTTTGCCGTTATTTGATTAAAATTAATTCATCAACCAAAAATCAATTGTTTTATTTTTCAATTTAATGATACGTTTTGAAATATTTTTAATAAAAGCTAGTGTTAGTCGTTTCGACTAACGAAGCTCTCAAAGGGGTAAAAATATCGAAGCCCTTCCAGGGTTAAATTTGTTTTTTTTCTATCTGAGTAACACTCATGATGCTATAGTAGTTGCAATGTCGCATATGTTCCTTTGCAGATAATTTTTCACATATTTTCTTATAGAATTTCTTCTATTTAATGACATGTTTGATTTTTAGCATGTAGTTTACATGTCCGCACATGTAAACTACAGGTAGATTTGGAAGATAACTTAATGCAATTTGGTACACAGAACTTGTAAAATCTAGGGACGAAGCCTATTGTTCAAAACGTGTCCATTATTTCACATAGCTTCCAAATAACAAACGTCTATCTAGAATTGAGTTTGTATCACAATACAATTTTGATCACGTTAGCTAAAATTATTAATCATAAATCCAAAATCTGCAATAATACTTCATTCAAAATTGAACGCTGGTTTCAACAAAAAAACGTTTAAAAAATAAAACATATTTTCTAATTGTTCTGTTTTAAAATAAAATTCAATAGAAATTTCTTACTGCTTTTGCTCGTACAAAATAATCAAGTAAAATATAGCAAAAGAGAAAAATATTTTCTCTTTTAGTAAAATACTTGCAAAAATAGTAAAACTAGTAAAAATAGTGTGGAACGAATAGACCTAATATGTTTCATAACATTTCAAAGTTATTCATTAGATAGTTTTCAAATAATTGCAATTACTTTGTCTCAATTATATAATTGTAATTGAGAATGTTCAATTACAATTATAGCGTAATTGCAATTGAGCATGTAATAGATTACTGAATGTAATCATTAACCCCCAAGCCTGGTGCAAAGTCCTTTTTTGTCATTTTCAAAATGCAATAACTTCGAAACTATTAAATATATTTTCACAGCCTAACTTGCAAATGTCTAAGTAATATTTGTGTAAAATATTATACTGAGTCATTTTTACTAAATTATAATAAAAATAGGAAGAAAGAAGAAACAAAATGTTTAACATTTTGGGTAAAAATAATGTTATAATTCAAAATAGAGCCAATTATAATTCCTACGCTTACATTTTGGAATTTACTATAAATTTGTCCATTAAAGTAGGTAGTGCTAACTAATTGTATATTTGACTAATTTATTATACAAGTTTAGAGAATTTTTATAGAATTTCTTACATATTTACAACGATATTGTTAGAAAAATGTTTGCACAAAATTGAACTAAAACATAATCACGAGACCACTATAATACAAATAAGGGTAAATTATCTTAAAAACTGTATACATTTCTGTAATATTAAATGAACATCTTAATGTCTTCTAAATATCGAACATACATAATTAAAAAATGAATTATAAAACTATGTAAAACATGATACACAGAAATTATTCTGAGCATGATTTTCAAAGTTTTTGTTTTATTTAAAACAATTCAAGTCTTAAGATAAATTGGACATAATTTTATTAAATTACAGTAAAAACTCGATAATCCAAATGTCTATAATCCAGATTATTCAATAATCCGGACACTATTTCCCAACACTTTATTTTAATCTGCATGGATTGTATATTTTAATTCGGATTTAGTAAGAAAATAGTAATTTTTAATATAAAAATGTGAATTGAAATTTATTATAAAAATTATACGTGCTGACCTTTTAGATGTTCAATACCAAAGTTTTTAGTTAAATTTTGTTCAAAAATATTTTTCTGTATCTTATTTGTATTAGGCGAAGTTAAAGTTGTTGAACAATTTTAAATATAAATTGTATTTGGGGTGAAACATCCCAATAAGTAAAAATCTTTGAAATTTCATATTTATTCATTTGAAAGCAAGTTTAAATTTCAAATATTAGCTGTGAAAAAAGGCTTAAATTCACATAATTTCAAATACAAAACTATACTTTTCTCCAGCAAAAGGGTTCTAATATAACAATTGTATTTGTCAAACGCTTTCATAATTTAAAACTAAGCTGGAAGTTTCTTTAACAAACAAATGTTTCTCAAACATTTTCAAAACGTTTTTTACAAAAAATAAAATACACTTGAGTTAAACATGAAATAAATTGTTTTCTAAACAATTTTTAAAACTGAAATTTTGCATGAATAAATTATATATTTGATATACGAGGGCGGATCAATAAGTTCGTGACTTTTTGAATGAAACACAGTGTTTTTTGCAAAACAAAAATTTATTTTTCAACATAATCTCCTTTTAACTCAACACACTTACTCCAACGTTTCTCTAGTTTTTGTATCCCTTCCAAAAAATAGGATTTTTCGAGGTCCTTAAAATAGGCATTTGTTTGGTCAATAATTTCATCGTTGGAGCTAAATCTCTTTCCACCGAGCTATTTCTTTAATTTTAGAAATAGGAAGTAGTCACTAGGGGCTAAATCCGGAGAATATGGTGGATGAGGTACCAGTTCATAGAGTTTTGCCATTGAGAATTATCTTGATGAAAAAAGACTTTTTCCTGGCCATATGGGTTCGTTTTCATTTTAAATCCTCATTTTTTTTTTTAAAATCCTCCTCACGCGTGCATCCCAAAAAACTGTTGCCATCACCCTATTGGCCGAAGAACTTACCTTGGCCTTCTTCGGAGCAGGTTCACCCGGAGTACAGTAATGGATCCATGTTTAAGTTTTTTTTTTTTTTTTAATTTTTATTAAAATTTTAATGAATAAATGACATGTGTACACACTACATAATATACCTCTTAGTATTATATCTTGATTGACCAATGATTACAGACAGCAGCTTTGAATGAAAATTATTCCAGGACAATCTTTAAGGGATGCACGGTTGATAACTACAGAAGAAAATTAAAAAAAAGGATTAGGAAATATAATGTCAGCCAGGGCAAGCTATATGATATCTAAGGACTGTATAAAAGGTTATACGAGAGTTTTGCATAAGTATGGATAGCTATCGTAATTTTTAATTAAAAAATCCTTAAAAAGACGAGCAGACGGACAGTTCACATCGTTTTGTTGACTATATTTTTTCCTGGAGAAATAGGAAATTTATAGTTAGTCATCAAACAGCTAATGCTTTGATAAATATATACCTGGAATATTACGAAGGATTCAATAGCTTCCTTTAGCCGTTAATTTATAGCAAATATCTGTAATAAATACAATATGAAGCAATATTCACATGCATTCACAAGTAATACAGCACTTACTTACCCATTTAGAAAACAGCAAAAGATTAATAACGTAATTTAGTCTATATTTATAATAAAAACTAAATTTTATGTATTTCCTTATTTTATTAAAACTAAATGTCAAAACAAATAATTTATTGTTTTATTTAACTAATGCAACTTTCCGTTTGTTGGAATAATCGAATTAAATATTTTTATAAAATTAATAGGAATTGCAACTAAAAATATGATTAAACTATGAATTAGTGTCTTATAAATAAAATTTTAATGACAATCATTAATAATTCGTTTTAAAGTATGAACTTAATTCCTTTATCTACCCAATTCATTTCAACTTATTTAGAAAATTATATATTGCTTTATACAACTAATTTTATAATTGCAAGAACTTTAATACAATTATAATCATGATTATTTTTCTATAATGAACGAAAATGCATCTAAGTATTAATATTTTAATATTTGTAGGACATTTTGTGCTTATTGAAATTAATTTTTATGCTAGTAACCATAGTAACCCACAAAATGTTTAACATAAAACATATCAGAATAAAGAATCGATAATCCGGATAATTCTATAATTAGGATTGGGCTCTGCAATCAATTATCCGCATTATCGAGTTTATACTGTATTTAGAAAGCTAGTATCTTTTATCCTGTAGTTTCGATACTAAAGATGTTGAGATATTTTTTCTCTATAACTAAAACATTTAAAGACATTCTATGCTCAAAATAAATCTGGATTTAATAGTTCTTCCATAGTTAACAATACTTTTAATTCCAAATTATCTCGAATATATTGCGTTATAAACCTATACAAAAATAATATCCTTTAACATTATTCCGAAAACGGTACATCGTCTCAAGCTCAAATAATCCTTTTTCAGTGAGGACATAAAATAGGGTCAGCAGTAATTTTATTAAAATTTTTTAAATTTTTTGGAACAATTTTTATGAACCTTTACTTATTTTAAATCTTGATAACGATATTTAAAATAAAATACTGAAAAGAGATGAGAATCATCGAGTACTATTCGTTTCGAAAAGGATCTATAGATTTGGCACTTTAAAAATATGGGTAAAATCGAATGTTCCAACAAAAGCTAAGTACCGAAATCGATCATTATAGTTAAATAATTGTATTTTCAATTAAATGGCAGAACTTTAGACCAATTAAAAAAGATTAAGGCAAAAAAAGTTCTTCGGAAATCATACAAAATTTTACCAAGTCTGGAAGTTTTAATACTATTAATTCGGTTCAAAATCTACTTGGAACATAAATTTGCTCTGGGAACATAAGAAAACAATTGGACGAAACATTATTTCTTTGGAAGACCATTCTAGACCTGACCTGACAATTTGAAATGATAGTAACCCTCTCCCATTTATTAAAAAAACACCATTATGCTTATTTTTACATGGCTAGAGTATTCATTTTACTCGACTTTTTAATTGTTCGAATAATCAAATAACTCGAAAATGCAGTTTTTAAGTTACTCGAATAGTCGAATAAAGGTTTTAAGTTACTCGAGTTATTCGATTAATTTATACCATAAAATTTTACTCGATTTTTCAATAAAGTAAAACAAAAATATAGCTTAAAATAAGAAATAGTCTCTCCAAAATAATAGAATAATTAAATTTTGCTTAAATATTTGTAAATATTTGTTTAGTTTGCTTTGATAATGCCGTTGGTTCTCTAAATTTAATATATTCAGTGATAGTTAAATTGATAAAAATTAAAATTAATCAGAGTTTTTATCCATTTTGGAATATTTGCGATTTAGTCTCATAACCTCACTTTTTAATTTGGACACATACTAACCTATGTACAAAAGATGTTTTCAGTTATATACAAAGTATTTGTACAATATTTTTAAGTATCGGAGATCTACTAAAGATTTATTTCGAGTATAAGGTTTTATAATGCTTTATAATTCATTGTTTAATTATGTTTAATATTTGGAAGGCCTTAAGATGATCATTTAAAATTATACAAATGTATAAAGTTCGTAATATAAACTTGTATAACAAATTAGTCAAATATGAAATTAGTTAGAAATAATTACTTTTTTCTCCATTTAATAGACAAATTTATTGTGAATTTAAAAGAATAATAATAATTCTTTCTCTCAAATGTACGCGTACGAATTATAATTGGCTCTATTATGAATTAAACCACAATTTCTACCAAAATATAAAATATTTTATTTTATATATTATTTGGATTTTTCTCCGTTAGACTGTGGAAGAATTACGAAAATATATTTATTAGTTTCTGAATTATTGCATTTTGAAAATGTGAAAAAGCACTTTGGACTATCCTTTGTTCAGCTATTCCTAAATAAAGAACGAGTTTACATGCTAAACTTATTTTTAAGTCGAAATTCTTACTATAATACAAATTTCATTTAAACTATCACATCCTCTATACGTATTGCAATTTAGGCATATATTCAATTTTTTTACTAAATACATTTTTTTTATTAAAATTCCAATTTATGGTACCAGTTTTATATTCAAAACATTCTATACAAAAATTTTGAAATATTGTTTTTAAGCTAAATTTTTTAGAAAACTAAAATTGAAACATCCTAATAATTAGTTAAGAAAAATATTTTTTTGCTCGAATTATTCGATTAATCGGAATAATTTGCTCGAATAAATTGTTACTCGAAATTCTTGATTTTAATTTAATCGAACAATTATTTGATTTTCATTCGCCGATTAATCGAACAAACAATACTCGAGTGAATACCCTATACATGGCGTATTAAATGTTTCCAAATCTGAATTTTTTGGACCCATTCGAAAGTTTTACATTTATTTAACAAATTTAACATTTATGTTCTTCTACAAAATAAATACTTCTTATTTTAGAGGATAATACGCAATTTTTATTCTTTTGGGTACATGAAGATAATATTTGAGGCCTTTCCCGGTCTGTATTATAAGACTAGGGCTTTCTAGAAAGACATTTGAAATAAATTGTATTTTCGCCAATTGTCTTCTCATGTTCTCAGAAGAATTTAAATTGCTACCGAATTTGGAATCGACTTCTTGGCATTAAAAGTCTAGGACTTGATGAAAAATTTTAGTGATTTTCTGTTCCAAAACAACTTTTTTTACATTAAATCGATTTAAATTGTCTGTTACTACTGCCTTTTAATTGAAAATAGAATTATTTAACTATAGTGATCGATTTCGGTACTTACCTTTTGTTGGGTCCATCGATTTAGCCATATTTTTAAAGATCCAAATCTATAGATCCTTTCTGAAACGAATAATTCTCGGAATTGGAAATAATCGATGATTCTTATCTTTTTTCAGTTTTTTATTTTTAATATCATTATCAACCCAGCAAAACCTTGGTAATGGTATGTAGTTACGGATGTAGTTACTTTTCAATCATAACAACATACTTTCTGCATTACATGAAAGTAGATTAGTAACTACTTACTTTTAACTTGATATTTAATCAATTACATAAGATCAGATTTTTGTATATGTTACTTTTTATCTATCTCTTCATTTATATTATAAAAATTATATATTTTAAAAGTGGGTAAAATATGAAAATACAAAAATTAAAGTAACGAAGACAAACAAATAATTAATCGTAAACACACCAGTCTCCGGTGAAGTCGAAACCACGGCATAAGCAGACAGAATAGCTTATTGTTAACAAATCCATTAGCCCACTTTATACGTACATGAATTCATTCATGAACTCTTTAATTTGAGTTTATGTAAAATACTACATCAAACATAAAATACGGTATAACTCTTAAACCAATAAAGGGGTATAAAAATGTTCTAGAAGAAAAGTTTATTATATAAGTATAAATGTTGTATTAACATCAAAATACGTACTATGCTCAATAAGCTAGTTATATGCAAAAAGTGTTATTGTTCATTTAATTTGACTTTCTTGTGTACTAAACAAATTTTGTGTCTGATAAAATGTTTGTCAAATTTTTCAAAATTAAAAATTCTTGACATAAAAAAATAAATTCAAGAAAATACAATTTTATTGTTAATGTTTACAAAAAACAATTTCTTTTTTCAAAAAGCTATTGGTAAATTATTAGTGTTTAAAAGTGGTAAGTATCTGAATATTACTAAAAAATATCCACTAATTTGTATTGTTTCTCTTAGGCACATTAGGCATAAATTTATAATACCTAGAAACTCAACAGGCAACAAATTTGAAGAGATCGCAATTTAAGAAATACAATTACATAAAGGTAAGAAAAATTTATTGGCTATCTTAAAACAATTTGTTAAACGTATTAAACTCTTAACAATTTTCAGACGGGGCAGGTCAGTAAGGTCCGGTATTTTATTCAATTACTGCACGGGTCACAAGAATTCGCTTCAACAATAAACTCCAAGTCTATGGTATGAAATAGTATGTCAAATCCAAATTTCCGCATATTTTCAAATAAATAAATTAAAAAAAAAAAAAAATGATCTGCTTTTTATTTTCAATACTTCAGTACTTGCTTGTAACCGATAATGTAACTAGTTACTATTCATTTTGCTAATAATGACTTCTGTAATACTTTGAAACTAATGAGTGATTTAATAGCTACAAAGTAATTAGTTCTTGTAACGACATCTAAGTAATGACTTTCTGAAATGCCTACCTGTAATAATATAGAGTGAGTAGTTGCCTCTAATGACATCACAGTGTTAAAATAATAAGTTATTCATCTAATGTGAAAGTAGTGTAGAACCATTATATTAGCTTCTTATCTCATTACATGACAAGCAAAGTTTTTGCTGAGAATATTTAAAAAAAGTAAAGTTTCATAAAAATTTTACAAAAAAATTTAACAAATTTTAACAAAATTACTGCTGACTCTATTTTTTTGTCCACACTAAAAAAAGGACTATTTTTGTTTGAGGTGATGTACCGTTTTCAGGATAATGTTAAAGGATTTGGCATTAAAAATTTTATTGTTTTGCATAAAGTTTTATCGAAAACTAAAAAAAAAAAATCAAATAAATGTACTTGACCCTATTTTTTTTGTCCGTAACTGTATATAGCATATATCGAGGGCTTATTCATATTCAATAAGATCTATCTGCAGATTTCCAAACAAATTTGTCTTTGTTAGTGGTATCAGTTTTAATAAGTTAGAATGTTATATTCAGCTTGGCCGAATACAGATAATTTCGATCCAGCTCGGACTTTTACCACATCCGATTTTGATAAGTACATATAATCTACTCCTCTATGCGCTTCATATGGTGTATTAACCAGCTCCATATCGCTAATTTTTCTTATTCTATTAACCTCTAAAATTGGACACCATAGTCAGATTTAAACAATTTTGGTATCATTAGTGGGGCAAGGACCTGTAAAAAAAATATCCTTTAACTTTGGATATACTGAAAAAGTGGTCTTTTAATTTTCATTGTTTCTTATACGATATTTATAATAGATTTATCGTTGTGGTGTAAAAATTTCAAAATGGGATCTTAATGGGTTCAGAAGTTACAATAATTTTACTTTGCCAACTAACATATTTGTTATTAAATTGTATGTGGTTTTTAAATATATTGATATAGTTGGTAGGCGAATAGCTCTTTTGACACAAGGATGAAGCCTATTGATATTGGTTATGATCGGTATATTTCTTCACCTAGCCAATGTCCTCCCGGAATAGGGGTTCATTGATTATAATTGACTTAAATATAACAATATGTTAAGAAATTTGGTGCAAAAAAGTTTTGTGTAATTTGTATAATTTCGATCCAAAATTGACCATAGATCCCTCTTCCAGAAATTACATTAACGTACATAAATACCATAGGAGTGTTAATATCAAGTTATTATTTAATACAAATATGTTTTATGTAGTTAGGAAAAATATTGCTATTCGAATCGGTCCATAATATACCATAGCTCTCATATAAACCCACTTCCAGGAATCGCCCTTAAGTTCATAAAATCATATAGATGTTAGCATTAACGCATTATTCTGTATTTGTATATTTTTTTATTTTAAATTTAGTTAAAGTGTTGGTCTACAATTTACCACAATTTATGGTCGGCCTTGACCGACTATATCTTCCTTTATCGTTTTTTAAATCTTTTTGAATGCTTTACAGGGTCATAATGTGTTTTTTTTTATATTAGCTAAATTACATAAAGTCATATCCCTAATATTTATATTTTTGCCAAAAACAACTTGCTTATAAGTAAGTGTCCTCTGCCTTTGAAATAATCGCTATTAACTCATTTGAATTATTATTAAATTAGAGGATGTTTGGTTGCATGCATCTAACTGCTTAGAAATGCATTGATCAAAACATTTGAATATTTTAGTACTAAATCATCAACAAATCTGACAATTAGAAATCTGTAGTATACTTATACTTATATAATAACATAGATATATGGGCAATTCTTCAAACTCGTTTACTGTTGGAGTTCCTTGGCCCTAGTGGAACACAGCAACCCAAAGAAAGAAAAAAAAAAAAAGAAAAAAATCAGAAGAGATATTTAATATATATTTGAGGTTAAAGGTCGGTTTTATAAAGGTAAGCGTAAAAAGAGAATTGCCCATATGGGTTCTGTATGTACTTATGTATGTACATTAGAGTGTCCCTAGGAAAGGTTTTTTTGACATTTGGATGTAGGAGGATCCCTCAAACGATGCGTAAAATTAGTCAGTATGATTATGTATAACAAATTTAACTATTTCAAAAATTGTGTCACAATTTTCTTAAGGCTGTACGAATAATCGCCCAAGGGAAAATCGCTCAAACCTCACAAATGTCCAAAGACCCAATTTTTTGGGTCTTTGTGTACTTGTGAACAAAAACCCAAAATATTTACAAAATCACCCAAAATTTTGTGAACAATCAGCCAAATAGCTAAATGAACATTCGCCCAACATTTTGGGTTATTTTTTATAATGTCAAATAACCTACAACTGTTGTGAATATTCACCCAAAAACTAATTACACAGTTATAAAACTTTATTCCCGCAATTTTTTGTAATTTCTTCAATAATTTAGCAATTGATTTTGAATAATAAAAGTATTTTTTATAGAAAAATATTTTTTTTTAATAGCCGGCCTTTGGCCTGGCGGAAGGGTTTTTAACTCTGTGGTATATCTAAAAACGGCTTCGCTTACATACATTTCATGTTTTACATTAACATTTTCTCCATTAAAAGTACTTTTATTGACGAAAAATTTAAAAAAAATCGGAAGGGATCACTGGTTGTGTAAAACGGAAAATTATGTTAGATAAGTTGAAAACATTTCCGCCCGGCCAGAGGCCGGCTATTAAAAAAAAATATTTTGCCGCATGCTAAAATAAATGAATAATGGCAAAAATAAAATATATATCTTTGGGTAATTTTACATTTTTAAAATTTTCACAATGAACAAACACCAAAAATATTAAAGATGTCAAAAAAACCAAACGCAGTGAACAATCACCCAATTTGAATTTGTCTTTTTTTCAGGCGTTTGTTCATTTAAGGGTTTTGGACCATTATTCGTACAGCCTTTTCTTAAAATAAAACAATCAAATGATATTATGTTTACAGGGACATATTTCATAAATTTAAATCTAATTACTTTCTAAATGCTTATAGGTATCAGAATAATTTTTGCACATGAAATAAAATATTTCATGGAGAATTGTTAATGTAAACATCAGAATAATATATATTACTAGCTAATACCCGGTGTGCTTCGCCCCCCCCCAGATAGATAGACTTTTCCCGTGCAAAATTCAAGCTCTAATAGTTTCCCAGATATACTAATTTTTGTATTTAATTTTTATGGGAGGGACCATACCTCCATAATCCGCTTATTTATTAGATAAATGTTTTCATGGATGTCAAAATTCTTTGTGCAAAATTTGAGCATTCCAACTCCAATTGTTTCCCAGATATACGTATTTTTGCATTTAATTCATATGGGAGGTACCATGCCCCCTACTTCTAGTCCGCCCATATTTTTCTTAAATATTAATATTACCAAAGTGGCTCCGACAAAATTTTAGAACTCTAACTGTTATATTTTCTCAGATATGATAATTTAATATTTTCTTTATAGGAAAGGTGCCACGCCCACTATTGTTAGTGTACCAATTTTTGTCCAAAATATTGATATTGAAGCTAATGCTAGTCGTACAAAATTTGAGCTCTCTAACTTTTATAGTTTCCCAGATATAAAAATTTTGGTATTAACTTTATATGAGAGATGACAAGCCCACTATTTCTTTTCCACCCATTTTTGCACAAAATGTTCACATTGACACTTTAGTTTATTGTACAAAATTTGGGAAATGTAACTGTTATAGTTTCCTAAATTTACGTCATTTGGTATCGGCAAGCAATATTAGGCATGGGATGTGCCACACCCCCTATTGCTAGTTCGCCTATTTTTTGCCAAAATGTTCATATAGGTGTCAAAGTTATTCGTGCAAAATTTGAGGACTCTAGTATTACTAATTTCCGAGATATTTTACTTTAGTTATTTAGTAAGTGAGCGTGGCACCTCGCCCACATGGAATTTCAAAATAAAAAGTAGCCTATTTTTTCTTCGAGGCATACAGGAACACAATGTGAAAATTTCAAGAAAATCGGTTTAGCCGTTTAGGCGTCTATAGACTTCAAACAAACATACATACATACATACATATATACATACAAACAAACACACATTAATTTTTATATATATAGATTTTACTATATATTTTTAAAGGTCGAAATTTTTATTATGGAAAATATGGGTATTTTCGGAAAATTGCCTCGTATGAATAAATTTATTGGTAAATTTATCATAATTTTTTGCAAAGCATTTAAGAACATATTGAACTATTTACTTTAATTCGCAGAAGTGCCGAAATCAACAATCAATTTTTTGTACAGACTTAAAAAGTTGAACTTCTCATCCAAAACTGATCATTTTTGACCTATGCTGGATGTAGAGTGAATATCTTTTAAACCATACGAGATAATTTAGCACAGTAAGCATGTTTTTTCTTTGTCTTGATTAGGATAATTCATGTAAAAATATTTAAAATCGGTTAATATTTGTAAAAGTTATAAGCCCCGATATGTTTTTCATCCTAGAGGTGGTCAACTTTGACCCACTGTAGCGGCGTCCTTGCTCCAGCCCTACACTCTAGGTAACAATATTCTGAAAGCCTAACTCCTCCTCTATAGATCTTGCAAGTTTCATCTAAAGCTGTTAAGTGGTTTGAAAAATCCAGACTTATTACCATTTATTTTGCTTTTGGCCAGACTATGCAGTGGGGCAGACTCGAACATTTTTGAAAATAAAGGGTTGTAAAATTTTAGATTTGAAAGGGGACTCCATATAACCCTCAGGAGTGGAGCTATGATGCTCAAAATAGGGTACAAATGACATAAAAAATGTTTAACCACTATCGAATTCTTGTTCCTTACTCGATTTCAAAGATTTTTATATCACCTTAAAGTTTTTGATAAATTCTTTGAAAAACATTCTTGTATGTACTATTTGTATAATATTTTTTCGAGTTATATACATTTGAAATTTTAAAAATCTCAATTTTGCTAGATCTTGGTCAAGACGAATAGTTGGACTTGATGCATTTTGATGTGCTAAACACGAATCTGCTTTCAGTTTTTTCTATCACGTCTGGATTTTTTTTTTTATGGGCGTGTCTAATATTTCGCCCTAGTAAGGCCATTACTCTAGTATATTTCCTCATAACTCAAGAACGGTATGTACGATTGACATAAGTGATACACCAAAAGATGTACACGAAAAATATATTCAAATCACCCAAACATAATTTTTTTATATGCTCAATAATTTCGAAGTTATTTTGCAATAAGTGTCAACAAAAAAAAAAAAAAAAAAAAAAAAAAACATTTTTTGTTACTAAATTTTTTTTGATAAATGAAAACATCAAAAATGTTTCAGTTCATCACCTTTATCTTAAAGCTGGTAATGCTGCGAATAAAATAAGGTATGTATCTTCAAAGTTGATGCACAAATCTTGATTTTATTCACAGTTAAGTAAAAATACCCATGTTACATACAATTGAGTAGAAATACAGTGGTGGGCAAAGAAATAATAATTTTTATTTTTTCTTGAAATAAAAATAGGTGAACTAGGTGAATTTTGATGAGATAAACAAGAATCTGTATTTACTTATTCAGCGTTCACACTATAAACTTCGAGAAATTTAACCGTTTACACCATTTTGATAAGTGATACACCAAAAGATGCATAAGAAAATTGTCTTCAAGGTATGTCAACAATATTTTTTTATTCGATAAAAAATTTCAGAGTTATGGATAAAAATTTTTACGATTTTTCAAAAAAAAAAAAAAAAAAAAAAATAAATTAATTTTAATTTTTTCGCTACTAATTACCGAATAACTACGAAACTATAAACTGGACAAACAATTATGTAAATTCAGCTAAAAGACAATTTAAGTCGCTATATATTGGAGTTTAATATATCTTAATAGGACAAACCGTTCTTGAGTTATTCAAGTGTGAGCGCCTAAAGTCGTGGTCATAGTAGTCATGCCCATAAAAAAAAAATCAATACGTGATAGAAAAAAAGTAAATGCTAATTCTTATTAAGCACGTTAAATTTTATCTAATCCACCTATCTTTTTTTTTATTTAAGTAAAAAAAAAAATTTTTTTTTTTTTTTTCCAACAGGGTATTTCCACTTAGCTGTAGGTATGCATGGGTATCCTAACTTAACTGTGAATGCAATCAAGATTTGTGCATCAATTTTTATGATACGTGGCTTTATTTACTCGTAGTTTTGCCAGCTTTGAGATAAAGATGATAAACTGAAATATTTTTTTTTTTTGTTTTCACTTTTAAAAAGAAGTTTTAGTAAAAAAAAAGAAATCTTGAATTTAGCATGAATAATTTTTTTCGGACAGAAATTTCAAAATATCTCCTAAACTATTGAGCGGATAAAAATTTGTAAGAAAAACGACTTAAAGCCATTTTTATTCCACATATTTTGGTGTATTATTTATATAAATCGTGTATACCGTTCTCGAGTTATAGTGAAATATACTCCAGTAATCGGCTTATATAGGACGCAATATTAGACACGCCCATAAAAAAAAATCTCGATCCGATGGGAAAAAACTGAAAGCAGATTCGAGTTTAGCGGAAATCCTTATAATCCAACAATTTTTTTGGAAGAGCACAAAAAAAAAAAAAAAAAAAATTTTTTTTTTTTTGACCAGTGTTTTCATTATTATTGCAATAAAGGAACAAAATTAAAAATTTTAATCCATTTTGCAAGAAAAATACTTTTTTTCATGATATAATAAAGTGACGGTTTATGTACCAACATTTTTAAGAAAAGTTAAGAAAAATATTTGTCTCATAATTGCGATTTTTTTGATATAAATTTCAAGACAAAACCCCTTATGAAATGTTCTAGACCAGTGACTTACTATCGCTGGAAGGGAACTGAAGATCAATTTATTTTTTCCATATTAAGCTAATTTTTAAGCATCGTTTGTGGGGTCTTCCTACAAAATTTCTGTCTACGGGACACTCTAATATACATATATAAAATTGTTTATATGATGCAACTCCTTTAACCAAAACCAAAGGAACCATCGAACTCAACTATTAGTGTTATTCACAGGTCGTAAAATCCACATGTGATGTGCATTTAAAAAATCTTTTGCTTTATGCAATTTAAACCAACAAAAGAATTGCAAAAAAAAAAAAAAAATATTTTTTAAATTAAAAATAAGGACAACGGCGAAAAAACAAACATCCAGTTAAAAATATATACGTACGCACCAGGTGCACTAAAACAACATTAACAACAGGGGAGGCTGTAAAAAAAGTGAACACTTTTTAATAGTACTTATATATTCGGTCAAGGTGATTACAGGCATCTTTACAAAAAAAAAAAAAAAAAAAAAAAAAAAAAAAAAACATTATAATTAAAGAACTTAATTAACATTAAGTTAATTAACAAATAAATCGGCCGTTTGATATTTAGTTTAAATAGATTAAGCTGAAGGGATTCGCCTATTTATGTTTAAAATATTTCCCCAGGGTTTACAGCCTTCCACTAAACATAAGAAGTGCAATTCTTCGTTATTCTCTAAATGTTACAAACCAATGATCAGACTAAAAAAACCAATTATTCCGCACAAAAAACGTAAGCCCAAGCACACGAAAAACTTTTGCTATTTTCAGCGCAAAACATTTATTTAAATTGCATTTAATTTGGTTGTCAGAAAATCTTCTCAAATATAAAGGCAAAAAAAAAAAAAAAAAGAAGACCACCATACTGTTTTTGCAATGAATAACGTAAAATTCATGATGTCTAAAACTGACACTATGTTTGCTGCTTGTTTTAGAAACTGACACTAGGATTTGAATTTATTAAATCAAAAAAAAAAAAAAAAAAAAAAAAATATGTGCAATTTTAACTGACTCTTGGTTTTTTAATTTAGAAAATATACTTATGTTGTTGATGTTGTTAGTTTGGACTTTCTCTCGAAAACAAATGTTAAGTGTCATCATCAACTGCATAGTCATCATAGTTCTGTTGCACAGTGGGACAGAATCGAAATTTTTTGGAAATAAATCTGTAACTTCTGATCGTCTGGTTGGATTTGCATGAAATTTAGTACAGGCATAGCAGAGGAGTGTACAATGTTAAGTTTGGAAGGGGGACCGAAGAGGCCCCTCAAGGGCGGAGCTTAAGTGGCTCAAAGTTGGGTACTTCTGATATAAATATTTTTACACATTATTGTAGACAGCGTTACCGTTGAGAGTTTTTAAAAAGTGTCCAAAAAAGGGAAATTCAAAATAAAAAGTCGCCAAATAAGGGGATTTTTTGAAAAAAAGGGGCCAACTGCTTCAAAACCGCTTAAAATTTATTCATTTGATAAATAAAAAATGTGTTGTAAGTAAAACTACTAAATCAAATTCTGTTACTAACAAAACAATTTATTTATAATTATTTTACAACAATTTTTATTATTGCAAAAGTAAAGATTAATTCTCAAAAATAGTTGACATACAATCCCTTTTTTTATTAATTACATATCTATACTATTGTACGAGGACTTCACTCGTACTACAATCTTTCAAATCCCGTTAAACCAATTTAGAACTGAACGTATGCATCAACAAGTAATGACTTAAGTTTCTTGGACAAACTATTTTTTATTTTTGATAATTTACTAAAAACAAACACGTTCCCCCGAGGAATTCCTATGAGGAATGTAAAAATATAAATTAGGATATCACTCCAGTCCAAAAAGATTCGGCATATGATGATTTAAATAATTATTCATAAACCTTATTATTGTGTTTAGTTACTAACAGTTTCAGTCCATTTGTAAATACTCCGCGGCTGTTTATATTACTATACTGTGAAACAATATCAAAATAATTAATTTATTTGTTTAAATTAATATGTAATGAGTCGATATATTACAATGTAATGAGTCGATATATTACAAGTTTCTCGTCATTTAGATCATAGTCTTAAAAAGTCACCATTTAAAAAAGGGGCCAAAAAAATGGCCAAGTGGTTGAAAAAGGTGCATTTGGCGACTAAAGTCGCCAAACGGTAACACTGATTGTAGGCACCTATTTATCTCTTATAGTTTTTGAGTTATTTGCATTTGAATATTTAAGTACCTCAATTTTGCATGTTCTTGGTCCAGTTTTTGTCATATAAGGAGTGCGTTCGAAAAAATCTTAACATATATAATATTCAATAACTTGGAAATGGTTTATCTTAGAGTTTTCATCCTTTTTTTTATTTAATTCATAATTTATTACAGATCATGGAAAAATATAACTTTTATAGTTTTAACCAATACTTATCAACTTGTGGACCATTTTTTTTCCGTTAGAGATTTGATAGTTGCTTCAGTCACTTTTTTGGAACAGTGTGCACATCTTCTGTTAAAATCTTCGGTATTTTGGGACACCTTTTTATGCTCTTAAATTCACTTTTCACAAGAGCTCAATATCTCTCCACTGGTCTAAGCTATGGACAATTTTGAAAATTGACTTTTCTTGGTACAAAAACTATTATTGTTTTGGTACCACTCCAGAGCGCTCTTACCATTGTGACATGATACCAAATGGGTCCAAAAATATGTGGACACTTTGTGCTCTCTTATGAAAGGAGGAAGTCTTTTTTGCAAATATTCTTTTATGATATTTATAGATCCGAATGTATCAAATTACTTTCCTGTTTTGATGCAACTGCAAAAAGCTTGTTATACCAGGAATTTTGAAAGAATTTTTTTTGCTTTTGGGTCTTAAACTTATCTCTAATATTGTCTCGAGCATAAACAGTACAAAGTTTTGACGCAGAAGCTGCGAAAATTCTGCCAGCACATACGTTTCTCCGTTAATTATACAACTTGAGTATTTTTGTATGAAATTTGGTTTTAATTTCCGTGTCCTATTCTTGGCTTCAAAATTTGTTGCAGCATTCCTGTTTGGAAGTTTTTGGACTTAATATGTTATCAACTCTGCATTAGTTTTAAATTTTCGCACAAAATAGTTGAAGCACTGCGATAACTGAGCTGCTTTTCTACCATATGTGTTTGGAGTTCCTTTCAATATGCTTTCAATTTTCTGGCCTTCCCAATATCATGTGGTCCCTTTTTTCCATCCGAACCAGGTTTCATATCAATGGTCAAATTCTTCTGATACTGTTTAATAACATTAGAAACAGTTTGATGGCAGAAATTTAATTCTGTGGCCAATTATTTGTAGAACCTATTTAGATTTTTTTGAAATTTTTTAATAATTTGTATCACTTAAAACTTTTTCGTCACTCATTTTGATGAAAATAACGACAAACCAACATGATTGTTATTAAAAATAGTAACTGAAGTATTTTTTCATCATAACTAGATCAAAAACAATTTTCGATATTGATTCCGAAAAAGTTATGAGGCAAAATGAGTGTTAAGATTTTTTTTCGCACTCTTTATATTCTATTGTTTCCGACCGATTTCATTTGTTTTTTCTTTAGCTAATTAAGGAACAAAATTATCTATTGAATAAAAGAAATTTGAAGTCGATATTTTTACCGAGTCCAAAAATAAACGATTCTGAATTTGAAAATTCTAAAAATTACGACTTTTTGTGTTTTTTTTGGCCGAAAAAGTATCTTCACTCTTTTTTCTCTAAAATGAAAGTTTCTTTAATAACATGTAATAATTTTATACTTTTCTTAAAGGTATCTTTACAAAGAAGACTTTAAAATAAAAAACAAGCCCAATAACTCAAATTCGACCCATTTTATATGAAAGTTTTGAATTTAGTCTATATTTTCTCAAATCCCAGATCACGAATCGGCAAACGGAATGCACTTTAAGAATCTGTAATATGTTGTTAAAAGTGGATTTTATAGCCCAAAATGTGAAAAAACCCATTTTTTGGGATTTTCGGCGTTTTTTGGGAATTGTGGGATTCCTTTCCCAAAAATCGTAAAGTTTTTTTTTCACTTTCTCATTTTGTATAATAAGGTTTACATTCGTCAAAAATTTCGTTAAGATATCTTTAATAACAAAGATTTTATTACAGATGAAATATTTACAGTTTCTAAAAAAAACACTTTTTTACAAAAATTTTACTTTAATTTAAAAAATCAGAAAAACTATAGTCTCGATTTTTTTTTATCTAAATTACGTTGCTTAGCTGACATAATTCTTCGTTATACAGAAAAAGATTGAAATAAATATCTGTTACAGAACCGAAACTATGCCTCTTTAAAATTTATTAAGTCACAGAAAATTCCAAAAGCATTGTACTATTGTGGATGGGAAAAAGCCATAACAACATAAATAATTTGTTCCCGTAGCCAATGTTCGAATGTGTGTTTGTGCAAAAATACACAAAAAATGGAATTTTCCGTGACTTAATAAACTTTAAAGTGTAGGTCTTATCAGTGCCTACAATAATGTGTAAAAATATTTGAAATTGAACCAAAAAAAATAAAAAAATTTGGCAAGCGATTAAAAAATTTTTATATCAGAGGTACCCCCTTTAGCTCCGCCCTTGAGGGGTCTGTTCGGTCCCCCTTCCAAACTTAACATTTTACACTCCTCTGCTATTCCTGTACCAAATTTCATGCATCTCCAACCAGCTGATCAGAAGTTACAGATTTATATCCAAAAATTTTCGATTCTGCCCCACTGTGTATTGGCGAGAGGCAGCAAGAAAAATCTTTGTTACTAAATTTGATTGCAGTGCAGCTGATTTTTTTAATTGTGTGAGTAGAATAGTAAAAACAATATTGTGTTTTTGTTGCCGAAAGTATTTATTTATTTATTTATTTACTTATTTATTTATTTATTTATTTATTTATTTATTTATTTATTTATTTATTTATTTATTTATTTATTTATTTATTTATTTATTTATTTATTTATTTATTTATTTATTTATTTATTTATTTATTTATTTATTTATTTATTTATTTATTTATTTATTTATTTATTTATTTATTTATTTATTTATTTATTTATTTATTTATTTATTTATTTATTTATTTATTTATTTATTTATTTATTTATTTATTTATTTATTTATTTATTTATTTATTTATTTATTTATTTATTTATTTATTTATTTATTTATTTATTTATTTATTTATTTATTTATTTATTTATTTATTTATTTATTTATTTATTTATTTATTTATTTATTTATTTATTTATTTATTTATTTATTTATTTATTTATTTATTTATTTATTTATTTATTTATTTATTTATTTATTTATTTATTTATTTATTTATTTATTTATTTATTTATTTATTTATTTATTTATTTATTTATTTATTTATTTATTTATTTATTTATTTATTTATTTATTTATTTATTTATTTATTTATTTATTTATTTATTTATTTATTTATTTATTTATTTATTTATTTATTTATTTATTTATTTATTTATTTATTTATTTATTTATTTATTTATTTATTTATTTATTTATTTATTTATTTATTTATTTATTTATTTATTTATTTATTTATTTATTTATTTATTTATTTATTTATTTATTTATTTATTTATTTATTTATTTATTTATTTATTTATTTATTTATTTATTTATTTATTTATTTATTTATTTATTTATTTATTTATTTATTTATTTATTTATTTATTTATTTATTTATTTATTTATTTATTTATTTATTTATTTATTTATTTATTTATTTATTTATTTATTTATTTATTTATTTATTTATTTATTTATTTATTTATTTATTTATTTATTTATTTATTTATTTATTTATTTATTTATTTATTTATTTATTTATTTATTTATTTATTTATTTATTTATTTATTTATTTATTTATTTATTTATTTATTTATTTATTTATTTATTTATTTATTTATTTATTTATTTATTTATTTATTTATTTATTTATTTATTTATTTATTTATTTATTTATTTATTTATTTATTTATTTATTTATTTATTTATTTATTTATTTATTTATTTATTTATTTATTTATTTATTTATTTATTTATTTATTTATTTATTTATTTATTTATTTATTTATTTATTTATTTATTTATTTATTTATTTATTTATTTATTTATTTATTTATTTATTTATTTATTTATTTATTTATTTATTTATTTATTTATTTATTTATTTATTTATTTATTTATTTATTTATTTATTTATTTATTTATTTATTTATTTATTTATTTATTTATTTATTTATTTATTTATTTATTTATTTATTTATTTATTTATTTATTTATTTATTTATTTATTTATTTATTTATTTATTTATTTATTTATTTATTTATTTATTTATTTATTTATTTATTTATTTATTTATTTATTTATTTATTTATTTATTTATTTATTTATTTATTTATTTATTTATTTATTTAGTTGAAATGCAACTTTTGGGATATAAATTAATTTACATATATGATTACGAAAGTGGTTGCTAAAAGTCTGATCGAAACAGTTTAATCCAAACCAGAATCCTGCCCAGGCCAAAATTAGAATCATTAAATGAAGATGACTGATTTTGTTCAGAAATTAAATCATACAATGTATAAATTTTCATACCGGAAATTGTCATAGTATCCGTGTACATTAAATCAATTTATCGCATATAAATAGACTATGTTTCCCCTTATATTTGTTAAAAAGCTTCCAACATTGTATTTTTAGTCTAAGTGTTGAAAGCATAATCCTATGTGGCATGGTAAATACATTTAAAAAAAAAAAAAAATACTAGATAGAAAATATGCAGAGTCTACCTAATTCTGTATAGTGGCAATCTTTCCCTTGTCTGTAGTGATATGTTGCAAATTTGGTCAGTACTCGTATATTCTTTCCAATATGTCCTATTACCACAAGTTAAAAAACAAAAATATATACAGGTATGTGATGAAAATCGAATTCGCTCAAAACAAACGATGCAAAATCGAAGAAAAGTGTGATGGCAACAAATATTTCGATTTCGTTCTGTTATTTTTGTGTTTCGATATCATTTTCATTTTGTTCTATGACAATTTTGTCAAAAAAGAAGTTTTCATATCGAAAATTATCTGATTTTTTTATTTAATTGAAATTAATTTAGATAAAATGTAAGTAGATACAGTTAAGAAAAATTTAATTGCCAATAAGTTGAATTTTAGGGGAAAATATTAAAACAGTGAACAAGAGGAATATATGATAAACTTCATGGAAGGACACCATCAATTAGCAAAAAACTTTTTTAAGGGTGATAGAGTTTAAGCAGAAAAACTCTGGCAAACGTTTGCCAATGATTTAAATAATATAGGACCACCATTTAAAGACTGCAACGGATGGAAAAAGGTACTTATATAAATAAATGTTACTTGTATAAATTAATCCAATGTTTTCGTTGGATATGAAGCGACAAAAAATTCAGAATGGAACTTCTTATAGTCTTCCGATTCCTAGTACGAACATCTTGGAAACCGTTTCAGAAAATATACCTAAAGATCTAACAGAAAATGGGGATGTAATTGCTCAGGCGAACACTTACTGTCAGAAAAAAAAAAATAAATAATTTATCTCCTCAGGAAAATCTAAAAAACTTTATGTGCAGCAAAAAAAAAAATACAAATGCAAAAAAGGAAAGAAGCTTAAGATAAATTACAAATACTTTAAAGACTAATTCTGGGATATCTAAAGATTCTGAATCTGATCTACGCTGCATATATAAATCAATAGATAAAGTCGTTGAATGTATTTGTGAGCAGACTAACGCAATCAATAGACAAACTGATGAAATTGCTAAACAAACAGCTGAATTTGCTAGTCTAAAGTGTTTTGGTAATAAAAATTTTTGCTCCCCGAAGAAGTTCGAGAGATTAGTGGAAGAATGAAGAATAAAGTGAATTGTTTTATGTGTTCTAGAAGAAGACCAAAGCGAAAGGAATGTTGGAAATGTCATAAACCATTATGTGCTGAATATTCCGGAGATCTGAATGATATTTTACACCTAAGTAGATTTTTTGATGCTTAATTCAAATCGCTATTCACTTTTTAGACTTGTCTTCGAAAATCCCGTAATTCCCAAAAAACTTAAAAAAATTTCTAAAAATGGGATTTTTTGCTGTTTTTGCTATATCTTTCCAACCGATATCGGGGAGCAAAAATCTTTATTACCAAAAAATTTAAAACACTTTAGACTATATAAAAGGTGTAACTTTTTTTTTGATTCCAGCTTTGCGATTTTAGAAATTAAGGAGAAAATTCGAAATTTGTTGGAAAAATAGGTCAAATTTGGGAAATCCTTTAAAAATAAATTTTAAAGTTTTTTTTTTTAAGTATTTTCTTTAAAGTATTCACCAAGACAGGCTAAAAAGTAAAAAGATCTTGACTAGCAGAATCCTCCTATATCTTTCAAATCGGTTCATATATAAGGAATCAGGATCGTTTTTAACAAATTTTATACTCGAGGTGTCCAACTTTGCGACCCTGTGGACTCGCCCCCTTTAGGTCTATATGGTCCAAGTTCAAATCGGAACAGCCGTTCCGAAGTTCCATAATTATTTCCATTTCATTTTTTGAATCGCACACTGTGCGATGTGTTTAACAACAAAAATCGATAAAATTTTACTACAGAATACCACTTAACGACAAAATTTGTTAACTAACGAATTTTCGATACTTAACGAAAAATTACGAGGGTAATAAAGACAACAATTTAATATCAAAAACATATCGAGGGCTTATATTCAAATTGAGTGAGATTCTTTAGTTTTCTGTTTTTTATATATGGTATTAATTTTGGGGCCAAAAGTTAATTCTAACACTATGTTTTTCACTTTTTGTTTTTAAGGCTATCTACAAACAGTATATATTTTTTTTAATAAAGAACGGGCTATGTGCAAGTTTTTGTTTGATTTTCAAAGTAATGTAAAAATAAAAATTGATAAATAATGAGAATTTTCTTTGCGATTTGAACTTTTTTTAAACATTTTGAATTAGAGTTTTAATATATCTAATAAAAAATTTGTTATCTCAATGCAGTCTGAAGAAAAAAGCCATTGAAGTTAGATTTTTAACCTTCTTATGATGCTTATAGATCTTACGCGGGTACACCCATCAAAATTTTATGAAGCTAAGTGGGAGCACTATACACTAGATTTGAAGACAGGAATAAAAAAAAATTAATAAAGTTCGTGATTATAAGCAAAATATCTTAGTTACTAAAAGCAGTTTCTGAAAAAAATTATAATTAAATAAAAAGTGCAATAAACATCGTCTTTAAAGGTTTTAATCACATTTGAGTTGTTGATATTCAATTTTAATTAAAATTAATTGGTTCAAAATTTTTTTGCAAATTTTTTTCGCATGCAATTTCTTTCCAAAATTTAATTTATAATTTTGAACACATTTCCGCTTTTTTAGTAAACACTCCTGTTATTTTGAATTTCTAACGTTTAAAAATGGTCCTGTCAACCACAAAATTTCGCTTTTTTTTATCTTCTGATTGGCATGATATCATAAATTTAAAAATATTGTAAATTTTTTTTCCAAAAATATTATCTTTTACTTCTTTAATTTCCAATAAACAAAACGGGCTATATGAACATTTTATAACATACAATAAAAATAATTAAGACAAAACGAGCTATCCATATAAACCGTTTTTATGTTCTCCTAAACAATTGGTGCTTTGCATGAGGCCCGTTTTGAATATAAGACTTCGATATTTATTAGTAATCTAATTAATTTTATACCCTTTACCACAGCTGTAAAGGGTATATATAAGTTTGTCATTCCGTTTGTAATTTTTACAATATTCATCTATATATTCTGGATCTTTTTGATAGGGGAGTTGTCCATCCGTCTGTTGAAATTAGTTTTTAGAAAGCCCCAGTTATCGGATATATATCTTTTATACATCAAATTGTAGGAAATATTCCTTAGAAGAAAGCTAATAAAAATGAGCAAAATCAGTAACTGGTCTCTTATACAAGCTAGATACACGAAAAATTTGAAATCTTTTTTTTGCCAAATAAATGAAAATCGGTTAATTAATATCCGAGATATCGACCAAAACGTGTTTTCAGACTTTTTGACTTTTCGGTTTTTTGAATCGAAGAAATCGGTTCATAAGCAACCGAGTTCTTGGCAATTGGTGAAGGGTATAAAAGATTCGGCCCAGCCGAATATAGACACCGATCTCGTTGCTTCTAGTGTTACTGCTGAGGTAAAGGCAATACTGATGCACATAATGATTTCGCCATTTGCCCTACAATTGTTTATTAATCTACATATAAATTAGGGCGGTCCAACATTGTATGAAGACAACTAAAGTGTATCGCACATTTAAACGTAACTAAAATTATGAAATGGGACATCATTTAGAACAGTTTAATCAAATGTCAACTTCCTACGATAATTGGAACAGTGTGCTATACGTCCATTTAAGTTGATAGACGAATTAGAAAATAAATGTTCAAAACATCGTAAGATGTTGAAATTTAGTCAAGATATTATAAATAAATAAATAAATAAATAAATAAATAAATAAATAAATAAATAAATAAATAAATAAATAAATAAATAAATAAATAAATAAATAAATAAATAAATAAATAAATAAATAAATAAATAAATAAATAAATAAATAAATAAATAAATAAATAAATAAATAAATAAATAAATAAATAAATAAATAAATAAATAAATAAATAAATAAATAAATAAATAAATAAATAAATAAATAAATAAATAAATAAATAAATAAATAAATAAATAAATAAATAAATAAATAAATAAATAAATAAATAAATAAATAAATAAATAAATAAATAAATAAATAAATAAATAAATAAATAAATAAATAAATAAATAAATAAATAAATAAATAAATAAATAAATAAATAAATAAATAAATAAATAAATAAATAAATAAATAAATAAATAAATAAATAAATAAATAAATAAATAAATAAATAAATAAATAAATAAATAAATAAATAAATAAATAAATAAATAAATAAATAAATAAATAAATAAATAAATAAATAAATAAATAAATAAATAAATAAATAAATAAATAAATAAATAAATAAATAAATAAATAAATAAATAAATAAATAAATAAATAAATAAATAAATAAATAAATAAATAAATAAATAAATAAATAAATAAATAAATAAATAAATAAATAAATAAATAAATAAATAAATAAATAAATAAATAAATAAATAAATAAATAAATAAATAAATAAATAAATAAATAAATAAATAAATAAATAAATAAATAAATAAATAAATAAATAAATAAATAAATAAATAAATAAATAAATAAATAAATAAATAAATAAATAAATAAATAAATAAATAAATAAATAAATAAATAAATAAATAAATAAATAAATAAATAAATAAATAAATAAATAAATAAATAAATAAATAAATAAATAAATAAATAAATAAATAAATAAATAAATAAATAAATAAATAAATAAATAAATAAATAAATAAATAAATAAATAAATAAATAAATAAATAAATAAATAAATAAATAAATAAATAAATAAATAAATAAATAAATAAATAAATAAATAAATAAATAAATAAATAAATAAATAAATAAATAAATAAATAAATAAATAAATAAATAAATAAATAAATAAATAAATAAATAAATAAATAAATAAATAAATAAATAAATAAATAAATAAATAAATAAATAAATAAATAAATAAATAAATAAATAAATAAATAAATAAATAAATAAATAAATAAATAAATAAATAAATAAATAAATAAATAAATAAATAAATAAATAAATAAATAAATAAATAAATAAATAAATAAATAAATAAATAAATAAATAAATAAATAAATAAATAAATAAATAAATAAATAAATAAATAAATAAATAAATAAATAAATAAATAAATAAATAAATAAATAAATAAATAAATAAATAAATAAATAAATAAATAAATAAATAAATAAATAAATAAATAAATAAATAAATAAATAAATAAATAAATAAATAAATAAATAAATAAATAAATAAATAAATAAATAAATAAATAAATAAATAAATAAATAAATAAATAAATAAATAAATAAATAAATAAATAAATAAATAAATAAATAAATAAATAAATAAATAAATAAATAAATAAATAAATAAATAAATAAATAAATAAATAAATAAATAAATAAATAAATGATGTTGTGTCCTTTCATAGGTTAAGTTACGTGTAAATGTAGCTTGCAAAAATTAATTTTGTACCACCCTAATGTACACACACATGTATATGTCTATATGAAAACAATTCATTGAACAAATACATAATACTATGAATTTTCGGTAGGTCAGAAGTCTGCATAACAACCAGTTTTCCTGGTCAAATGTGGTTCACAATGTGTCAAAATTTACTGTCAGTATATAATGAAGTTTACTTGTTGTTGGTCTGGTCTGTCCAGGCTTGGCATTGGTCTAGTACATGACATGCAGCGTGTAAGGTATAGAGAATGTAATGTATGGGTTTGCTTGTTTTTTTTTATAACATGTAATACGGGCATAAAGGACATACGTAATATACATAATTTATATATGCGAACATATATGTATTTTTACCTTGTTTTCTACATTTCTCTTGAACAGTAAACCAGACATTCAACCTAAATCCATCATTTGTTATAGTTGATAATATATTTTTGGCAGAAAAAAATTTTAATTTTATGAAGCTGATCAACTTTGTTTGTTTGAATATTGGTTTTGATTTGAGAAAACGAAATAACAAATGAAGTGATTTCTAATGGGAATAGATTGTACTCAAATACATCAACTTATTTGTATCCACATGCATTGACTAGAGGAATATTTATACAAAATAAAACAGTTACTGGCAACCATTTATACGTACATACACAGAAAAAAATAAAACCGGATTTCAATTACGAAATTGTTTATATTAATAAAAATTTTATTTGATTTTGCTCTAATCATCAAAATGATAATATTAATTAACCGAAAATAATTGATTTTTTGTACAAATTTCAATTAACTTTTTAATTTAATCAATTTCATTTATGATTGAAATTTTGTTTAAAATTAATTAAAATCCTTATTGATATAATAAAAAAATTAACCAAATATTTACTTTCGCGCCAAAATATTTATCCCAAATAGAAATACGAAAAATGCACTAATTGAATAAATATAAATATATTTTATTGAAATAATATTTCACAATAGAATCTACATGTAATATACTAGTTTAGTTCCACCGGTTCCAACCTTCTTATAAAGTTCAAGCGGGTCATTTGGGTCAAATAAGGTCTCTTTGTGTTGCTGAAAAGAAGAGAAAAGAAAATCAAGAATATAAAAAGTGCAAGATATGTAGTATATTTTATGATAACTATTACGATATGATTAACGAGCGTTATTGATGTATGTGAACTATGATATTAAATATGTTTTGTATTGATCTACTATCTAAACAAGTTTGTATTTCTAAAATTATACTTACGTATATAAATTTTACGGGAGGGTTTCAAAGAAGCTGTCATTTCGCTATGATATTGGAAATAAATATACAGAGGTAATCTGAATTATACCTATAGTTATCAGTAACGATTTTGTTAATACATATTTGGTTGTTGTAAAAACAATCAGTTCATACATACCTTTTATACAAAAGTATTTTTTAAAGATATGCAAAGACGGTTTTTCTTGATTTTTTCGACATTCACATCGGGAACATTTTCTACAATATAGGATCATTAACTAACATAAACAGCTCACTTAAATAGTGTACGTACTCAATAATCAATAAAACTTTTGTTACTGATACCACTAATACGATTTGCTGCCTCTATACATTTAGTTTTTAAATATCTTTTATCTAGAACTTAATTTCATTGCTGAAAAAAATTAAAATTTTCAAACTGTTTTTTATTTTTCGTTTGAATTTAAAAAAGCTGTCAATATTATTTAAAAAAATATAATATAAATTAAGAATGTTAATTATATTAATTTATAATTTAATTAAACGAGTATAAAAAATAAATTATTTGGAAAATTTTCAGAGAAAATTTTTTTCTGTGTATGTATATGTTTTGCCATAAAAGCAAAATTATAATTCGAACATGAAAATTCAGGTTTAAGATATAGATTTGTAATATTTAAAATATTTGCTTCTAAAAGTAACATTTAAATATTTCTCGGGATCATTAACTAAAATTCAATATTTAACTGATAAATTTAATACGAGGGCGGATCAATAAGTCCGTGACTTTTTGAATGAAACACAAAAACTCATTCGGATTGCGGTTAAACAACTCCAAACAATCCTTTGAAGTTGTCACACGTTTACGTTTATGGTCAATTGAGAGCAAACGCGGCACCCATCTTGCAGACAACTTTCTTAAACCCAGCTGATCATTTAAAATCGAGCCACACTGCCATACGAAATGCCTATGGCATCAACAATCTCACGCACTTTTACTCTTCGGTCGGCCAACACCATATCGTGGATTTTTTTCGACATTTTCGGATGTACTGACCTCAATTGGCCGTCCAGAACGTTCAGCGTCATTTGTACTTGTGCGACCACAACGAAAGTCAGTAAACCACTTTTTTACTATTAAAATCGAAGGTGCAGAGTCCCCATAGTATTTATCGAGCTTTTACTCTTCGGTCGACCAACACCATATCGTGGATTTTTTTCGACATTTTCGGATGTACTGACCTCAATTGGCCGTCCAGAACGTTCAGCGTCATTTGTACTTGTGCGACCACAACGAAAGTCAGTAAACCACTTTTTTACCATTAAAATCAAAGGTGCAGAGTCCCCATAGTATTTATCGAGCTTTTCCTTGGTTTGATTGACGGGTTTTTTCGCCAAAAATAATGTTTAATGAGCACTCGAAATTCACTTTTTTCCATTTTTAGAAAAATACACGAAATTGTATGTTTTGAACAGCTGTTAAACGCAAAGTAGTTATATGTTGCATTTCATGTAACTACGAAGGAAGTTCGAAAAGTCACGGAAATATTGATCCGCCCTCGTATGATAGATAAATAAATTAAATACACGAATACAATTTTTAATTGTATTAAATACAAATTTATTTTATTGTACCTTCTAGTTCCATTCTACCAATAAAATCTTTGAGCATATCAAAAGTAAAACTTTCATTTCACGAAATTCAATTTTAAAAAGATTTAAATAAATGTCATTTGCCAAAATTTTACGCTTGCTATCATTAAAATCAGCTTATTGTCATTGCCGCACACAAAGAATTTCCAATTTTTCGTAACAATGAAATCAATTTTGTTTTTGATTTCTTTTACATCATTATCTCTGATTGTTTTTCATGCTGTTAGACATAATTTTTCTTTGTTTCCAACTTTATCAATTGTATTTGTCATTAAAATAACAAAACACAATGAAACAATTCAATAGATATTTTCTAGCAAATTATAAATTTGCATAAAATTTAATTCGAAATAACAAAAGAAAAGTCTTGACTACAAAAAAAAAAAAAAGAACAAAAGTTTCCCATTTAATATAATACCACTAACTAAATACCTAGTATTTCATTTAAATCTCCTAGTAAATACAATAATTTAAATGTACTATTTTCTTTGTATTCCTTTTTGTTTTCTAGGTGGATTTAAATGTTTTTGTTTTTGTGTTGAGCTGAAATTATACAATATATTTAAAATAAATACAAATAAACTCGTGTATGTAAATTTGTGCTAAAAAAACATTAATTTACAAACAAAAACAAGCAGACTTTACTAAATACTGATTGAAATCAATGCAAATTAAATTGTTTTGTTGGATACTAACCAAACAATAGTACATAGTATTGGGGAGACTATTGAGAAACGGGGAAGTAATCCGTAGGATATTATTACCTTAAAAATAAAAATTCTAAGTGACTCAATTTTTTTCGATTAAAACATTTAGGGTCTTATTCATAATAAATTCTTATTTTGGGTTAATTTTACAAAATAGATATTAAACTGTTTTTCCTTATTAACTTCTTATAAAAAAATTATTATTTATAATGCATTAAAAACAGTCCAATAACTATTAAACAGTTTTTGTTTTGTTCTGGCAATGCTACGTTTATTTTTTCTCAATTTTCCATTAGTGATAAATAAAATATTGAAAATTTATTCGTTATTTAAAAAGAACATTTAAGTTTTTCTTTTATTTCATTTCTTTTTTACACAAAAAATGTTAATTTTTATTAGAAAATGTGTCCAATGCTTAAACAATTTAATAGCTTATGGAAGCAAAGGGAATCATGGCAATTTTGGTATATTAATTTGTGGAATATTTTAAATACTTGAATAATTATTTTGTTTTGATTTTATTGTACATCACGAATTTCCTATTTTGTTTTTAATTAATATTTGTTCATATTTTATGAATTATTTAGAAAAAAACCTTTCGTAGTCTATTAACTGACCACTGGGTGTAATCATAATGAAAGGGAATGGGATGATTCAAAGCCTGAATTCCAATAATTAATATATAAAGCATTATGGTTATTGAAAAACGGGAATTTTATATATGTTAAAATAAAATTCGCCAATTCTACTTTGCAGATGAAGCCTTAGCACTATTTCATTAGTGGCAAATAACAAACACCTTCAAAATTGATGGAAGCTGACCGAATATTTATTACGGGTCTATTTTAGACTATAAGCACGTTTAGTAACACTTTAGTATATCGTCACCAAAAATGCAAACAACGTAACATCAAAATTTTCAAATTTGTTTTTTTGATGAAATATAGTTAATTTTTCCAAAATACGTGTGATCACAAATTTTCAGACTTGTAGCTCAAAAAATAACGATTATATTAACGAAATCAATAATTTTCTTAAGTCAAAACAACGTAACATCACATTTGTTAAAAAAATAAAAAAAAAAAAAAAAAAATTCTTTTTTTTTTTACGAATTTAGATTGCAAATTATTAAAAATATAATAGCTATTAAAATTTTGGAGTAAAAGTTATCAAAAATTCTTTTAATTACAATTTTTGTAAGATTTTTATTGATGTTACGTTTTTTTGGCTTCACAAAATTGAAATCTTGAAAAACGTAAACCACATAACTTAAAAAATATTTAATAAAAATTAAATTATTCATCATCAATATATTAGGCAATATTTAAGGCTGTAATAACCCAAAAATCTTGTTTGTAGGACAATTTGTTTAGATTTTATAATGTTTTTTGTGTGTCCTGTAAAGTTGTGAAAAGTGATGTTACGTTGTTTTGCATTTTCGGTGACGATATGCACTTTTAATAGATCCAATAACATGAAGAAGAACACAATGAAAAATTATATGGAAGGTAGGCGGATTATACCCACTTTTTATTTTCATTATTACATTGATCCTTGAATTATCTATAGAAAATTTCAATGGCTTTTGTTTAAGACATATCGGCGGAAAAGTATCAACTAGAAATACGAAGGACACTAGTTTTTCTAGTATTTGGCCAGATAGTAGATACGTTTTTTTTTTTTTTTTTTGATGGCGGGTTTAGAATTATACGAACTTTTTTGGCTTTAGCAACTCTTAATAGGATAAAAGTGTTACTATTAATAAGCTAAAAGAACTTTGATGTTTTGTTCGCACAAATTTAATTTGCAGGTATATGTATTTTATGCAACTGAAATAAATAACAGTTGTATTTGAAACAATATTCTAATTACTATCCGGAGTCTGTGTGTAAAAGATTTTTATTTGAAATACCTAGAATCTTTTTTTCAAAATGTCAATAGTTCCATAAATAGTCCTTTAGGTATCTTCGTATGTTTCTCTAACAAACTCAATTTCTTCTTAATTGCTTTTATTGCCAAATTTACTGGAATACTAGGAAATAGTGAGATAGCTTCGAATAATACTAAACTTTCGTCATTCTGAATTCTCATGAAATCTATTTTATTCTTGAATTCCTTCGCGTCTCTTACATTGTACACAGAAAAAAGTAAAAATGGACTTCAATTACGAAATTGCTTATATTTATTAATTAATGCAGTTATAAATTCTACTCTATGGAACTGTGCAATAAGACCTAAATATAAAGTACTACGTTTAAAACTATGCAATTTTTTTTTGTTTTTTTTTGTTTTTTTTTTTTATAAATGCATTCAATTTGCTAAAAAAGTAATATATTTCTAAAAATTTGTTTTATCAAACTGTTAAAGTAGATTCTCAGCAACAATAAAATTTTCAAACACAGAAAAAAATACTACCGTCTTTTTTTCAATTAATATAGTTTAATAAATTTATTTAATAAATTTATTCAAGCAAAAATTAAATAAAAATGAAATTGAAAAAAGATTCGGCTGTGCCGAATCTTTGATACCCTTCACCATATTACCATATTACCATCTTACTATCTTATCGACATCATATTACCATATTACCGACAAATAATAAAATTTTCGCCTTAACGTATGCTTTCATATTTTCACCTATAGAAATCTAAATTTTTTTCAAACTACGAAAATTTGAATATGAAAAAAAAAAAAAAACAATCATAGCAGGCTTTGCTTTTAGAAAATAAACAACAACAACAATTCCATATTTATTTATTTTTTTTATGTGTGTATATACAAACTGGCTGCATATTGCAAAGAACAACAACAACACTGTTATTCATTATATTACTCCTGTTTCTAACTAAACTACTATACAATGAAATTCAAAAAAGATTCGGCTGTGCCGAATCTTTGATACCCTTCACCATATTACCATATTACCATCTTACTATCTTATCGACATCATATTACCATATTACCGACAAATAATAAAATTGTCGCCTTAACGTATGCTTTCATATTTTCACATATATAAATCTAAATTTTTTTTCAAACTACGAAAATTTGAATATATAAAAAAATACAATCATAGCAGGCTTTGCTTTTAAAAAATAAACAACAACAATTCCATATTTATTTATTTTTTTATGTGTGTATATACAAACTGGCTGCATATACAAAGAACAACAACAACACTGTTATTCATTATATTACTGCTGTTTCTAACTAAACTACTTGTCTATACAAACAAAAAACAAAAAACGTCACTAATAGTCATTACAATACTTAATATACATGTTTGTATGTGTATTTATATTCTTAAAAGATTTGTTTTTGGACCATAACTCTGTTGATTATAAACGAATTTGGTTTATTAAAAAAAACGAAATTTTATAAAAACATTTATGACTGATCTATATAAAAATAAAAATCTGTAGCTTGAACAAGGGCTTCAAAAATAAAAAATTCGTTTTCCCCGATATCTCAGTTATTACTGAACCGATTTATTTAATTTTTTCAGAACAAAAATTCGGAAAATAATTTCCGAGCCCCCTTTAAAAATTCGAAGTCCCTGGTATATGCAGAGGCTTCAGAAACAGAAAAAACGGTTTCAAAAACCGGTTTTTAAAGCATATCTCCGCCATTTATAAACCGATCCTGCTGATTCCAAAAACCGAAATTTTATAAAAATATTTGTGACCGATCTGTATAAAAATAAAAATCTATAGCTTAAACCAGGGCTTTAAAAAATAAAAAATGCGTTTTGTCCGATATCTCAGTTATTATTGAACCGATTTATTTCATTTTTTCATAACAAAAATTCAGAAAAAAATGTCCGAGACTTCTTTGTAAAAACGAAGTCTCTAGTGTATACAGAGGCTTCAGAAACTGGAAAACCGGTTCTAAAAACCGGTTTTTTGAACATATCTCCGCATTGTATGAACCGATCTTGCTGAATTCCAATAGCAAAATTCTCGAAAGCATTTCCGATCGTTTGATATATATATTATATATGTCAGTTATCGGTGGGCTTCATAAACGCCATTTCAACCGACACACGGACGGACGGACATGGTCCTATCGTCATCATTTCTTACAAGGATCCCGAAAATGTAAACTTTTTTGCTCTCCGACGAAAATTGTGGGAATTACAAACGGAATGACAAACTTATATATACCCTTTACACCTGTGGTGAAGGGTATAAAAAACAAAAAACGTCACTAATAGTCATTACAATGCTTAATATACATGTTTGTGTGTGTATTTATATTCTTAACAGATTTGTTTTTGGGCCATAACTCTGTTGATTATGAACGAATTTGGTTTATTAAAAAAAACGAAATTTTATAAAAACATTTATGACTGATCTATATAAAAATAAAAATCTGTAGCTTGAACAAGGGCTTCAAAAATAAAAAATTCGTTTTCCCCGATATCTCAGTTATTACTGAACCGATTTATTTCATTTTTTCAGAACAAAAATTTAGAAAATAATTTCCGAGCCCCCTTTAAAAATTCCCTGGTATATACAGAGGCTTCAGAAACTGAAAAACCGGTTCCAAAAACCATTTATAAACCGATCCTGCTGATTCAAAAAACCGAAATTTTATAAAAATATTTATGACTGATCTATATAAAAATAAAAATCTATAGCTTAAACCAGGGCTTCAAAAAATAAAAAATGCGTTTTGTCCGATATCTCAGTTATTATTGAACCGATTTATTTCATTTTTTCAGAACAAAAATTTAGAAAAAAATGTCCGAGACTTCTTTGTAAAAACGAAGTCCCTAGTATATACAGAGGCTTCAGAAACTGGAAAATCGGTTCTAAAAACCGGTTTTTTTAACATATCTCCGCATTGTATGAACCGATCTTGCTGAATTCCAATAGCAAAATTCTCGAAAGCATTTCCGATCGTTTGATAAATATATTATATATGTCAGTTATCGGTAGGCTTCATAAACGCCATTTCAACCGACACACGGACGGTAGGACGGACATGGTCCTATCGTCATCATTTCTTACAAGGATCCCGAAAATGTAAACTTTTTTGCCCTCCGACGAAAATAGTGGGAATTACAAAAGGAATGACAAACTTATATATACCCTTTACACTTTTGGTGAAGGGTATAATAAAATTTAACTATACTTTTATATTCTATATACATTTTTAATTCATCCAATCAACTACTTGATTGATTTAATTAATTCATTAATTGTAGTAGTTACGTACAAGTCACCTAACCGACTACATTAGGGTACCACTAGTCACTTTATTTGCTACGTGACTAGTCGCTTTAACATGAGCTTGTCCTAGAAGGAAGTCTATCGCCACTTAAACGACTACATAGTGTCACTTTTTTGTACACACAGTCTTCTCCACTACTACTGAAAGGTCAGTAAAATGTCTAATAGGCATTTCAACGACAAGGTGGCCCTTTTTTACATACACAATCATTTCGATAGCTACAAAGTGTAACTTTTGTGCACACACAACAACTTTATTGGTTACAATAAGTCAGTTCAAAATTTTGGATTCTTTTTTTCGTCTTTTTCCCGCTTACCATAGAGTCAGTAAAGTGGCAAATGCTAATATGCTCATTGGTGGCTGATGGAACGCGGCAGGTGACTATACCCCAATGAATTTTACTGTCTAAAATTGCTGGGTATAAAGCAGACACAGACAATTGCGCTCACATACGTCAACAAAAGATGAAAAACATAAACTGTAGGTGACAAAATCTTTGAACAATAACAACGGACCACACTACAATACAATTAAATGTAATTATCATTATTTTTGTTATATTTAAGAATATTATACATTTGTAATTGTTTTTTTAATTTTTAGTAAACACTTATCCCTGAAGATGACCAACAAAGTTAGTCGAAATATTAGATAAATAAAATTAAAACATAAAAGACTCGATGAAATGTCTGCCTACTTCGTTGTAGACACGGACAGTGACTTATAATATGCTTTACTGTTTCTATTTTCTCATCATACTGGCACATTCTGCAAGGAATTGTATGTCATTTCTCTATTGGACACTGACCTGCAATATATATATCATTGTTTTTTCCCATTTTCATGCCATGTATCTGCCATAGGACCCCTAATATTTTGCAGTCCGTTTATTACAGAGAAAAAACATTTCTCAATATGGTTGCCCCAACAATACTATTTTCATCCCAAAGAAATTTTTTTATCGCAAACATCCTTATTGTTGAATTTATTTTATTTTAAAAACAATTTTGTTGTAGTAATTATACATTTGTTCTCAATTTCAATTATATTGTTAGCACAACATGTTAAGCAATATGTTTAAATTAGAACCACATTATTGTTGTTAAAATGTCATGTGCAAAAAAATTATTTTTAATATCTGAATATATTATTCTGTTTGTAATTTTGAATTGACAACAAAATGTTTGTTTTGTATTGGCAACAATATACATTATTAGTACTTGACAATAAGTGTCTTGCTGATTTTTATTCAGCTTAGTATGCTTCTTGCATAGAGCTAGTTGTCTGTCGACGTGTTAAAGATGTGCTAGAAAATGTACTGAATGTGTATTTAAAAAATGTGAATTATTCAAAATGAATTATTTCAATTAAAATTAAACTAGAAATAGATATTTTACAGAAGTTTTTCAGATTTTTAAATGGAAAATATGCAAAGAAAACTACATAATAGGTTATCTTCGGAGTGCTAAAAAAAGGTGTCACCTTGTACGAGTATTCAAGAAATTTTTGAGGTTTCATCATTCACCGGTGATGAATCTATCTTTTTATACCAAAGTGATTTATTTTACATAACTAAATTATAATTAATTTTAATAAAAACTACCATGAATCAAGTACATATATAGCAAAAATATGGTTGTGGATCAACAACATTTTTATTGTAATTCAGCCATATTATTGCTGTACACATAAATCAAGTACATGTACAACAAAAATATGATTGCAAATCAACAATATAATGGTGCCACATCTAACCATAATGTAATTTACAGACAAATATAAAATCCAACTATAATATGACAGTATTCGATTATGGTTGCTATTCACCATATTTTTTCATCATCTATTTCATTGCCAGTTATCTCACAATGACCCGGTATTCAGTAGAGTCTTATAGGAGATTCACTTATCAATTCCCTAAGAGCTTACAGTCGCTAACTAGCCCTGACTTGACAAACACTACACATACAGAACTACTTTTTCTTTCTTCTCAATGTGCCTCGCTATCAATTCTGTGGCCTTAATAATGCCCAGAATTTCCGCTTGGAACACACTACAACTATCCAAGAGCCTATAGGATTCTCTAATGTTCTACTCAAGAAAATATACACCAGCACCGGTGCCTATATCTATTTGGGATCCATCTGTGAATACCGATACTCCACTAAATAAGTAGTTTCCCTAGGCCTGATTTCAAGTATACATCATTCCCAAATTGAAATAGACTTTGCAATACTTTTTTGTATAATTACATGATCTGAAACAAAACCCTATCTTTATAATATAATAATCGATTAGTTTCTTTTTGGTATTCTTCCCCTATAAATAATAGACTTTAGTAATTTTGTTAATAGCCAAAAATTTTTTTTACGAACTACAGCATAAATAAAATATAAAAAAAAGAATGAGAGAGGGAGAGGAATTCAATGTTATTTTCCGCTTTTATTTGTACTTACATAGAAATTTGTTGTTTTACTATTATCCTTATTTTGTGTGTTATTTACATTCTTGAAAATTTGTGTTCTTTTCCACTAATTTTGATTTTTCACTTGTAATGCTGCCCGCTTCCCTAGCAGCGACCCAAACTCCACCACCGTTGCTACAGATGATGATGACAATCGAAAGTAGAGGTAAGAAGTATTATTTTTTATTTTGATTTTAAAAACCATTTCTTTTGTCAAGTACGGCGGCTACTTCTTTTTAATGTAATGAGACATTTTTCCTTTTGAGTCCTTAATATTTTATGGGTTTTACAATTGTTGTTACTTGATGGTAAGAGCTATGAAATTGTTTTTGGGGTTTGGGGGGCAATGTTGGTAAGTAGTGTGACAATGATGAATGATAATTGTTTGTTAAAAAAGAATGTTGTTTGTTCGAGTTGTGTTTTTATTTTTTTGTAAGGACTTCTCTTTAGTTTTGATATTATCTTAAAGTTATTGTGTTTGTTTATTTTTTTAAAATAAATAATATGATTGAATGATTTTTGATTAAAGACAAGTGACAAAGCAATATTTGAGTTCATGAAGTTTCATTAATAGTTTTATCATGACAAAACCATCTGGCTGAGGAGTGGACAATGTTTGTGAAATTCGGAAAATTTATTTAATTTATGACTAGGTCAAGCATAACGATAGTGATTGAAATTGATGAAGCTATAATATTGTTATACTTAATTTATTATAAGTTTACTTTTTATTAGTATTAATGTATTTGTTTGTTAATTATGCATGAAACAATTTGTAAATAAAATCATTCAAATTGAATGCTAGAGATAATAAAAACAATTATTCAGTGTTCTTAAAGAGGAATAAATTATTGAATATGGTTTGATTCATAGAATAGAACTAGATGTTTAAATGAGAGATACCTCACACCTAATTTTCAAAAAATTTACTCATTTTTTGAAAAGCCAAAAACATGTATTTTGTTGTTGTATGAATTAGGTTTTTGACAATTCAATTAGGTTTGATAGTAAATTGGGAGGCTCGGCTAAGATTATCTTTCAACTTCTAGAATTTATCTAGATGATTTTCATCGAAAATTAGTGAGATTAGCGCTATAATCACCCCCTCGATTATGAATTTCAAATAACTATATGAAAATTTTTATATATCACTATTTATGGCGATTTTAATACTAAGCATACATTTCGGAGGATAGTGAAAGGACATTAGCCGTTTGGTACAATTTCTAAAAAAGTTTTGAATGTGATTTCGATACTGTATTCGGATTCAGAAGAATTCGAAGAGATTGGTTACTCCATAGGCACCTTCAACTCAAATATTAATCTACTAGACTAAAAGAAAATTGAGTCATTGAATAAATATTAATGATGACAAAATAAAACTTTAAAGACGATTACAGCTGCTTCTTGGTATGTAAGTGAGCTCGAACATCTACAAAGTTAAGCACATCTAGATAGTCCTGTAAATCTTTTTTAGTTTAAGAGATATACAGGTACATAACCGAGATTGCCAACTTTGGGGGTCCACCCACAAATTCCCTGATACCCTAGGAAGCTGAACTAATTCAAATCAACTCAAAAACACTTCAGATCTAACGATGTATAATTTTTTGTGATATTTTTAACGGTTCACAAGTTTGTACAATTTTGTGTGATATCTTTAACGGTTCACAAGTTTTGAACCACTGCGTGCGTTTTATTTAATGCCACGTTTGTTATACCTTTGCCTCTATGTGCGATATTAAACTGGGTTCCGGAGGATGTCTTCACCAGAAGATAGGAAGTTAAACTGCAAAAATTTTAATATTATATGAAGCTGGCATTTGGACATATATATTTCTCCAAGAAATTGTGGGCAAAAATTGACAAAAATGCAGTAAATAGTCCCTTGCAGACTAAAATCCCATGCTAAAAAATTTAAAAATAATTTTTTCCAAACCAGCTTAAAACTGGACATTTTTTGAGACCCATTACGGAAAAAAATTAGAATTTTTTTTGCATAATTTATTGGACCTATTTTCCCCATCTCTAGTAGAAAACTAATTTTAAGTTGGGAAGTTGTTTTACATTTTTTTTCGTATTCTGCACATTAATGCGCATCATTTGAGTGCTCTTCCTTAAATCCGAATCTCTAAAAAAAATGATTCTCGGGACACTACTACGCGGTTTTATAAAAAACCTCAAAGTAAAATCTTTATGTCTCTTGGTGAAAGCTTTGTTTTAATTTTGACCCTTAGTTTTTTTAGAATTTCCCGTAGATATCCTTTCGCTATATGCAAGTCTGGACATTTGCATGCAATTCCAATTAACTGTATTTTAAAACTTAAGTAAAACATTATTTATTGCATTAATTCCATCATTTAATACTAGATTGTACTACACTGGTCGAAAAAAAATTTTTTTTCGTGCTCCATAAAAAAAAAAATATGTGGACTAGATGGAATTCCGTATGCTAAACTGGATTCTGCTTTCAGTTTTTTTTTATGGGCGTGTCTAATATTGTGCCCTAAATAAGCCGATTATTCGAGTATATTTCACTATAACTCGTGAACGCTATTCACGGTTTATATAAATGATAAATCAAAATTATGCGGAATAAAATTGGCTTTAATCTACTATCAAATTTTTATCCACTCAATAGTTTTGGAGATATTTCGAAATAAGTGTCCGAAAAAAATTTTTCATGCTAAATTGAAGATTTATTTTTTTACTAAAATTTATTTTTAAAAGTGAAAATATCAAAAATGATGCACAAATTTTGATTGTATTCACAGTTAAATTAAGATACCCATGCATACCTACAGTTAAGTGGAGATACTCTAATAGGCAAAAAAAAATTTTTTTTCGTTTTAAATAAAACATAGATGGTTTAGGTGGAATTTAATGCGCTAAATAAGAATCAGCTTTTGCTTTTTTTCTATCACGTATTGATTTTTTATGGGCATGACTACTATGACCGCGCTTTTAGGCAGTCACACTTTTATAACTCGAGAACTGTTTTGTCCAATTAAGATAAATTAAACTCCAGTTGATAGTGATCTAAATTATCTTTGAGCTGAATTTAAATAATTTTTTTATCCAGTTAACATTTTCGTAGTTATTCGGTAATTAGTAGCGAAAAATTACTTTTTTTTTTCTAAATGGTGAACATTTTGATCCATAACTGAAATAAATTTTAGCAACAAAAAAATCTAAAATTTTGCATGAAAAAGATTTGTTTTGGACGCTTATTTCGAAATAACTTGAAAACTATTGTGCACATAAAAAAATTAAGTTTGGATGATTTGAAGATATTTTTAGTACGCATCTTTTAGTGTATCACTTATGTCAACCGTACACACCGTTCTTGGGTTATGAGGAAATATACTAGAGTAATGGCCTTACTATGGGCGAAATATTAGACATGCCCATACAAAAAAATCCAGACCTGATGAAAAAACTGAAAGCAGTTTCGTGTATAGCACAACAAAATACATCAAGTCCAACTATTCGTCTATGGTGGAGAATTTTTTTTGTTGACCAGTGTTATATTTAATTTAAAGTTTCCCTATTCAGCATTACTCCTGATAGTTGGTTCTCAAAAAATTCTCTAATCTTTAACTTCTTCAATCTTACATGTGAAACGATTTCCTAATACTTTTGTTACAACTAAATATTATATTAAAAATTTAAAACTTTAAAGAGGAAAATAACGAATTGTTTTAAATGGTTGATATTGACTAAATTATTCAGTTCTGTAATTATTTTATAATGATTTTGAAAGCAAATTTAAAATAATGTAACAATTATTACATTTCCAAAAAGTATTTAGAAAAGCTTATTTGAACTGTATTATTTTTACTTTAAACCTGATTTATCAATAAACTATCTGAAAAATATTCAGGAATACCTTTCTCTTATCGTTATTTCATATTTACATACTTGCCTATACCACAGAAAGCCTTAAAGGAAATTTACTAAAAACTAAAGTTTGTTTTGTAAATAAAAATGTAATAAACTTTTAAAAGCTTAAAGAAAATTATAATTCATTCACTAGATATAGTCTCTAAAATGAAACATCGTTCTCTATACCTAGTGTCTTTCAAAAAGGGTCAGTAACTTTAAATCCTACTTAAAGACAACAAAGACATGTGAGATTCCGCACATTCATATAATGTGAAACCACATGTATGTGTGTGTATACATGTAAGAAATTGAAATAGTATGAGAGATTTACGAAAAGCCATTAGACTAGACAGAAATTATGTAAACAATTTTATATGTGATGTTTGGGTTGAGCCATTATAACCAAATTGAAAAGGTTGGTAGTTAGTATGAATGAAAGTAAATATTAGTATGTAGAGGGTATTTGTATTTATAGTATTGAAACACACAATTATAGAAAATATAAATATGTCTATACAAAAAGTAATACAACACTTTTTATATACAATATTATACAACAACCCCACAAATTAATAAAATTTCCATTAGTGTTAACAAAGGCACAGAGACACAATCTGTTGGAGACATTTGTAGCTTGTAATTTTTGTTAGCAGCAAATAAAAAATAAATTCTCTCAAAAATCCTTTCAAAATAAACTTACTAATGTAAGGTCAGTTATGTGTTAGTTTAGCATTTGTTTTGTGTTTTTCTACCCCAAAAATCTTTATTTCGAAAAACAGCTTAAGGTTGCTTATCTAAACTATAATGTGGTTGCTAATATTTGTATATAATTTTAATGAAACAACACCTTTTCGTAACATGCATACCGGGAATTTAAGCTACAGCAGAATATTTTGTTTTCTTTCCATGTTGTGTTTGAAAAAATAATCTATAGAAAAGTTTATCTGATGTTTGGGAAAATAGTATTACACTGTCATTTAAATGAATAGTGTAAAAAAAAAATAACAATAAATATGAAACTTAAAAAACTAAGGAGTGAGATCGAAAAATTCTTAACATACATATTTATGGTTCCAACCACTAATTATAAAATTGTGCACCATTTTTGAAAACCCTTTCTTTGGATATTTGATAGTTGCTTCAATCACTTTTTTGGAACAGTGTGCTAAATCTGCTAATATCTTGTATTTTGGGACACCTTTTTTGCGCTCATGAATTCACTTTTCACAAGAGCTCAATATCTCTCCACTGGTCTAAGCTATGGACAATTTTGAAAATTGACTTCTCTTGGTACTAAAACTATGTTATTGATTTGGTACCACTCCAGAGCTTTCCTACCGTAGTGACATGATACCAAATTGGTATAAAAATATGTGGACACGTTGTGCTTTCTTAAGAAAAGATGAAGTCTTTTTTGCAAATATTCCTTTATGCATATTTTGGTATTTATAGATCCGAATGTATCAAATGACTTTCCTGTTTTGCCGCAACTGCAATAAGCTTGACATACCATGAATTTTGTAAGAAATTTTTGCTGCTTTTGGGTCTTAAACTTATCTCCAACATTGCTTCGAGCATTAGCAATAAAAATTTTTGAGACACAAGCTGTGAAGATTCTGCCAGCACCTACATTACTTCGTCAATTATACAGCTTGAGTATTTTTGTATGAAATTTGGTTTTAAATTCCGAGTCCTATTTCTGGCTAGTAATTTTTTTGCAGAATTCCAGTTTGAAATTTTTTGAACTTTATATGTTATAAACTTTCTCATTAGCTTTAAATTTTCGCACCAAATAGTCGAAGCACTGAGAAAACTGGGCTGATTTTCTACTAGATATGTTTGGAGTTCCTTTCAATATGCCTTCAATTTTCTGGCCTTCCCAATATCATGTGTTCCTTTTTTCTTACCGAACTAGGTTTCACATCAATAGTCGAATTCTCCTGATACTGTTTAATAACATTAGAAACGGTTTTACGGACGACATTTAATTCTGTGGCCAATTATTTGTAAGACCTATTTGGATTTTTTGAAATTTTTTAATAACTTGTAGGACGTAAATCTTTTTCGTCACTTATTTTGATGAAAATAAGGACAAATTAACATGGTTGTTATTAAAAATAATAACAGAAGTATTTTTCCATGATAACTAGATCAAAAAAAATTTTGAATATTGATTCCGAAAAAAGTTATGAGACAAAATGTGTGTTAAGATTTTTTCGATCTCACTCCTTATCCGAAATTATTTTTTTTTTTTTTTAACAAAATGTTTAATTTTGAATCAATCATATCATCTGATCACATCATTTTCGTCGACGCAATTTGTCCCCTTCAAAGAATGAAATGGAAATAAATGTGCAGTTTCGGAACGTATTGTCTGATTGACTATTATTACGTTTATACGTACCATTTACTCGCAATTAAAAATATTGCGATATGAAAATTTTGCTGTATAAACAGTGAGTTAGTATTATATTTGTAAGTTAGTAACTCACGAAAAATAATCGTGATTAGTGAAGCTAATTGCAAATAAAACGTACAGCGTTGCCACTTCCTTTTACGCTCATAGAGTTTTCGATTATAATAGTTTAATTTTTCCGATCTGGCACGACAAGTAAGAAAATATATTTCTTTGCGTATAAACAGTGAATTATTTATTTGCAAGTTATTTTTATTTGCAATAACCGCGCGTATAAACGTAATATATGTTTATTTAAAATTTTAAATCAGTTTTACTGTTTTATAAATCTTGAAATTGAAAGAATTTTGAAATTAAAATTAAATAGACTCATATCTAAAACAATTAAAAATTTTATATTTCGAATTTTCATTAAAAATAAGAAACAATATTGTGAGAAAAAACTTTGCAAAATTTCATGTTTTATTGAACAGACGCGACTTCCAAATACCTTTTAAATTTTGTAAAAAAAATGTTTATTACTTTTTGACTACCTCGAGTATATAAAAGTTTTAAAAAAATCGTAACTTCTATAAATGAAGTCCTATAAATATAATACAAATTTTAAAATATTTTTAAAAAATTTTTTCCTCATATACCTTAGGAGTTGTTCCCGAAATACGAAAGAAAGTTAAGACAAAAAATTCAAGATTAAATTGTAAATATATTTTTAGCTGCAAGAGATAGCTTAGGTAAGTAATCTATCAAATGTAATTGTTAAAAATTTAGTAAAACATAAAGAAGAAAAAATTTTTCGCCATTTTGAAATTTTTCTTACAAAATTGCAATCAGCGTACGTTGGGGTAAAATGTGTCAAAAGTGGTGCTTAATTGAATTTTAAAATTTAAAGTTATGTAATAAAGTTGGGTACCGAATAAAAATAGACAATATTATATATCAATATCAATTAAAATCTTTAAGCTAAGTTACGTTATTTTCTTATAAGGAGCTGTCGAATTTAAGAATTTTTCTACATTTTTGAAAAATATATTTCAGTGTATTTATTTAAAAAAAGAATGTCTTTTAAGGTAAAATTTCAAAATAAAACCATCAACTTCGGATTTTTAAGTGTACTTTTCTTCAAGTATTTGTAAATTATATTTTGTCCTAATATTTTTGTTATTTTTTTGAAAATTGTCCTAAAATACAACTTTCATGGAATGCAACTTAAAATGTTACAGGATGTTTGTTCTGAAAATTTTCTGAAAAATAGTATATATTGTCTACTTTAATATTATGAAAAAAAATCGTGCGCATATATAGCCCGATTTGAAAAAAAAAAATATTTTTTTTTTCAAAAAAACTCCAGTAGATTTCAAACCAAAAAGCAGCGTAAGTGCAGACATTTTCTTTGCTTTATTAAACATTTAACAGTAGGGAAGAATCGAAATAAATCTGTAACTTCTACTCGGCTGGTTGGATTTACATGAAATTTCACACAGGCTTAGCAGAGGACAGCAGCAGAGCGCAACTATTGGGGTTTAAAATAGGGTACTAATGTCATAGAAACTGTTTAACCACTAGCGAATTTTTTTTCCTTAACCTACTTCCAAGATTTTTATATATCCTTAAAGTTCTTGTTAAGTTCTTTAACAAGAACTTGCATACACTACTTACCTTATATATTTTTCGAGTTATATACATTTGAAGTTTCAAAAACCTTAATTCTATCGATTTTATTATGTTTTATGTAATTAGTTAACAAGCAAAACTATCTATCGAACAAAGAAAATTTTGAGTCGTTATCTTCATTGAGTCAAGAGTTAAGCGATTTTGAATTGGAAAGTTTGCAAATTTTAACAAACAGGCGGACAGATGGACGGACATTAGAATTCTTTAAAAAAATCTTAAAATTGGAAAAATATTTTTTCCATTTTTCAATTAATATGAAAGTATGAAAATTTGGATATCACCTTTCCCTGAATTAAGTGGAATTTTCAACCCATTTAACCCAAATGTAGTTATAGACGGGCGGACATTGCCATGCAGTCAAAAACTATTTTATAATTCTTAAAATGCATTTTTTTACTAACTAATAAATAGAAAAAATAGAACGTGATCATAAAAATTTAGATATAACCTTTTCTTGAATTAAACGTCATTTTAGTCCCATTTAACCCAAATGTATAGACGGACGGACATTATTATTCAGCCAAAAAACATCTTATAATTCTAAAGATTAATTTTTTTACTTTTGATAAATAGAAAAATTAAATGTGTTTATTAAAGTGTTTTCGACCCATTTAACTCTAATGTATAGACGGACGGACAGACATTACCGTTGTGCTGAAAAAAATCTTAAAATTCTAAAATTAAATTTTTTAATTAATAATCTATAAAAAAATAAAAAATCATTAAAATGTTGTTATCACCTTTCGATGAATGTGCAGCGTCCCAAAAAAGCTGATACGTGATATTTATTTTTTACTTAAATTACGGCTAAAATTCAGGAATCGTGACTTAATACACACAATTTTTAATGGATTCTGTAAAAATAAAATTATTTAAAAAAATAACAAATTATTTTCTTCTTTGTTGAAATACTAAAATCTTAGGCTTTTTAAGGCAATTTCCAGAATCAAAAAAGTCGACAAAAAAAGCTAGAAGCTAAAACGTAAAATAAAAAGACTACATTTTGCCTTAAAAGAGCTAAACTTGCAACTCTAATAACAATAATCTTTCTTTATTTGGAACAGGAGAAAAGTCTAAATATCAAATTCTTTATCATCAAAATTCGCTAATGATGTATTTTTAAACCAGAATATATTGCAAAATTTTCGCGCCTTACAGTGGTTCCAAAACGATTTTTTTTGGATATAATTCTGCAACTTTAGAACTGCTGGATGTATTTGAATGAAATTTCACATGGACAATCGTGAGGTGTATGCCAATTGATTTGGAGGAGCACATGTTCTTAGCGTGTCTGAGGGAAGAAGGTAGACCACTAAAGTTGTTCACCTCGGGTATGAACATTTTTTAAAAAATCGCCAAAAATTTCATTTATGATTTGATAAAAAAAAAAAAAAAAAAAAAATTGCACATAGATCCTTATAATTCTCTACAAAAAATACATGTGTGGGTTATCTCTTTTAATTTAACAGATATTTGGACCAAAGAAAAAATTTAGACATGTTTTTTTAGTTTTTTTTTTTTAACTCGATGGGCTCAATTTGAGTCCTAATTTGTAAATAAAATTGTGATTTTTTGTGATTTTTTTCAAAAATGTGGTAACATTTTTTCACTTTAAAATCCATTACTTTCTTCTGGACCATACATTTTTTTCATGTTTCTAAAATAATGCTTAATATAATGCATGTAAAATAAATCCGAGGGCAGTTGGGGTAACAGTCTCCCCGCTACCCCTATCAGAATTTCGTTAATTTTAATTTTTATTTTATTTTTTGTGGAGCTCAAAAATGTCAAAGCTGAACTTAAAAAAATAATACTTTGAAAACTTACCTACATATGTTAGCTAAACACACAAAACTATTTAATAAGCCACGCCTCTTATAACGACAAGGTGACCATTTTACTGAAAAAAATTAATTTTTTAAATAAACTTTCCCCGAATTCGAATTTTGGTTATTTCGGAATAAAAAGCTGGGAATCTATTTATACTCCTTGGCTCTAGTAGAACACAGATCTGTTCGTGTGAATGACTTGTAGCGAATGGTGTCATTGTTTATAAAAATTTATAAAAAATGGCCAAAATGATATTTATAGTGCTAAATTAAAAATTATTGCATTTATGTACTCTACAATACAAATTAAAAATATCGCGATATGTTAAGTATCTGTGGATATATAAACGGCTTAAAATCCGTAGTAAAAAAAAACTGCAAAATTTTTAAATTTTGGTTTCGCGACTTTTGCACAACACAATTTGGCACTGGTTAATGGCACACTAATTAAATCCAAGTCGGTCTTTTTCTACAAGTGTTTATAGCCGACATTAAATGGGACACTTGTGCCAAAATCCGATGTTACAGCAGTCAAACGTGAGAAAAAAACTTGTTAGTTACAAAAACTTTTTGGGATTTTTTGAGTTTGAATACATGTCACTATCTCATGGAACCGTTTCAGCTATTAAATTTTTGTTCTGTTACTCCACCAAATGTTGTTAACATAATTGCATCAAAAAATATTTAAAAAAATCAGATAGAAAAACATATTTTAGGTTAAAGGTCGGTTTCATAAAGATAAACGGAAAAAGATAATTGCCCATATACCAGACGACTCGGACTACCCTTAGCTGCAAGGATAGAGATAAAGAAAAAAAACTCTTTTTGAAGAATTATATCGGCTGAGCAATGTAATTTAGATGAAAAAAATCGAGTTTAGTCCCTTTTTGATTTTTGCAAATAAAATACAATTTTTAGTTTTTTGAGAAACTATAAATATTTTATCTGTAATAAAATCTTTGTTGTTAAAGATATCTTAACGAAATTTTCGGTGGAGATAGACTTTATTTTAGCAAATGAGGTGAAGAAAAATTTAAGATTTTTGTAAAAGGAATACCACAATTTCCAAAAGATATATGAAAATCTCAAAAATTAGTTTTTTCACATTTTCGGCTATAAAATCCACATTTTTCCGAAGTCCCGTAGAATTTGATTGAAAAATTTTAACAACATATTATAGATTCTTAAACTATATTCCGTTTGCCGATTTGAGCTTTGGGATTTGAGAAAATATAGACTGAAGTCAAAACATTCATATAAAATGGATCGAATTTGGGAGGATGTGTACCTGGACCACTTGAGTTATTAGGCTTACTTCTTCTCTGTGAAGATACCTTTCAGAAAAGTATGAAATTATTATATGTTGTTAAAGAAAATTTTATTTTAGAGAAAAAAGAGTGTAGATACTTTTTTGGCAAAAAAAAAAAAAAAAATAAAAAAAAAATTCAAAAAGTCGTCATTTTTACAATTTTCAAATTCAAAATCGTTTATTTTTGGACTCGGTAAAGATATCGAGTTCAATTTTTTTATTTAATAGATAATTTGTTCTTTAATTAGCTAAAGAAAAAACAAATAAAATCGGTCGGAAATATTAGGATATATATGAAATAAACTGGACCAAGAACATGCAAAATTGAGGTAAATAACTCAAAAACTATAAGAGATAAAAAGAACAAGCAAGCATGTTTTTGTAGGTTTTATCAATGCTTACAATAATTTATAAAAATATTTGAAAGCGGACGAAAAATTTGGCAAGCGATTAAAAAAATTTTGTATCAGAGGTACTGAAATTTGAGCCCCTTTAGCTCCGCCCCTGGGTCGGTTCGGTCTCATTTCCAAATTTAGCATCGTACATTCCTCTGCTATGCCTATACCAAATTTCACGGAAATCCAACCAGCCGATCAGAAGTTACAGAATTATTTACAAAAAATTTCGATTCTGCCCCACTGTGCATTCAAGTCTATTGTTGTTTCAAGTTTTATTTAGAAAATCGAGATAAAATTATTAAAAAAAAAAGTTTAAAATTGGATTAAAAGCAAAAAAAATACATTTCAGTTAAAATTTTTCGAAAAAAGGTACTAATTCCCCGCTTAAATTTAAATCAAAATGTTCTGATTTAAATTTTATTTCTTAATTTTTTTTAATTAAGAAATTTAACGGGAAATTTTTTATTATTCTAATGTTTCAGGGTGTATTTTTCGGTTGTTTTAAACTTCCGTGTATATAATTTTATAGTCGTCATATTTAAGACTATAGAATCATACTATGGGCATATGCACATATGTATACATATTTGTGTGGGTGTATTTATAATTATAATAAATTTTTATTTAATTGTTAGTTTTATAAAAAGACAACTAAAAATTATTAGAAATCCTTCAACTAATTATTTGAAAAATAATAAAAAATTCAATTTTAATATCTATAAAACTTTTACAAATAATTTCCAATTAGCCTTCGTAATAAATATACCTACATACATGCATGTTAGGTAAACTTATCTTTTCAATAACTTTTTGGCATGGTTATTAACCTTATACCATGATATGAGTGGTGTTTCTTGTATACATAGTATACCGTGGAGCATACAAACATAGTTTTCTTCTTTTTGTTTTTGTTAACAACTTTTCGACACATAATGTTGAAAGTTCATGTAAAATGAACATGAAAAAATCTTTGTAACGGATTTTCAAGAGAAATGTTTAGTTGAATTATTTTGAAAAGAAATCTTAAGAGATTTATAAATACTGGTGTATTTAAAGTACAATACGTCGATAACAATTAGTTCTTGACGTCTTTGAAATTAAATGAATAAAAAATATTTTATTTAAAAATAACTTAAGGATTAAATTAGGATATATAGCTGTGTAGAAATATCTATATTAAATATTAAATTTTATTAGTAATTATATTACATTTAAATTATTACAAAACCCTAGAAAGTATTTGGAATAAGTAAAAGTATTTATTTCATTATTTTGTTCTACTGTTTTTTTATAATTGCACAAATATGATTTTCAATATAAAATAATAATAACTTTTTCTAAAGGTACAGACATTCTTCTCACACTCTCATTTACGTTCAAATATGAATAGATTTACAGAAATACACAAAAACCTATAAAAATCCCATTCAAGATAAAAATGTGTGTTTTTTTTTTTTTTTTCTCCCTGAAAGTAAATAGATGTCGGTTCAATGTTCTTTTGTGAATAGAAAAATAAAAATACATATATACAGTTATGTATATTGAATAGAAAATGTGTTTATGTGTGTAGTTTAATTTTCCTTTCCCTCCTTAATCTGGAATTCCTTTTTAATATTGATGCAAGCATATTTCGAAGTATGTATATGTTTTCATTTTACAAAAAACCATTGAATTTGAGTTTTATTTTACTTGATGTTTATGTGTTTAGAATTTTATTGAAATTTTTCATTTTATGTGGTGTTAAATGGAATTGTTAATACATGTGCAAACGTGTACAAATCGGAAATAGAAGTCTACAAATAGTACCATGATTTAAAAGAAATAGCACTTTTATGGCTTTAAATGTATCAGGATTTATTACTCTTTATATTTTAACTCAAAATTAATACAGTTTCCATTTAAAGTCGAATATCTTTTAAGATTTCCAGAATATTTTGGTTTGTTATATTTTTTAGTAAACTTGCAAGATCTAGTATTTTTATTTACTAAGAGTTTTAAAATTTATCCCACTAATATTCTAGTAAAATTAAGTGAAAAAATAACAATCTTGAAATTTGATAGAGAAGCAAACAAGGTACGGAAAAATTCTGATTACAAACGCAATTTTCAGATCATCTTAAGATTTAGAATTTGTTTTAAAAAATTTATAAATAAAGTTCACATTTTCAATTAAAATTTTAATAAAACTAGAAACATCAATAGAGAAGGAGTTAAGCTTTCAGATGTTGGCAGGAGTAGAAGGATTATGAAGGGCACTATAGGGGGCCAAAAATGACCAACTTGAAAGTTTACAGATCCAAACTTATTACCATTATTTAGCAATTGGCCTACTGTGAATTATTGTAATTGTTTCTTCGATTAGCTTCTATCTCTTTTATTCACACTCCTGTTTCGAAAAAAAAAACTAAATAAATAAAACAAAAGTTTCGTGGACCCCCTAAAACAATACTACGAACCTTCATCTGGTAACCCCTTGTCTAACGGACCATATTTTCATGAGCTCGCCAATTTTCAATAAAACGGGGCTAAAAACTAAAATAAAAAATTAGTTTTTGGCGATTTAAATAAATTACATACCCGAGGAGACCAATCTGATATTTCTAACGATTCAAAAGTTAGACAATAATAATAATTTTAAAAAATTAAACGTATTTTTACCCCTATGAATCCACGGCTAGTACACAGAAGGGTAAATTTTAAATATTTTGAAAATAAATCAGACTTGTTATATTCGGCTCGGCCGAATCTATATACCCACCACATTTTGGTAATAAATCTGTATCTCCAAAACTAATGCTCGGATTAAATTGAAATGTATGGAAGAGTTGCAGAGGAGAACTTAAGCTTTCAGAAAAATCATCTTGTGGTCACCCTGTTATAACACAAGATAAGCTACATGGTGTCAAATTTGACTATCTCGAGTATGTAAAAGTTTTACAAAATCGTAACTTCTACAAATGAAGTCCGATTTTAAAGATTTTTATATTTCTGTAAAGTGCTTGGCAAGACAAAGATAAACTTACTCATCTAAATTATCTTTCACAGTTAAAAAGATATTTACACTTGAATTTTGAATTTTTGATTTTTTTGCCTCGACTTTCTTTCGTTTTGCGGAAATAAGTCCTGAGGTATATGAGGTACAAATTTTTCAAAAATAATTTGTAATTTGCTATATATTTTAAAATAATATGCTGAAAGAATTTTTGGATTATCTCAATGCGTTTATACGTGAAAAATATTCAAAGTCAGCTCTCTGAAATTGGCATGAAAAATGGCTATTTTTTTTACAAAATTGTAGTACAATTATTTCACTTCCGTTAAAGAAAAAAATTTTTTCTTTATATATTTCAAAAGATAAGGCTTCGTAAATGTTTACTAAAGAAATTTTGAATTGATTTATGTTTACACCCTACACCACGTATTGTTCGGAAATTGTGAATTTTCGAAAAAGGTTAAATATTTATCGATTATTAAAACTGATTTGACACTAAACTGCTTCCCGCCCGGCCAAAAACGAATGCAGGAGAGCAGATTTCATGAAAAAAAAATCAATTTTTTTAAACGACTTTTTTTAATTGCATATTAGCATAATATTTTCGCCATTACTTCTTATGTAGTGTATAGAATATATATCTATCTTTCATTCCTGCAAAAGTCATTAAAAATTCTTTAAAACACGATTTTTGGCAATTTTTCATAAATAAAAAATATTTAGTAAGCGATTATTACGAATATTATTTCGTTCAACAACCAAAACGCAACAAAACAATTGTGTGTTACGTATACGCACATATGGAAATATTGTAAAACAATGAATTTGGTAAGAGTTGACCTAAGTTGTCAGTCTTGAGACCATGATATAATGCTTAAAAACGATCTATATATGCATATTATATATCAATGAATTGGTAAATAAGTCTATTTTTATATCCTTGTAATATTTTATTAGTTTTTGGAAAGTAGGCGGAGTTTTGCTTTATAAAACATTATTTTTTTTAGTTTTTATATCTTTTTTATATTTTTAAATTTTTAAAAATTGGCAAAATTTATTTGTAAAGCTTTTTAAATGATTTTTGCAGGAGTGTAAGATCGATATATAATTTATACACCACATAAGAAATAATGGCAAAAATATTATGCAAATGTACTTTTTTATGCAATTAAAAAAAAGTCGTTTAAAATATTGACTTTTTGCATGAAATCTGCTCTCCTGCATTCGTTTTTGGCCGGGCGGCAAGCAGTTTAGTGTCATATCGTTCTAAACCTATTTCTTGATAAAATATCGTCAATAAATTTAAAAAAGCTGGCGTGACATTTTTTATATTAATCGATAAATATTTAACCTTTTTCCAAAATTCACCATTTTCGACCAATTCTTGGTGTAGGGTGCAAACATAAATCAATTCAAAATTTCTTTACTAAACATTTACGAAGCCTTATCTTTTGAAATATATAAAGAAAGAATTTTTTTCTTTAACAGAACTTTGAGAAAAAAGTGAAAGAATTGTACTATATTTTTGTAAAAAATAGCCATTTTTCATAGTAGTTTCAGAGTGCTGACTTTGAATATTTTTCACGTCTAGACAAATTGAGATAATCCAAAAATTCTTTCAGCATATTATTTTGAAATATATATAGCAGATTTTAAAATATTTAAAAAAAAATTTTACCTCATATACCTCAGGACTTATTCCCGCAAAACGAAAAAAAGTCGAGGCAAAAAATCAAAAATTCAAAATTCAAGAGTAAATATATTTTTAACTGTAAGAGATAACTTAGGTAGGTAACATTTTACAGAAATATAAAAATCTTTCAAATCGGACTTCATTTGTAGAAGTTACGATTTTCTAAACTTTTACATACTCGAGGTAGTCAAATTTGACACCCTGTAGCTTATCTTGTGTTATCACAGGGTGACCACAAGAAAATTTTTCTGAAAGCTTAAGTTCTCCTCTGCAACTCTTCCATACATTTCAATTTAATGCGAGCAGTAGTTTTGGAGATACAGATTTATTACCAAAAAATTTGCGTTTGACCCCACTGTGCACCATCAACTTTTTCAAATTTTACGTTATATAGGTGGGCGGACCACGCCCATTTTTAGTTTCCAAGTTTATATTAACCCTCGAACTATCTGTACAAAATTTCGTTATCATACATGCTTTGTTTAAGAGATATCAGCAGAAAAGTATGAAATTCACCTACAACAAACACCCTGTGTTTCTAGTATTTTGCCCATAACTTTTTTGTTTATAAACCGATTTTGCCCGTTATCAATACAGGAAAAACTTTGTATAAGATAAATATTTGAGCCAAATTTCGTCCCCTACGTTGTCCCGTTCGAGCCCTATCCTGCTTTTAACAGACGGACAGACGGACGGACATAGCTAGATCGACTCAGAATCTAACCAGGGGTCTTAAATGATTTTTTCGACATGTTACACACGGAATGACAAAATCAATATAACCCCATCTTTTTGATGGTGGGTATAAAAATAATAATAATAATAATAATAATAATAATAATAATAATAATAATAATAATAATAATAATAATAATAATAATAATAATAATAATAATAATAATAATTCTGTGATGATTATTAGCCAAACTAGTTTATGCTACAAGAGTCGATGTAATGTTATAAATTTGAGGATACAAATGATTCATTTAAAACATGTAATCTATTTGTAGCTTGCTATTCTGAAGATCTATTTCATACTAAACGCTTGTATAGTACCAAAAAGAGTACAATTGTATTAACTTTATCACTCATGCTGCAATGTAATTTGTAAATATAGTTTACACGTACAAATGCTTATAACAGTAAAATATTACATGTATAGTATATAAACATGGCTTATAAATACATTTGTATATAAACAAATATGTTTATAAAAGTTGTAATATTTGGATTATATAGAAAACCAAAAATGCTAAAATTATTAAACAATTTATATGTTGGTTTAAATTAAATATTTGTATACCCTACACCACCATAGGTGGTTGGGGTATTATGTGTTTGTACTGATGTTTGCAACGCATAGAAAAAATTATCGGACCCCCACCTTAAAGTATACCGTTCGACTCAGAATCACTTTCTGAGTCGATTTAACGATATCCGCCCGTCCGTCCATCTGGTCGGCAGGCTGTAAACCTTGTGAACAAAGTACAGGTCGCAATTTTAAAAATATCTTGATGAAATTCGGCACGAATAATTATTATGACACAAGGACGAAGTTTATTGAAACTGGTTATGATCGGTCCATTATTTCACCTAGCCCCCATACAAATGACCTCCCGGATTAGGTGTTTAACGATCATAAATGTCTTACATATAACAATATTCAATGAAACTCGGTACAAAGGAGTTTTGTATAAGTGTCAATCTTTGTGTCAAATTTCATCTAGATCGGTCCATAATTGACATATAAATCCCCTTTTCTGAAGATCACTTTAACGTGCATAAACGAATGATAGTATCAAGTTAATATTCAACACAAATAAGTTTTATATAAGTAGAAAAAATATTGCCAAAATCGGTCCATAATTTACCATAGCTCCCATATAAACCCACGTCCGGGAATCGCCCTAAAGGCCATAAAATCATATAGATGTTAGTATCAATGTATTGCTCTATATTTGAATAATTTATTTTACATTTAGTAAAGGTATTGGTCTACAATTGGCCACAGGTCTAATTTGTAGCATATACAAAATGGTGTAGGGTATCATATGGTCGGTCTTGACCGACTATAGTCTCTCTCTCGTTTTTTATATTAATTATAAGAGGAAGCATAAAAAAAAAAATAATTACATACATACAATTAAAATATTTGAAAAATATAAACTAAGCTTTTGTAAATAAACACAAAGTTTAAAATTATTTGTATACATTTTATAATCTAAAAAACTAATTGAAACAGAAGCAGAAAAATAATAAAAGAATTAGATTATGTTCTTAAACAATTAATGCAAAAACAACATAAACTAACAAATATTGATGGTAATAAAGATAATAAAATATAAAAATATGTAATTGCTGTTCGAGTTTATAAAATGTGTCAGCTTTAAATGTTCATAAAATAAATATAGCTTAAATTTTTTTAATTTAGAGAACAAAATATATTTCTATATATTTTATTTACTTTTATCCTAATATCACTCTTCATAAATTGTTTATACAAACTCTCCTAAATGTATGCTATAAAAATAAATTCTAACATTTATTAAGTTCCCAAAATAATTTTATTGCACTACTTTATCTTTAACTTTATGGAATTTATGTACAAATAAAAAGTCAATCTACCACATTTGCCAACTATAAATAAAGTTTTAAGTAACAACTATTAAAAATAATAAGTAGAAAGAATTTGTTTTATTATTGTATTAATTAGAAAAGAAAAAAAGTTGTTTGAATTATGTGAGTTGTGTTTTGTATTGTGTCAAAATTAATTGTATTAAAAGTTACCAACAAATTGCTCTAAAACTTTCAGCTTGGCCAAAAATAAATTAAATACTATTAAACAAAATATTTAATTAATAACATTTTTCTTTGTTTACAATAGTTGAGGTTATACTAAAAACGTATTTTTATTGTTTATAATTTTCAATATTACTTTTTCCGGGAATGGTTTAATAATATTAATTAAAATAAAGCAGCGATTTTGAGAAGCTTTAGTTATACTAAAGCTTAATGACTTTTTTTATACAAATGTTTAATTTCATATTTAACCTTGTGCCTGTTAAAATATTTATAATTAAGTACATTTCTTTTTTAAATTAAAAGCTTATTAGTACCTACATATCCGTGAATATTCTTTTTGTTATGAAAATGTTTGAGAAATAAATAAAATTTGTGTTTTCTTTTTTTAATTAAAAACAACTTTTTTTTAGACCCATTTAACACAAGTTTTCTTTTAATTCTTTATGTTCTACACAAACTTTTATATTTGTATGCATAAATTATGCGGTCATTTCCTTTAATTTACAGCAGCTAGCAATAATTTGCTTAAAAAGTAACATAACGTAAAAGAAATGCAAACTAAACTTTTGCCTCTTTAAAAGAAAACATTCATTAATTTAATTAAAATTCTGTTAAAAATTATTGCAATGATGAAAAGTTTTCTTTCTGGTGTTTCCTATTATCAGACGTTTCATTATATGAAACCCTTACAATAAAAAAGTTAGAAAAATTTGAAAATAAAAAAAGTAACAAACTTTTTAGAATAATAAATATGAGTTTTTTGGGTATAGACGAATTTTATAAGGCACTTTTTATGTGTCAAATAGTAAGTTTGTAAAAATCATCATAAAAAGAGCATAGCGTACCGAAATTGGTGAGTAATATTAATAAGACTCTCGAAAAAAGTGTGAAAGATACTTAATGATCGAACTTGACTGGCTATAATTTTATTGCTTCCCAGCTAAATTTTTTTCAATTTTGCTAATAGCTAGTACCTATTGCACACGTTATATAGTAAGTAGTAGTTATTACAAATCTTCTTATTTTGAAAAAGTAAGTAGTATCTACTTTTTTTCAGTAGTACTTGCTACTTACTAGGTAAAAAAAGTTTTTTGCTGAGTTGTATTAACTAGCATATTTATAAGAGCTCTTGGAAAATTATTTTTCCATTTTTTTCTTCATATACATATTTGATTAATAAAAAAAAAAAATGAAGAACAGAAACTAGTACATACAAATTATGAGAAAATGTATTATTAAATTTTTTTAATTTTCTGAAAATTTTTTTACTCTGTTTTACTTTTTCTCCAATTCTTGTTTTTCATTATTAAAGTTAATGTTGCAAGTATTGAGATATTATTTAGAAGTTAATTTAAAAATTATATATTTTTCTACTATAATATAGTGTACATATACGTGATATCAGATGGAGGTAATTTTGCCGTTTTGAGAGAATTTTTAAAGAAAATTTAAAGCGAAGAGAATAATTGCCAAAATAACGGGAATTTTTAGAAAACAAAAAAAAAAAAAAAAAAAAAAAAAAAGGATTAAAATAGGACAATTTGGTAAAAATCAAAACTATATTTTTTTTCAATAATTACAGACGTTAAATTTTTTGTGATTATTTTTAATGATGTCAGAATGTTCGTTCGTCTCAAGTTGGGGTAAAATGTGTCAAAAGTGGCGCTTAACTGAATTTTAAAATTTTAAGTTTTTTAATAAAGTTGGGTACCGAATAAAAATTTACAAAATTACACAGAAAAAAGTAAAAATGGACTTCAATTACGAAATTTGTAATATTAATTAATTTTTAATTGATTTTGCTCAAATCATCAAAATGGTAATATTAATAACTAGAATAATTGATATTATTATTACTTCTTTTCCGTAAATAGATGCAATGAGCTGAAAATTTTTGAAAATTTACTTTTATAGACAAATATTTAATTTTTCTCTATATTTTATTAACAGCTGTCAATTTATTAAAAAATAAAACTGAAAACCATTTAGAAAATTAATTATATTAATAAATCATATAATTAAATTCCAATATAAAGTTAATTAACAATTTTATTAAAAAATTATTTGAAATATTCTTTTCTGTGTATATATAAAGTTTTATCTTATATCCTTGTTGTTCGGCTTGAGGTCTTAATATATAAAATAAAAACTCTTTTATGTTTTAATTTTATTTTTATGCAATATTTTGACCAACTTTGTTGGTCATCTTCAGGGTTAAGTATTTACTAAAAATCAAAAAACAATTACAAATATAAAATATTCTTAAACGTAACAAAACAAAATAATAATAATTACAATTAATTGTATTGCAGTGTTGTTAGTTGTTATTGTTCAAAGCTTTTGTCACTGACTGTTTATGTTTTTCTTCTTTTGTTATTTTTGTTTCTTTATTGTATGTCGATATATGTATGTGAGCGCAATTGTCTGTTTCTGTTTTATAGTTTATTCTCATTCTTGTTGGTATGTTTATGTTATGAATAGGGAATTCCCGTAAATTTTTCGTCGGGAATTCCCGGGAATTTTTTTTCAATTTTCCCGGGAAAACTGGAAATTTAATATTCACGTAGTTTTATAATCCTATAGCAAAAATGTTACTGTTAGTATCGCCTCAGTGAAAATTCTACATTAATAAAAAGTTTATATTATAAACACATTACCTACACAGAGAAAACAGATTCGTTGTGGCAACCGAATTTTTTGACAATCGAATTTAGTCAGTTCTGGTAACTATCTATACAATTCAGTTTTAATAGTGAATTTAATAGTAAAAAAAGACTATTTTTTATTATGCTTTTTATTTGAATTCGCTTTATTTTGCTAAACTATAAAAATATATTACATAAATTTCACACATTTCAGGATACTTTAAATATGGGTATTAAAGATCCTAGGATGATCATTAAAAAAGCTCCCAAAATAAAATTTCTTGGCACCAACACAGAAGTTTTATGTAAGACAGTATATTATATCAAACGGACACTTATTTCCTTAAACAAATCTATCTCGTTAAATGATGATTTGCGTGCCGGAAAAACAGTTTAGTCACTGAGCAGGATGTTTTTTTTTTGCTCTTATCATTTCTCCAAGTTGCTATATGTGTCTGCTCGTTGCTCTGTTAACTGTTTATTCTAATAAAAACATACAATAAAGAGATATTAGCGATGGAAAATTTGCAAAAAATATATGTTATTGATACATATATTAATCTTACCTTTTAGTATTTCAATTCAGTTTCTTCTTTTAAATTTGTTTTTTTTTTTTTTTTTTAATTTTTCAATAAAATTTTCAATTGTAAATTATTTTATTTAATTTTGAATGTCAAATGATAAAAATACAGTTTGAGGTTCACAATTTATTTATCAGTTGAGAACACCGAATCTTCTCTTTTTATTGTTTGCTTATACAGTAATCGAATTAATTACATTTTCATTATGAATAATCAGCTAACGTAATTAAAAATATTTTTATATAAACAATTTATTATTTTTAAAGACCATATCAGTAGTACTAACAATTATTATTACGAGTTTAAATTAATTGTCTCAATCGACATATAAAATATAGTAATGGGAATGGCTTAAATTGATTAATATGATTACTTTAGGATTGTAGATAACTACATTCCTCTATAATTATGAATTTAAAAATGTTGGAATAGAAAATCTTTTTAACTTAATAATATTAATTAATAGCAATAGAAATTCGACACGTCTTATGCAATTGTAATAGACACAATCGTTTTCCAACCGATATTTTTTCTGAGTGTACTAAAGCAATTTTTGATGTTAATACAAAATATACATACTTGAAATTCGATACAAGTGATATTTTATATTATTCAAAAACATTTCATCGGTGGGCTGATGAAAATTCCTATTTGGCGACTTTTCATTAGGTAAAAAACGATTTATTTTGTCAATTCACATTTCAAGTACACGAGTTTTTAACTACATATTGCTATAATATTTTAAACATTTTAATGATGAAAGGTTTTTTCATATTTTTTTGCCAATATCTTTAGCTTTATTCTACATATTAAAGTCCAGTTTGTATCACATGATTTTATACTATATTAAAACGATTTTGCACTATTTTTGGCAATAATAAACATAAATTATTAATTTTGAAATATGTAAAAATTTCCAAATGAAAAATCGACAATAACTTTTCTTTTAACATACTTTATCAAAATTTAAATTTAAAATACACGTTTTTAAATTTTTGAAAAGTAGAATTGTAACTACTTTTCAACAATTTTAAAACGTGTAAATATATTAGACTACGAAAGTATTTTATTTTTCAAAAATGTTCGTCTTGAAATGATTAACAATATCTTTCAAATGAAAACTAATTTTTATCCAATTTACAAACACTATATCAATTGATCACAAAATATTGTTGAGAACCAACTTTAAAAGTTTTTAGATTTATGTTTTAGAACGAATTTAAACGATAAGAAAAACTATTTATACTGAAATTTATGCCACAGATGATGATTTATCTTTTTTTTTTTTTAAATTCTTAGCATGAAAATCTATTTAAGTTAAAAATCTGAAGTATACAGTTTTTAATTAAATATTAGAAATACTAGTTTTTTATTCCAAAACACTATTCTAAAAATCATAGTTCTACTGAATCATTTTATAAAGAAATCATTAAATTTTTGTTAAATCAAATCTTCTGCAAATTTAATGGAAATATTTATATTTTTTAAATATTTTTTCTTTAATTCGTAAAAGATTTAAATAGAATAAAATTTTAAAGATTCAAAATTTTTTTTAAGCTTGAATTGTATAATTGGTAGTGCATTCTTTAAGCAATTAATTATTTCGAAGTCAAAGAATTTAAGTCTATAAATTGAATTGTTATGAATGCTTCAAAGAAATTACTGAGATAATAAATTTAATTCGATTTTGAAAAGTGAATTAAAAAATTAAATCTTTGAAACCTTTTCTTATAATAGGCACTTATTTTATTTGCATGAAATATTTAAAATCTGTTAAATTTTAAATTGGAAGTCATACTTCAATATTGTTTAATTTTCAGTTAATTAATAATGAATGTGATTTATAATGTTGTATTACAGTATTGAGTTGAAAAAATTTTTTTTTAGATTTTTTTTTATCGTCATTAAAAAAAATTTATATTTTAATATATAATTTTTTAGCTATAACATTTTAATTATTTATTCCTTTTTTATGGAAAAACTCAATGTTTTTAAAAAATACACAATTATAAGTCTTTAAATAAAAATTTTTCAGGATATATTGAAGAGATTTAATTTAATACAGGTGTTTTTTCTTTTTTAAGTTTTATCATCTAAATAAATTAAAATAAAATAAATTTCATTAGAATGCATAACCTGGAAAACACGAAAAGTTAGGTTATGTAGATCTTAATAGGATATCAAGCACACCAAACTAACTATTACATGGTTATAAGTAAGAGACATTTTTGAAAATACTTTTTTTTTTTACTAAAATAGATCTAATCTGCTCTTCAATATTTAAAACTTACTGATGTAAAATTTTAAGCTAGTCTGATCAAAATCAACAGAAAATTTTGTTAAAATATCATTTTTTAAATTTGTTTAAATAATTTTACTATTTCAGTCCGAAATTTTAAAATTTGATAAAAAAAAAAATGTATATATAAACAAAACAAAAACTTTGTTTTCATTTCATATCTACTACAAAATTACACTTTTTATTTTCACTCGAAAAACGATCTTCTTGAGTATATTACGAACCAATTTTCGAAAAAAATGTTTTGAGTGTAGTTGATTCTCTAGAGATCTTTAGATTTTTTTTAAGCTATATTAAAATCTTTTTTCTATTCCAAAATTTCAACAATGATGTACATTTTTCTGATTTTTTTCTTTAAGACCACATAATGTATTTCTATCTTTAATTATATTTTGGTTACAATAAAATGAGAAGCCAATCTATAAAATCGTTTAAGAAATGAAAATGTATCAAAAGTTTTCAAAATTGTATCAACAATTTTTTTTAAAGCAAATCATTTTGTGCTTTATTGGGAGCATACTTTCTAGGGCATTCCATTTAAACTCGAATAAGTTTTAAAATTTTTGTTTTGTTATGTTGTTGTTGTTTTTTAAAATTATTTCATAATTTTATATATAAACTTTTGTAGAAAATTTTTTAATGAATTGCATTGGATCTCGAAAATTTCAAAACATAAAGAAATACATCATCAGCAAAAATGGAAAACAATGTAACATCACTTTTCCTACAAACAAGATTTTTGGGTTATTACATCCTTAAATATCGCCTAATGTATTGATGATAAATATTTTTTAAGTTATGTGGTTTATGTTTTTAAATATTGTAATTCTCTAAAACCTAAAAAGAAATTGTAGACAAATTATAATTAAAAAGATTTCTGATAACTTTTACTCCAAAATTTTAATAGCTATTAAATTTATGTTATATTTATATAATTTCCCGAATGATTTTCCACTGAAACAGAGTGTATTTAATTTTTTTTTTTTTTTAAATGAAGTAAAATAAAGAATTTTAAATTTTCAATTTTCATTTATATTTCTCAGAAATGTAGACAAAAAGTCCTATGTTTTGTCCATAACTTTTAAGGAAAGCAAAAATACTACTTTTTGTAAGAAAGCTATATAAAATTACGTATTTTCCTTTTAATAACATTAACTAATAGAAATGAATTAAAATTAAATATGGGTCTTTTAGAAATTTCCATTTTTTTTTCTTCTGACAATTTCTGACTAATTCTAACAAAAACTTGTAAAGTTCTGGAACAAATCTAATGAAAAAAGCTGGGGAAAAAATCATGTTATGTATTAAACATTTTTTTTTAATATTTATGAAATATTTTATGGATTGTTACTTAAATTTTTTTTTATCGAAACTTACATTTTTAATCGTTCGTAAAATTTAAGTTTAAATTTAATGAAATGCTTTTGAAAACTCAGGAAAAAAAAAAAAAAAAATGAAATAACAAAAGAATTTCTTAAAAAAAAATTTATGTAAAAATTCATAAATATATTAAGTAGTTATTTAAAACATTTTTAAAAGTCACTTTAAAACTTGCATTTCTCATCTTTTTTATTAAGCAAGTGACAATTTTTAAAACCCATATATTTACTTTAAATTTTTTGATGGAAAACTAAGGTGAATATTTTTTCAAAATATATTTTAGGCTTTTTATTTTGAATAAAGTCGTCGTCACCATAACATTTAATTTTATATACTACATTAGATTTGTCGAAATTGTCAATTCTCGATTTTATATTGCTAAATAATTTGTTTGTCGTGTTGTTCGTTTTCATTGCCAATATATAATTTTCCTTATCATAGATATCCGAGTGTTTAAGCCTCTCCGTGAGCCCAGAAATATATTTAGTCCACCTATAAATTTTCATGGTTTATCCGTATCCTTATTGTCCATTGGCTTCTTTTTATTTGTTACACACTTAATCAATTCGTATATCGTCCTATGTGGAAAGTCATTCTTCCGGAGAATATTTCTGATTTTCCTCATGTTATTTTTATGGAAATTCTTATTGCTATTGTCCAGTACTCTTATAAAGAAGATTGTCGCTGTATTCATAATTATCCTTTTGGGATGTTTGGAATAAACGTTAATCAGTCTCCCAGATGCCATAGGTTTCTGATACCAGTCTACTTTCACCATGTTACCTTCCCGAATAATTACGGAGTCCAAATAGGGTCATTTTCCGTAAATTTGTGTTCCACTGTAAATTGTATTTGCCTATTAAATGTATTGAGGGTTTTTAATGTCTCCTCTATTCGATCGTTCTTCAAAATTCCAAAAAGGTCGTCTACATACTTTGTTATCATCCTTGGTTTTTGCTCCAGTTGTTCCAATGTAGTATCAAGTAATTCCTCCATTATAATGTCAGCTATCACGGGAGATGCGGGGGATCCCATTGGCATTCCCCTATTTTGTTCGTAAAAAATGTCATTAAATTTTAAATACCTGCAATCTTTTATGCAAAATATCAATAGTTCCATAAATAGTCCTTTAGGTATCTTCGTATGTTCCTCCAATAAACTGGATTTCTTCTCAATTGTTCTTATTGCCAAATTTCCTGGAATACTAGGAAATAGTGAGATAACATCGAATGATACTAAGCTTTCATCGTTCTCAATCCTCGTACAATCTATTTTATTCTTGAATTCTTTCGCGTCACTTACATTGTATATAGAGTTTTTTGTCAGGTTTTTCAAAATTTCTATTAAATATTTGCTCAGGGCATATGATGGTGAGTTTATCGAAGAACAGATGGGTCTTAATGGCATGTTTCCATTGTAAATCTTTGGAAGGCCACTTTCGTATTAGTTTATCCTTCTCACGTAGATTTATTAGATTGAGCCTAAAAAGTTTCTCAACCAGAACATTGTTCTTATTTTGTAGGCTTAAAGTGGGATCTTTTTTCAGTCGTCTTTATGTGCACTTATCGCTCAGAATTTCCTTAATCTTCACATCATAATCTTTATCAGTCATTGCGACAGTCTTATTGCCCTTGTCTGAATTTTATATTAAAATATCTCTATTGTCTTTAAAAAAAATTTTCCGTTTGAACCACTGTGTTTAAGATAAATTTGTCTCTTGTATTCGTTTTTGCCTTCTTCATATCGTCCTCCATCATTGTCACATACTTAGTTCTCGGTGTTTCTTGTTTCTCCTTATCTCCATTTGTTCTTATGCATTGTTCACCATCAGTTATTAAATAATGGAAATTGCCTTTCGTGTGTAGTAACCACTGTATGTTAGTCGGTATCTCCTTTCCTAACATACAGTGGTTACTGTCGAAGTTTGCTTGGATCGAAGTTTGCGTTACCACATATGTAGCCCGATTTGAAAAATAAAAAAAATATAAAAACTCCAGTAGATTTCATACAAAAAATGACTTAAGTTTTTCCCATTCTTCTACAATTTTTGTTCGCGCGTTTATACTTTTTGATCTCATTCTATCATAAATAAACTATATAATAAACTGATGTGCCAATAGTCAACGTAGTAGTTAGTCTCAAAGTTTGGAAAACAAGACCGAACAATTTTAAAAAAGTCAGTTTTTCGTGGGCCACATTCACAGTTTCATATGGAATTGCTTGGATTACTGCGTGAACTTAGTTTTTTGTTATTTTACATAACAAAATCGGAGGAGCATTAAAAATAAATTTAATACAAAAATTGTATGTACTTTCTGAAAATTATGCAAAAATTTAACTTTTTGTTTTTCTGTTTTTATATAGAAAATTGCAATTTAAATAAATATTGGATATTGAATATAAGAGCGCCGATAAATATAATTGATCCGTATCATAAATTTAAGTCAAATGTCTTTGATAATTGAAAACGGGACACTTTTGTCAAAACACATTTCGCCAAGGCACATCGTGTGGACAGTAAAAATTTTTATATGTACAACTTAAAACCGGCATAACTTTTGCTCCCCACACAGGAAATTATTAACGCGAACTGATTCTACTTGCATTCGAGTCACTTTATAAGTATACAAAAGGATTTTAATGTGCCATCGAAAAAAAATATTTTTTTTGAAGGGCTAAAATCCCAAATTTTTGATGATGGCCCATATATATTTGAGATTTAAAAATCTCAATTTACAAGATATTGTTCAAGATTTTTCCATATATAGCCAAATATTTTCAACAGATTTTGTTTTATTTTATGTGGTTGGTTAAAAAGCTAAATTATCCATCGAGCAAGGAAAAATTTTCTATCGAAATTGAATCGTCATCTTTATTTAGTCAAAAGTTAAACGATTTTGAATTGGAATGTTTGCAAAAATTAACAGACAGACGGTCAGATGGATGGACATTAGAATTCTTTCCAAAAAATCTCAAAATACGAAAAATTTTTTTTTTTTGTACTTCTCTACTTATATGAAAACCAAATGAAAGTATTAAATTTTGATATCACCTTTCCCTGAATTAAGTGGCATTTTCAAACCATTTAACCCAAATATATAGACAGACGGACGGACATTGCCATGCTACTAAGAAATATCTTAGAATTCTAAAAATTCATTTTTTTTTAATTAACTAATAAATTAAACGTGATCATTAAAGTGTTGATACCACCCTTCTCTGAATTATGCATAATTTTCGACCCATTTAACTCTAATGTATAGACGGACGGAAAGACATTACCGTTCTCTTAAAAAAATCCTAAAATTCTAGCTGATTTTTTTTAAATAATAATCAATAAAAAATAAAACGTGATCATTAAAATATTGATATCATTTTTCCCTGAATTAATCGCTATTTGCGACCCGTTTTACCCAAATGTGCGTCTGTCCTTCCGTCTGGATTTATTTTTCGATTTTCTCCAAATATTGTTGTTTTTGATATTTTTTCTCTCTGATAGTATAAGGAAATTAGTATATAAGGAGTATATTTTGTAAAATAAAGTGAGTCTGGTTATAACATCGAAAAGAAAAAGTTGTTCTTACTTCTAAAATTTCAGAAGTGGGATCAGAATGAAAAGTGTGTTTTTGTAAAAAGTGTGTTAAATTAAAAAAAGTTAAATAAAGAGTGTAAAGTTTAAAAAGTGTGTTTAAAGTGTAAGAGACTTTACTAAAAAGAGTGCAAGTTTGGGTGTGCGAGAGAACAGATATCGAGTTTAAAGGAAGTTAAATTGTACAAAAATTGTACAATTTTCCCCCCTCCGCAAGAAGATTATTGAAGCCTAGTAATGGAAAAGCGTATCAAAGATATAGGAGAATGTCCAGCTGTGATGGCGAACCAGGCAGATAGCGGTGATGTAAAATATGCAGTTTCAAGATAACTTGACCTGCTGAAACGTGAAAGAGAGTTTCTAATCAGAGAAAATGAGTTACTGAAAAAGGAAAGAGAATTTCACGAAGCCAGATGCGGAACTGGTAATCACATAAAAGACAGTTTATTCAACGTTTACTTGATGAAAGAGTTCCTTCCCGAGTATGATGGTTCCACGAGATTTGAATTTTGACAGTTTTTCTGGCGCATATCCCATAGATGACAATACTTTTCGTGCATTGTTGATCACCAAGCTTAAGGGAAGAGCTCTAGCGTGGCTGCAGTCAAGACAAAGTTTTATGACTGAAAGTGCAAGGAAAGTAAACTACGCAGAAAATTTGAGAGAAAGTTTTGTAGAATACTTCAATGACAAAGTAATATTTGCGAACGCTATTAAAATCGACGAAGACGAACTATTAGAAAACATAATAGATGGAATTCCCGATCAGCAGCTAAAGACACAAGCTACTATGCAGAATTTTACCGACAGGATGCAGCTTCAGCGTGCCTTTTCTAGAATAGAACTAAAGTCACCAATGAAACCCAAGAAGGAGAACATCAGATGTTTCAACTGTGGTTCGTTCGGACATTTTGCTGCTGAGTGCAATAAATCTAAATATGAACGTGGTTCCTGCTTTGGTTGTGGAAGTACCCAACATCGAGTCGCTGTTTGCCCCGAAAGGAAAGGTCCTATACATGTGGTAGAAGATTAAAATTATGTTAGAATATTTAAACTTTATTTTGGTAGTAATTTAAGTTGTGGTGTCCCTCTAGAATGTCTCATAGACTCGGGTAGTCTAATCAGTTTTGTGAAAAGATCATGCATACCGCATAATGTTGAATTAAATGAAAATACGTTTCATTGTTTCATGTTTTGGCTTAAATAAGAGTAAATTGAGAGTTCTTTCTTGTCACATGTTTATAAACAAAAAGAAATATTCATTTAATTTATATGTGGGTCCCGATGAGTCTATGAGCATTCAAGCAGTCTTGGGCAGAGATATTATGAAAATATGCAGATTTAAGATAATTTGTGAACTTGAGAATGATAAGTTAAGATAATCTAGTAGTAAGATAGAGTATGATGATAATGTTGATAACAGTATAATGTCAACTGTTTTGATAGTGTTGATGATAAAAATTGTAATATTGTGGACAGAATTTTTAATAATACGTATGAGAAACCAGAGCGCCCAAACAAACCAGAGGTTAAGTGTGAGATGGGGTTAGTTTTGAATGATACATAGCCACTCATTTGTTCTCCAAGACGTCTATCTTATGCCGTGAAATCAAAATTGCAGCCTAGTCTAAAGAATGATATCACATAGTTACCAGAGAGGGTAGATATTGAGAAAATTCGTCAGAACGCTAGCGAAGGTAAAAGCCGATTACAACGTAAAGAATATGTCGTTAAGAAAAGAAGGCAACCTACAAAACTGGTGGAAAATTACTATGTTTTGGTGAAGAATTTTGATTCGCAGACTAGTGTATCAAAGAAGGTAATACCTAAGTTCAAACGGCCTAATAGTGTCGCTAAAGTACTAAGAGATGACAGGTGTTTGCTGGAGGATATTGAAGGCTTTCAACAACCACGTACATCTTATAAGGGTGTATGGGCTATCGGCAATCTGAGACCGTGGTTCGGAGTGCGCAAAGGTTAGCAGATAATTTTAGTTTTTAGATTACGGAGATCAGGAGATCTCAATGTCAGGATGGCCGAGTTGTAGCAGTATAATATCATAATAATAATTATTGAATGATTATTATACATTCGAACTGTAGTGTAACCGTCAAATTAGTTTTTTTGTAAATACCATAAATTCCTAACAGTAGTGTGACGACTTTTGAATACCATTCTTGTTTTTTATACGTTTATATTTGTTTTTTTAAATACGTTTAGTCATAGAAATCTCAACAGCATTGTTTTTGCACTCGCGACTTTATTTTTGTTTTTTACATATAGTTTTTGCCATAAGGACTTTGTAGTGAATATTGTTGTATATGGTAATATATTCTTGTTTTTTATATATAGGTATTCTCGTATGAACTTTGTTATTATTTTTTATGCATAGGTTTTCACATAAGAAGTTTTGTAACTGTTTTTATTTGTTTTAACACTTAAGCATACGAGAACTTTCTTTTGTTTTTATATATAAGTATTGTTATTGTACTTAAGTAATGATAGTATAAGGAAATTAGTATATAAGGAATTTATTTTGTAAAATAAAGTGAGTCTGGTTATGATATAGAAAAGAAAAAGTTGTTCTTACTTCTAAAAAAATACCCTTGAAAATATTCTGTGAGTTTTACAAGTGGTAAAAAAATTTAATTATACACAGAAAAAATAAAATTTCGTATTCCATTAATAAATTTGTAAAACCAAATATTTTTTTTTTACTAAAATCGGACCTATCACTGAATTAGTAAAATCAAACATTCAAATTCGTAAATGTTTTATTGAAAAAATTTTAATTTTTTTCTTATTAACATATTTTTACTATTTATAAATTTGAATATTTGAATATAAAAAAAAAAAATTCAAAAACTATATTTATAAAACCTATAAAAAAAAATTTTAAAATTTTAGTAAATTTTCAGACAATATTTATTATTGATTTTATAAAATGTTTAATAAGATTGCAAAATGATTTCTTTTTTCAATTATTGCATTTTCTTTATTACAAACATGTTAATGTATAGTTGACATGTAAAATGTAAATAAATTTAGTATTTAACAATTAGAAAACAAAAAATAAAATAGATAAACGTGTAAACTAGCTAAAGAAACATTATTGAAAAAGGTATGAACCGATTGAAATGCTGCAAATTGGTTTGAAACTTCCTCAAAATTTAATTTATGACACACTCAACCAAAAAAGAAAGCCAATCATTATTATAGTTGTTATATTTATAATTTTATTTACCACATATAATTTAGGTAGATTTTAAGATTCCAAATAAGCACCTATTAAGATAAATACAAAATCTGAAAACAAATTTAAAAGAAAAAATAATAGTGTTAAGATCAATTTCATTCCGATGTGCGGGATCTCTTGAGAACTTACACAGATTTAAAAGTCATAAAAAATCTTTAACCTATTTGGTATAGCATCTGTATCTGTACAAAACAAGTCAAAACTATAAATTGCAAGCGCTAGAAATCAGAAGATTTTTATAAAGAGTTATAATTTGTCATACAACCGCAAATTGTCGAATCGACTCATAATGCATTGTTTTTGGATTATCTAAGAGATACATTTATTACCAAAATGTAAGAAAATTAAGATAACTTACCTCTAAAAGCCTTCAGATGTTGCATTTTATTTATTATTTTTTTTTTTTTTCATAATTTCTATAAACTAATTTTTATTTTTTTCTGAAATTGTCAAAATATAAAAAATTGTTTTTGTTTTTCTATTAGTTTTTAAATTATCTCTAACAAATAAAATAGAATATTAAAAACAAATAATTTTTTTAATCAAATTTTATTTTAAACCAAATAATGATTTATTAGAAAAAATTCTAGTCATATTTTTTTCTGTGTAATTTTCTTTTAAACAAGAGAGAGTAGAACAAAATGGTATGCGGCAATGGATTAAGTGTGCTCTTAGTAGCAAGCTGTATCACTTTATTTTCTATTTTTGATACGATCAGTAAACAAATCCAGCATTTCCAGTTTAGAATTTTTATTTTGTCTTCGCAGTTGCCGTTTATGTCCCTATGATCTGGAACCCATGTGAGGGTAACCAACGAATGTCTCGCGATCTCCTCCAGGGACAACCAGCATTCACGGACAATCTTTGATCTAGTGTACACACCTGACAGGGAACTGATGGCTGCTTTGCTGTCAGTAAATATGCTAATATTCTTATTTGAAATTCCATTATACTGCACCCATAGTGCGGCTATGTTTATGGCCATCACTTCGGCCTTGGTAATGATACAGTAGTCGGGTAGCCTGTGGGACAGTCTCAGGCCTAATTGTACAGAGAAGATGCCAATTCTGACCTTATCTCCTGTTTTTGAACCATCTGTGAAGATTTGAATTTCTTCTTCGGTTATGTGGTGACTATTGTCATAGTAAGTTCTTTTCGGTATACATATATACCATGAACCCGGGTTCGAACACCGGTGTTAGTGTTGAGTAATCAATCTTAAAGTCTCGATATAAAACAACGAGAATGTTTGCATGACCATATCTTTGGTGTTTCCATGATCATACAATTGCATAACCAGTATGCATTTTTGGGTTCAGTCTCCAGTTTAGGCCAATTGCCTTTTTGCAGCAGTACAATGCAGAGACTGCTTTTGTGGTTCTTGAAATAGTATTCAGATCCCAGTTTAATTTACTGTCTAAAATAAGTCCCAAATATTTGGCTTCATTAGATAGTGACAATGATACTCCATTTATCTTAGGAGTAGTGAATTTCGGTATTTTGTATCTTCTGGTAAATAATAGCAGTTCAGTTTTAGTTGGGTTGACTCCCAGTCCACAGCTCTGACACCATTTTACTAGTAGACTAAGTGTAGATTCAAACACTTCCGAGAGGAGTTTTGGGTCCTTGCCAGTAGCTACTACTGCCACATCATCTGCATATGCAATAGTGTTGCAGCAGGTCTTTTCCATTGCTTTAAGTAGAGTGTTAATATTCAGATTCTATAGCAATGGGGATAGTACTTAGACGCTGTTTTTTCTTAAAAATCAATGGCAAACAATTATTTTATAAAATAAGTGGTCACACAGTTTTGACCAAATATTTGACAAATATGAACATAGCTTTATTCTTTTTAATTTACTGATATGAGTATTTTGATATAGTATATTTAATAGGAAATTTTCATTTAAATTTAAACTATAGTAAAGTAATGAATACTACGAATTAAGCATCAGCCAAATATGCAATTTTGCTTTTCGTGGAATAAATCACTTTATATTATTAATCAGAAAATCAGATATATAAACCCCTTATTTTAATAACCAAAAAACTTCATTTATTTTATTGACGTATCACTTGAATAAAAATGTATAACCATTCATTTAATTAATTGTTTGATATGTGAAATTATTTATTATAATTAAATGCATCATCATTTATATATTTTTTTATTTATAATTTTTCCCTTTAACTAGACACCAATTAAAAATACAAGTACACACTTTTGCAGGATGCTATTGCTGGTGGCGATGATAAGGATAATACTGCAATACTCCCTTAAGTAATTATCTCTTAAAAAATCATCACCATAAAAATTAAAAGCAACGTAAAATTTGTGTAACCCTAGCTTCATAACCACTATATTCATAAAAAAAGAAGAAAAGTCAACTACATGGCAAAATATAAAAGAAAATTTGTGTTGAAAGTTCAAGTCATAAAATGCACCACCAATATAGAAGACATGTCAAAGGATCTAATAAAAAATGTAGTCATTTGATAAAAAAAGGTTATTTTTATAACTTTTTAAACCACATAATCTGATTTTATTAATGCACTAAATATTATTTTATGGCTTTTAAATTGAAGGATCCCAAAGGGAATATTGTGGTAGGAGAAGGGTTTATTTACATTATTATGTTTAGAACTATAAAATATTTATTACTATAAAAAAGTTGATTGCATGTTTTACGTTAAAATATATGTATATGAACAAATTTACAGCAGATATGTATCAAATTAAAATCATAATGTATTTCTTTTTATACTATTTAATATTTAAGAAAAAAATATTAAGCTTTTAAAATCTTTAGGTTTATGTATTTTAATCATTTTTTTACAAGTAAGGAGTGCGTTCGAAAAAAACTTAACATATATAATATTCAATAACTTGGAAATGATTATTCTTAGAGTCTTCTTTATTTTTTTATTTTATTGATAATTTATTACAGATTACGAAAAATATAACTTTTATAGTTTTAACCACTACTTATGAACTTTCTTGTAACCCTTCCATTAGAGATTTGATAGTTGCTTCAGTCACTTTTTTGGAACAGTGTGCACATCTTCTTTTAAAATCTTCGGTAATTTGAAACACCTTTTTTGTGTGCTCTTCAATTCACTTTTCACAAGAGCTCAATATCTCTCCACTGGTCTAAGCTATGGACAATTTTGAAAATTTACCTTTCTTGGTACAAAAACTATGTTATTGTTTTGGTACCACTCCAGAGCTTTCTTACCGTAGTGATATGAAAGCAAATCGGGCCAAAAATGTGTGCTCTATTATGAAAAGAAGAAGTCTTTTTTGCAGATATTCTTTGATGTATATTTTGATATTTATAGAGCCAAATATAACAAATGACTTTCCTGTTTTGCCGCAACTGCAAAAAGCTTGTTATACCAGGAATTTTTTAGGAAATTTTTTCTGATTTTAGGTCCTAAACTTATCTTTAATATTGCCTCGAGAATTTACAATATAAAAGTTTTGCCACAGAAGCTGTAAAAATTCTGCCAGCACATACGTTTTTACGTCAATTACATAATATGAGTATTTTTGTATGAAATTTGGTTTTAATTTCCGTGTCCTATTCTTGACTTCTAAATTTTTTGCAGCATTCCTGTTTGGAACTTTTAGGACTTTATATGTTATAAACTCTGCATTAGCTTTAAATTTTCCCACCAAATAGTCGAAGCACTGAGATAACTGAGCTGCTTTTCTATCAGATGTGTTTGGAGTCCTTTCAATAGCTTTCAATTTTCTGGCCTTCCCAATATCATGTGGTCCTTTTTTTTTCCGAACCAGGTTTCGCATCAATGGTCAAATTCTCCTGATAATGTTTAATAACATTAGAAACAGTTTGACGGCAGAAATTTAATTCTGTGGCCAATTATTTATAGGACCTATTTCGTTTTTTTTTATTTTTTTAATAATTTGTAGCACGTAAATCTTTTTCCTCAAGCATTTCGATGAAAATCACGACAAATCAACATGGTTGTTATTAAAAATAATAACTGATGTATTTTTCCATGATAACTAGATCAAAGAAAATTTTCAATATTGATTCTGAAAAAAGTTATGAGGCAAAACGTGTGTTAAGATTTTTTCTATCGCACTCCTTATGTTTATCGGAAGCTTACATATTCATAAACATTTCTTTTTATACCCTACACCACCATAGGTGGGGAGGTTATTATGCATTTGTGCTGATGTTTGTAACACCCAAAAATATTGGTCTAAGACCTTAATTTATACCAATCGGCTTAGAATCACTTTCTGAGTCGATAAGCAGTTGTTTTTTTATAATTTAATGTGACCAAGTCGATAACATTTTGATCTAACGGTTGAATAAGCGCGGTGCAGTTGGGTGGTAGATTCATTGCTATAATTAAACTGTCATCATTTTTCAGTTTCTCAACTGGGTGACAGGTCGCGTTATCTTAAAGCAAAACCGTTTTTTGCCCTGACCTTTTGAAGCTAAAAATTCTGGGAGCTAAAAAATTTTTACTTATGAACAAAACATTTACAGACGCGTGGGTTTTTCGATTTTCCAATACTAACAATTTCAGTTTGTCTGTGCCATTCGCATTTGAACAGGGCAAAAAAGTTATTTACTCTTTACATATTTTTCTTCCGGGAGTCGTTTTCTCATTACATTTGACAAGAGTGTGATTTGGAAGCATCCTATAATATAAACCGGATTCGTCGGCATGGTGGATTTGGTGAAGACTCAACCATGCTCATCAACGTAAAGCATTTTTTCCATTCTTGAGTACTCAGCTTTCTTTAGGGTGCAACGTTTGCCGGGGCCAGTTTCTCTTGTACGTACGAACTTTCTTAATGAGTTTTCTTGCTTATGCAACTTGTAATTCACGCAAGTTGAATTTATTGAATCTCCACTTTTAATTTTTTTTAAAATCTAAAATCCATATTAAGATATGTTTTTACACAACAAATGACACGAATAAACTTACAAAATTGAGCAAAATCATACAAAAAGGTTAATATATCAAAAGACGGGGATATCCCTTTTTCGTTATAGACATTGTAATCAAATTTAAAATAACAGGTAAAAGTCGCCAAAATAGAACCCACTGTCGCTATTATAGAACCTGCAATTTTAAAAATTAAGCTGTCGCGATAACCGGTCCATCGCGATTTCATTTTGCTTGAAATAAACGTTTTTCTGTATAGGCGGCCTTCGGCCTGACGAAAGGACTTTCTCCTTTGTAGTATTTCAAACTTTGTAATGAAGTTTTGTTTCCAGTTGGGGTATACTCAGTCTGTCCAGTTTCTTCAAAGGTCTGCTTCCTTTGACTGTTACCACAAAGCTTTCTTGTGACAAGAACAACAACTAAATTATACCTATCTATGAGGAAAGAATAGGGTTGGCAATTTTAGTTCTTAGGTTGGTTAACAAGATTAAATCCTACGAGACAAATTCTGCAACTCTCAATCGGTTAACTACGGGTTTCGTCTCTAAAATACAATCCGACGAGATAAATGCTTCTGCTCTCGATCGGCTAGCTAAGATCGTATGAACTATTTTTCGAAATAAATACAATCCGACGAGATAAATGCTTCGGCTCTCTGTCGGCTAACAAAGATCTATGGACTACTGAATACAATCCGACGAGATAAATGCTTCGGTTCTCTGTCGGCTAACTAAGATCGTATGAGCTATTTTATTTTTTTTTTTTACATATATATTAGTTTTTTATTGAATCTTTCTTTTTCAGAAATTTACAATAAGTATTAAAATCTTAACCTAAACTTAAATTATTGTTGATATTGCCACTGCAAAATCCAACGTAGAGTTTTCATTAGTAGTATTATCTTCCAAGATCCAGTGTTTCCATTCTTCTTAGGCGTCTGTGACCCTCAAAAGTTAGCAGATCCCTAGCGAGAGGGTTTGGGTGTTCAGATAATTTTTTCATATATTTGATGCTACTGTTCTTTATCTCCTCACGAATTGTAGGAATATTGAGATCCTTGTGGATGTTGCTATTTCTGACGTACCATGGTGCACCTGTTATTATTCTTAGGAGTTTGGACTGTCTTCTCTGTAATTTTTCAATGTTTGATGAAGAGGCTGTTCCCCAGAGCTGTATGCCATATAACCATATAGGTTTTATTACTGCTTTATATAACAGTACTTTATAGTCCAAGTCTAGGGCTGACTTTGGACCAATTAACCAATGAATTTGGGCAGATTTTAGTTTTATTTGAGTAACTTTGGATTCTATATGACAAGTCCATGTTAAACGCCGGTCTAGGTGAATACCAAGATACCTTACTTTATCCTGTTCAGGTATTTGGACATTGTTTATTCGAATGGGGGGGACAACTTTCCCTGCGTAAGGTAAATGTTATATGGACACATTTCGAAGCATTCACATTGATCTTCCATTTATATAGCCATTTTTCCAGCTCAGTGATATGGGATTGGAGTTTTTCGGATGCAATCACCGGATTTGTATGCATACTTACAAAAGCAGTATCATCTGCAAAAGTTGATGTATGAGTCATAGGGCTCGTGGGCATATCTGCCGTATATAGTATATAAAGAAGAGGCCCTAAAATACTTCCTTGAGGTACTCCTGCGGAAATTTTTCTGCGTGAAGAAATCACATCTTTCGATCTTATTTGAAAAGATCTATTTATTATATAGTTTTTTAGTAACTTATGAACGTTCTGTGGAAGTAACGTGGTCATTTTATGTATTAGTCCGTCGTGCCAGACTTTATCGAAAGCTTGAGATATGTCAATAAATAACGCAGAGCAATACTGCTTGCTCTCGAAACCTCTTCTGATGAGAGTTGTAATTCGATGCACTTGTTCAATAGTACCATGTTTTCTCCTAAAACCAAACTGATGGTTAGGTATACTGTTATTATTATTAAGATGTAATAATAGGCTCTCAAGGAGCAATTTCTCAAACAATTTCGAAAAAATTGATAATAAGCTTATTGGACGGTAAGATGTTACTTGAGTGACGTCTTTTCCAGGTTTGGGTATCATTACTATCTCTGACAACTTCCAAGTACTTGGAAAGTAGCCAGTACGTAAAATGGCATTGAAAATTAATAAAATAAATTTTAGAGCCGAGTTTGGCAAGAAACAAATCATTGTGCTGGTAATTTTGTCCGTTCCAGGAGATTTTCCTGCCTTCAGACCTTTTACTGCTAATTTCACGGCAGAGTGAATATGGTCGCTAACTACAACAGGTCTTAGAGTTGAACCTGTATTATTTGGAGTGAAAACGTGTTCTAAATGACTAGCGAATGCTTCAACTTTTTCATTAGAACTTTTTGCCCATTGGCCATTTTGGAGGCGTATGGGAGACTCATATGCAATAGGGCATTGCATATTTTTCACCGCCTTCCATAGACTATAATCAGTTTCCTTAGTAGAGTCTAAGTTTTGCAGATACCCCAGTCAAATAATTATATGTGCATACCTATAAAGTAATTTATTTTCTTCAAAAATAGGATTTTCAAATTCAAACCTTTTTTATATTTTTAATGTTTATTAGAGCTTTATAAGTCAAATGAAAAATTTATTTCTTATGTGTATTTTGTAGCAAAACTTAATTGATTTTAAAATTGTTCATAGAAAATAATTATATGTGCACGACAAGAATTTTATAAGAATCCTTTATTTAAATAAAGTTAATTTTCAATATTCATGAAAGTTGTTAAGGAATTGTGTTGTCCTAATATAACGTTACCAGATGCATCCTTCGTTATACAGATTCGTCCTTTTTGCTTTACATATATATAGGTCAAAACTGTAGTATATTTATAAAAAATCAATTTGAAGCATTTGATATTGTCATATAGCTCTGAATCTAAATATATCTCAGCATACAGCATTCTTTGGAAATCCTTACGTCATGAAGGACTGAGGATCATTACTGGTCGCTGCAGAAATATAATATTTTGTGACTTAAAAACCGATTTTGAGGCCCGATATAGTAACATCGTCACATTAATTTACTGAAAAATCTAATTTTTGTAGGAAATTCATCAACGAAGCTATTGCATTTTTTGTAAAGTAAATTTATGTTGTGCTGTGAATTAATTTAGCTACGTTCAATAAATATTTTCAACTTCTATCTAGAACTAAAATTGACTTATATTATGTGCGATTCGATACTATGATTACGCTTCAAGCATGTCTTTTGTAGACGTCGAATACCCATGTAATATTTTTGATAAACACTTGGATAATTTAAATATAATATTTTTCATCTCTTATGTACATGAACTCATGGTGTAATTAAAGTTTTTAACCAAAAAATTATATTTATCATAAAATCCTGCGTGTGGATTTTTGTACCGCTCTATTAGTTATGTTTTTGCCACCCAAAGGTCATAATTTTAATCTAAAACCTCTTTTATTATTTTATGCTCACGTCCAATTATTAAAACCCGTTCATTTGGCCGATATTTTTCTGTAACACATGTTGTTTTTCTTCGAAAAATTTCCTTAATCCCCGCTAATAAGCAATTGATTATGGGTTACCGCTCCTAGAATGATAGCAATTTCTCAGATTTTTTTAAAATTTTCAACAGTATTATGATACCCATTTTCTGTATACACCATTTTTTGGAATTTTACATAAACTGACGTCTTACTTTAATGATTTCAGCTCTTTTTTGGTATTTTAGGTCTAATCATTTTAAATATACCCCAAATAACTTTAATTTTAACTTTAATTGGTTAAACGGTTCAAACTGTGGACTTCATGTCAGTCTGTTGAGTAAAAATTTCAATTTGCACATATAATTATTTTCTATTAAAATTTAGAGAATGATATGTTTATTTTAACGGTACTTTAAATACAATGCTAAGAGGAACCTAAAATTTTGCAAATAGGGACATTAGGTAAGAATGAAAAAAATTGTAAACCAAAGAAATGTATATCACTCTTGGAATATATAAAAACCAGAAAACAAATATTGCACATATAATTATTTGACAGAGGTATGTTTTCAATTTGGATTCTTTTTGATTCTTCAGAGCGAAGCGTAATCTTTTGATACATTGATTAAGTCTAGTTTTGACGGCTGGTGATCGAGAATCTTGCCATTGACGTCTTAGTTGCCTTTTTTCCCTAATAAGAGATTCAACATTTGAGCAACATTTAATATATTTTGGCCTTCGTGAGAAACGCGAAGGTGTGGATAATATAGCTGCATTAGTCAGGATATCCGTGAAGATATTAACTGCAGATTGTATTTCGTTTTCGCTTTTCAGTGGAATATTTTGTGGTAAGTGGGAGCTTATGTACATTTTGTATTTTAACCAGTTTGTTTTCTTGTTTGGGAAACAAGAGCTTTGAGTTTCAAAGTGACTTGGACTATTAATCAGTGTCAGGATCGTTGGTGTATGGTCTGACGAAAGATCAAGTGAAGGAATCACTGATATACATTCACGTTTTACATTTCTAATTACAGCAAAGTCGATAAGATCGGGAACCTTATTGAGGTCTGTAGGCCAGTAAGTAGGTTGGCCACAAGATATGGAATCCAGTTTGCTGGATGATATTGCTTCAAATAACTGCCTACCTCTGGGAGTTGTTAGACGAGAGCCCCAAAAGGTATGTTTTGCGTTATAGTCTCCTGCTGCTATAAATCTTGGGCCTAAAGTTGCAAAATAATCAAGAAATTGATTACGATTAATAGAATATCTTGGAGGACAATATATAGAGGATATTGTTATATTGTTATCGGGAATATTGATTGAAGTGGCCTGAATATGATCCGTTCTGTATTCTGGCATTGGAAAATGCTTTATATCTTTACGAACTAATATTGCTGTCCCTCCGCATGCCCTACCGTTAGGCTGCTTTGTGTCATAGGTATAGTAGCCATTTATTCTGAAACAGTTCTTTTGAGTAAAGTGAGTTTCAGATACCAGTAGCAGATCAATATCTTGCAACGTTAAAAATTGTTGGACTTCGTGTTTATGTTGGCTAAGGCCGTTAGCATTCCAGTAACATATTCTTAAGGAATTCATTTTTTACTTAGCAAAATCTGCATGAGCATGCTTTGATTTTGCATTAATTGCTGTAACATATTTTGCATATTTGACATAAAACTGTTCATGGTTTCAATTAGTTTCTCAATAGAGCTTTGAGAATTTATGTTGGGAATTACTGAACCCTCTTTTAAAGCGTGAGCATATGAAAATAATGGAGCATTATTTTCATTATTTTTATGAGTTTGGTTGGGAATTACTGAACCCTTATTGAAAGTATTTGGAAATTGAGCATTTCCTTCTACGTTTAATTTCATTTGTGTAGTAGAACCTTCTTTTACCGTATGAGCATACGACAATTGCCGATTCGTGTTCAGGTTACTTCTATGTTGTGCACTAGAAGTAGGTCCATTAGGGAGGCTTGGAAAATTAGAATCCTGATATTGAGCATATACAGGTCTTCTTGCCTTTGAAGTCCCTTTAATTTGAATATACACAGGGCAACCACGGTAGTTTGCAGTGTGATTCTGACCACAATTGCTACACTTTCTTGCACTGATGTCTGTTTTTGAATGGGGACATTCCAGACTTTTATGGATATCTCCACATCTAACACAAACTGATGGCAATTTGCAGAAGGACTTAGTGTGTCCATATTCCTGACAATTTAAGCACTGTGGGGGACCTTTGCGTTTAATTGGTTCTTCCACAACTATCTTGCGATTTAGAAGGTATCTTAAACCGTATATGGGATGTGTATCACTCTTTTTCTTCAATCGGGAAGAATTATAAGATATTTCAACTCTAAAAATTGGTTGAGGTACCTTATTTTTATTAATAATATTGTGAACGGACTTCACTTCATAGCCTTCAAATTCAAGAGCTTCTTTAATCTCATCAGCCGGTACAGAACTGTCAATACCTTTAATGACAACCAATAAGCCTTTTGCGCTCTTTAGTTGATATGTATAGTAGTTTCTTTTTTCACTATCAAAACAGTCAACTATAATTCTATAGTTTTTTTCTGTGAATGTCTGAATTTTAGTTTCAGAAACATTCTCTTTTCGTAGAGAAACTACGTAGAAATTTTCTTTGCCTACAAGTTGGGACAACTTTTTTACTAGAGCGTTAGTAGTAGGCTCGCGCAAGTAGAGTGGAGGAGGCTTATAATTTTTGGTACTCTTTGCAGATTCAACTTCACTTTCTTGGTTATCCAGTATCGAGAACCGATTTTGACTTACCTCATTTTTTTTCTGTTGTTTTGGATTTGGTTCAAGTTTTAATGTCCTAGGGCTGGACTTACGTTTAGTGATGGTAATATAACGGTCCATCCCTGTTGGAATTTTGTTATGTCCTGAGTTCACTAAATTATTATTATTCTTTGGTATGGCACCAGTATTTTTCATTGATTGCCGTGATGGAGAAATTATTTCACTATTATCTTTTGCCAGATCACTTTTGTTACCGCTAATGGTATTAACAGTGTTAATATTATAATAATTATTGTTTGAATTGTCATTCAATTATGTACTACTTTTTTCATCAACCATTAAACTAGTTGTTTGTTTATATTTCTGATTTTCTTTTGTGCTATATTCTACACAATTTGGCGCACTAGTAATTGCACTAGAGAGAGGAGATCTCTCATTTGTTGTTTTTGCGGTTAAATAATTCCTGTTCTTTTGTGTATCATATAAATTATTATTATTGTTTAAGGGGCTCAATACAATGTATGCGTTTTTACCATTTGTACTGAGTCTCCTCTCACTTAATAGAGAGTTAGAGCAACTCATTAACACACAAGCACAAATGTATATTTGTATATATTTTTTTGTGTTGTACTTTGTTTTGTATTCTTTCTTAAATTTTAATATGCAGATATTAAGCTAACAATGTAACAAAATATAAATATTTTATAATTAATTTATGTATAAATGCTTTAGATTTGTTAAGCGTCCATTCGCTTTTTTTTACTTTTCTTTTGTTTCAACTATATACACTATTATTTTCACAGCACTTCACTAAGAAATTATTATTTTTAGTAGAGCAATGTAAAAACACGTCTATACATGAGAGAAAACTCTAAGATTTGTCCACTTTAATGCTATGAAAAAAATAAAAAATTCGTTTGCATATATAGCTCGATTTAGAATTTTTTTTCTTAGAAACTTAAGTAGATTTCATACAAAAATCAGCTTAAGTGCAGAGATTTTCTTTGCTTTATCAAACATTAAACAGTGGGGCAGAATTGAAATAATTCTGTGACTTCTAATTGGCTAGTTGGATTTACATGAAATTTCACATAGGCGTAGCAGAGGATAGTAGCATTTTGAATTTAGAAGCAGGATCCCATATGCGCTTCAAGAGTGGAGCTATGAAGGTCCAAAATATGATACAAATGTTATAGAAAATTTTTAACCACTAGCGAATTTTGTTTTTTATACGATTTCCTTAAAGTCCTTGACAAATACTTTAGAAATCATGCTTACATGTATTATTTCTTTTTTATATTCTTTGAGATATATTCAATTGAAATTTCAACAATCTCAACCTTGCAAGATGTTGGTCAAGTCTTTTCCATATATATCCCAACATTATCAACCGATTTTATCACATTTTCTGTAGTTTATTAAACAACAAAATAAAGAAAATTTGAAGTCGATATCTTCATTGAGTCAGAAAATAAACGATTTTGAGATGGCAAAAAGTTTGTAAAAATTAATAAACAGTCGGACGGAAAGACAGACATTAAAATCACAATTTAACTCTAATGTATTAACTTTTTACACCCTACACAGAGAAAACAAATATTTCAAATTGACAGCTCTTAATAAAATATAACTCTAATGTATTAACTTTTTACACCCTACACACAGAAAACAAATAAGGACTGCGCACGAAAAAATCCGTGCATAAAAATCTGCTTATAAAAACTAAACCAGTTTCCGAATTTTTTTAAAATTACTGTTTTTTATTAATGACTGTTATGTTCAAGTTCTGGTTTTTAAGGAATTATCTGAATTTTTCTAGAATTCTTCCAATTAAAGGTTTTATTGGGTTTCGATCACTTTTTTGCTCGAATAGGTTAACTTATTTTTAAACCTCGCTTAATTTTAAGCTGAGCTTTTATTGTTCTTTAAATTATTTTTTACTAGAGCCCAATATCTTTCAAGAGAAAGAAAATTCTTTTCCAAGGGCACTCATTCACGAATATTTATGTGTTAATTGAACCAATTTTTATGAATGAAGTACATCTTTTCCGCATATGCATATTGCTTCCCAAAATAAAAATTTTCTTTTGAATTTTTAATTTTTTGATACACGATATTTTTCTGCCATATTCCCTGCAATATAGAATTTTCGGCCAGGAAGTTAAAAAAAGTTAGCCTGTACAAACATTTCATCGTCTATTTATACTAATCATAATTATGAAAAAAATCGTTTGAAGAACTTTCACGTTATTTTTTCACCTCCAAATTCTTGTTTTGCGTTTCTATTAGGATTTTTTTGTATTTTATACCTCTTCAGGCTAGATTTCTTTTCAACTTTTCTGATAAAAATTCAAAACAATTAACTTTTTTTGACACTTTTCTTCCAGAGATGAGAGGATTTCTTCTGAAAATCCTTTATATTTTGTCTGAGTCCTAGAGCCTGCAGATACAATTTTTCTTCCACTATTAGGTTTCCATTCAGTGACCATGACTTCTTTGTTTAATATTTTGGCCTAAAAAACTGAATTTTTTGACACAACTGCCTTCCTAGCAATTGTTTTATATGACGGATGTAAGATTTCATAAAAAAATTTCCATTTTGTGTTTCGTTGTTTTTTGTTCAATTTCCATTTTAAGAAAAACCAGTTTCGCTATAACCATGAAACTTAGCACATAGCAAGTGCGCATAATGACAAATATAAACCACTTAACAGAATTATTTAGTTTCCACCACATCAAAGTTATAAGCCAAAGGCATGCACGGATTTTTTCGTGCGCATCACCATAAGTTGTTGGGGTATTATGTGTTTGTCCAGAAATTGTAACGCAAAGCAAAAATCTTCACACCCTAACGTTCAGAATTCCTTTCTGAATCTTTATTTCAAATGATGAAATTTTTATATCCACCATCAAAAAGATGGGGGTATATGGATTTTGTCATTCCGTTTGTAACATGTCAAAGGAATCATCTAAGACCCCACAAAGTATATATATTCTGGGTCCTGGTTAGATTCTGAGTCGATCTAGCTATGTCCTTCCGTCTGTTGAAAGCAGGATAGGGCTCGAACGGGACAACGTAGGGGGACGAAATTTGGCACAAATATTTGTCTTATATAAGGTATGTTTGGGACTTTTCTGCTGATATTTCTTCAACAAAAGCATGTACGACAACGAAAGTTCGGGGATCGATATAAACTCGGAAACCAAAAATGGGCGTTGTTCGCCCACCTCCCATATAAGGTGAAAATCAACGAAATTGAGTTCAAATAGTTCAAGGACCAATGTAAACTCGGAAACAAAAAATGGACGTGGTCCGTCCGCTTTACTGCCCACTTTACTTTTGTTGAGAAAAAATTGTTTAAGATTTATTCTGAAATCATAAAATTCAATCCATTTAGCTCCAATTATCGTAGGAAGCTGAAATATGGCAAGATGCTCTAAATATGACTGCTTTCATAATTATAGTTACGATAGACTTTGGTTTTCTGCATACAATTTAGGATCAATTCAAGATGAACAAATGTTTATATTAAATTTAACACAAGTATCGGTGCACAAAAACTATAAAAAGACAATTTTTGTCATATAAACAAATCCTGCAACTTCAGGTCCGTTGCGGAACGGGCTAACGATACACAGTGGGGTCAAACGCAAATTTTTTGGTAATAAATCTGTATCTCCAAAATTACTGCTCGGATTAAATTGAAATGTTTGAAAGTGTTGCAGAGGAGGACTTAAGCTTTCAGAAAAATCATCTTGTGGTCACCCTGTGATAACACAAGATAAGCTACAGGGTGTCAAATTTGACTACCTCGTGTATGTAAAAGTTTAAAAAAATCGTAACCTACAAATGAACTCCAATTTTAAAGATATTTATATTTCTGTAAAGTGCTTCGCAGGATAAAGAAAAAATAAGCTTACTCACCTAAGTTATCTCTTACAGTTAAAAAGTTATTTACTTTTGAATTTTGGATTTTTCGCCTCGACTTTCTTTTGTTTTTCAGAAATAAGTCCGGAGATATACGAGACAAACATTAAAAATATTCTGTAATTTGCTATATATTTCAAAATAATATGCTGAAAGAATTTTTGGATTATCTCAATTCGTATAGACGTGAAAAATATTCAAAGTCAGCTCTCTGAAATTAGTATGAAAAACTGCTATTTTTTACAAAAATATAGTACAATTCTTTCACTTTTTTCTCAAAGTTCCGTTAACGAAAAAATTCTTTCTTTATATATTTCAAAAGACAAAGCTTCAGAAATGTTTAATAACGAAATTTTGAATTAATTTATATTTGCACCCTACACCAGGTCGAAAATGGTCAATTTTGAAAAAAGGTTAAATTTTTATAGATTAATAAAAAAAAAAAAAAATGTCACGCAAGGTTTTTTTAATTTATTGACAATATTTTTTCAAGAAATAGATTAAAAACGATTTGTCACTAAACTGCTTCCCGCCCGGCCAAAAACGAATGCAGGAGAGCAGATTTCATGAAAAAAGTCGATATTTTAAATGACTTTTTTTTAATTGCATAAAAAAGCACATTAGCATAATATTTTGGCCATTATTTCATATGTATTGTATATACTATATATATTAATCTTTCGTTCCAGCAAAAATCATGAAAAAATCTTTAAAACCTGATTTTTGACAATTTTTCAAAAATAAAAAATATTTAATAAATATAAGCGATTCCCAGCAGTTTTTTCGGTGTCAATTCACCCGCTTTAGCACAGTAAAGTCCATTTGTGACTACTCACCTGACTCATTCAAATGTGTACGTTTTTTTTATACACCCTAACTTCGAATATATTGTGAGCGATAGTTAAGCTATCGTACCTTTTATTGACTCTTTTGAAAGCGTTGAGGTGGCGATTGGTTTTTTTATAAGTCACAAAAACGTCAAAAAAGTGAAGAGTTCATCCATTGGCAGTACAGGTTGGGTTACTTGACTAACGGCAATAAATATATGGTAGGACATTTGGCTCTGATACATCTTTTTTAGACGTGTGTAGTGTCAAATATTAATTTATTGACTCCATGGTGCTTAACAGAGTCTTAAGTATTTTACTTTGTAAGGAAAAAGTTAATTATGTTTTTTTATATATATATACATATATTTTTATGTTAACGACAAAAATTTGTCGTTAAGTATCGAAAATTCGTTGTCGTTAAGTGTTATTCTGTAGTAAAATTTTACCGATTTTTGTCGTTAAACACATTACTAGTTAACGAAAACTTCGGTAAGCTAACTGCAAAAAAATAGCTGTCGTAAAACCATAACGATAAAGAAGCTGATTTTGGCTATTAAATATATTTTCTTTAATTTTGATAACATTGTTTTATAAATAATGTAATTAGAAAAAATATAATGAATAATAAGTGCTTTCTTTTTTCGTAAAAGTTTTCGTTTATTAAATGTTTTTACTAAAATTTAGCAAAAATGTAGAGATTAAAATGAGAGTTTGTAACTGAGTTTTTAGAATTTTGAAACTGATTTGTTATTATTAAGTTTTAATTACATTCAGTTCTTAGTGAGTTTTTTTTTTTTAGTGAAAAAATTTATTATACTGAAAATACAGAATTTTGGTAAAATTTTTAATTATTAATAAAAAATTTAATTTTAAGAAAAATTTCAGAATTTTTTAAAAGTTTGATTCTTATTAAAAATTTCTCCTTTTTAGAAAATTGTCGTTAAAATATACTTACGAAAAAAATCGCTAACTTATAGTAGAGAGTAGCAAAATCAAAAACAAAAAAGTAAATGAAAAAAGTTACGGAATTGCTAATTAGGATTTTACAATTAATAAAGAAATCAATTATTCTGCATTTGTTTTTTTTTTTTTTTTTAATTGACTTTTTCTAACTAGACACAATATCGCCACTTTTTGGTCCTTTGGTGGCAATACACCTCTTCCTAGGAAATCCCCATGTTAAAGTGACTAGTCAGGTGATTAGTACAGTGACAAGTTAAAAAGATTGTCAGGTGACTGACTCACTTTCACCAGTAAAAGGATCGACTTCCAAAGGGTAAATAAAGTGGAAGCAACAGCCACCTCACGCTCACAAAGGGTCAATAAATCAACATGCTCATTAAAACAACAAATAGTGCAATGTACGTAAGAATGCTCTGTGGCTGAGTGGTTAGCGCGTATGACTATAAAACATAACGATGTGAGTTCGAGCCGGGGGTGCGCCATAAACAAAAATGTAAAAATATTAAATTGAATTAAATTGATTAATATAAAATAACAAAAAATAAAATACAAAAAAATAAAAAAAAAATAATAGAAATAAAAAAATATACGCAAAAAAATCTTTTAATTTTTTTACATTCTGAAAATTACTAATTTAAAGATTGACTTTTTCGTACTAGTCACTATATCGCCACCTTTTGATCCTTTGGTGGCAATACACTCCTTCCTAGGACACCCCCATGTTAAAGTGACTAGTCAGGTGATTAGTAAACTGACCAGTTAAAAAGATTGTCAGGTAACTGACTCAATTTCACCAGTAAAAGGACTAGTATGAATTGACTTTTTCGTACTAGTCACTATATCGCCAACTTTTGGTCCTTTGGTGGCGATACACTCCTTCCTAGGACATCCCCATGTTAAAGTGACTAGTCAGGTGATAGGTAAAGTTACTAGTGGTGACCCAATATCGTCAGTCAAGTAACCGGTTTCGGACAGTCACCTTTGACTGCAGGGTTATTACGAATATTATCTCGTTCAACAACCAAAACGTGCAAATACAATTGTGTGTTACGTATACGCACATATGGAAATATTGTAAAACAATGAATTTGGTAAGAGTTGACTTGAGTTGTCAGATTTGAGACCATGATATAATGCTTTAAAAACGATCTATATATATATATATTATATATCTATGAATTGGTTATTAAGTATATTTTTATATTCTTGTAATATTTTATTAGTTTTTGGAAAGTAGGCGGAGTTTTGTTTTACAAAACATTATTTTTTTATATCTTTTTTATATTTTTTATTTTTGAAGAATTGCAAAAAATCGGTTTTTAAAGATTTCTTATTGATTTTGTAGGAATGAAAGACCGATATATAGTTTATACAATACATAAGAAATAATATATTATAAAATATTATGCTAATATGCTTTTTTATGCAATTAAAAAAATTAATTTAAAATATTAACTTTTTTCATGAAATCTGCTCTTCTGCGTTCATTTTTGGCCGGGCGGGAAGCCCGTCATATCGTTCTTAATCTACTTCTTGATAAAATGTTGTCAATAAATTTAAAAAAGTTCGCGTGGCATTTTTTTATTAATCGATAAATATTTAACCTTTTTCCGAAATTGACCATTTTCCAATGCCTGATGCAGTGTGCAAAAATAAATTAATTTAAAATTTCGTTATTAAACATTTCTGAAGCTTTGTCTTTTGAAATATATAAAGAAAACATTTTTTCGTTAACGGAACTTTGCGAAAAAAGTGAAAGAATTGTACTATATTTTTGTAAAAAATAGCAATTTTTCGTACTAATTTCAGAGTGCTGACATTGAATATTTTTCACGTCTATACGAATTGAGATAATCCAAAAATTCTTTCAGCATATTATTTTGAAATATATAGCAAATTACAAAATATTTTTAATGTTTGCCTCATATATCTCCGGACTTATTCATGAAAAACCAAAGAAAGTCGAGGCAAAAAATCAAAAATTCAAAAGTAAATATCTTTTTAACTGTAAGAGATAACTTAGGTAAGTAAGCTTATTTTTTCTTTATCCTGCGAAGTACTTTATAGAAATAGAAAAATCTTTAAAATCGGAGTTCATTTGTAGAAGTTACGATTTTTTTTTAAACTTTTAAATACTCGAGGTAGTCAAATTTGACACCCTGTAGCTTATCTTGTGTTATCACAGGGTAACCACAAGATGATTTTTCTGAAAGCTTAAGTCCTCCTCTGCAACTCCATACATTTCAATTTAATCCGAGCAGTAGTTTTGGAGATACATATTTATTAAAAAAATTTTGCGTTTGATACCACTGTGCGATATCCGATTTAACTAGTATGTCACACAATATGTTTTAACAACCCAGAGAACAATTCTGGGGAGAGTTACGGTCAAAATTCAAAAGTCGTTAAATTTTGGTGCAGTCGAAAGTACATACATAGTATGTAAGTAATGTGGTATTCACACTTGCTCACATCTAACATCTACCATCTATTTTACAAGATGTTATCATCTTCCCATATGAATTGTTCCTATCTCAATTTGTTTTATCTAATATGTTTCGATTATTTTAGTCATCAGTAGAAAAATTATATGAAATGGAAAAAATTAATAAAATAAAAAAAATAAAAAAATGCAAACAAACAAAATTATAGGAACACAACAACAGCAAAATATGTAAAAAAAAATTAAAATTTTTGATTATAAAATTTATTTTTTTTTTTTTCAAGCATTTATTCTCCACCAGATGTTAGATGTGAATGAATGTTTCACATTTTCAACATCTTCCATGTATTCCCTCAAGGTGTACACTAGTGTGAAAACGGCATAAGTCACCATGAAAGCATTTGAATTTCGATCCGAAAATGTTAACAAGATGTTTTTACATAATTTCATTTCTTTTGTAAACGGGTAGTTTACATATGCAAGCAATACTTGCTGTGGAAATATGTAGTTTAATTTTTATTCTAAAGAAAAAAGGTTGTGGATCTCGCTCCATGTTATTATTATTATTTAAACAAAATTTTATTCTAATAATAAAAAGGGTACATTGTATTCGTTACATAGTTATTATTATAAAGCCGTAAATTAATTTTATTTACTCTACAGTGCTTATATTTCCAACAGAGTTTTGTTTGCCACTTGCGGAAGTACTTATTAACATGTTGAGAATGTTGAAGAAGGAGATGAAAAATCCAGTCGTTTAAATAAACAATGCTAAAAGTACAAACTCCCACCATTTTATTTTGTATACATCAATTCTCTATAGTACAAGAGATGTTTTGTATTTTTGTTCTTCTTATTGTATTGTGTTCAGTTAAATTTTTGTATTATTTTATTGGTTCAGTAATGAGGTTATTCACTGTTGATTTTGAAAACTTTATTTACCGTTGGTTTTTTTGCCTCTTCTTTGTTTGATGTGTTTCCAAACATAAAATTAAAGCTTTAATAGTTTTTTTAATCGTATAATTTTATTTCGTTGTTGGTATGATGAAAGTTAAAATAATTATTTGTTCTTGTTTTATATGAATTTTTTATTTGAGATAAGGGAAAATTTTCTCAGGTGTTAATGGTTTTAAAAATGTGTTTTGTTTTTGGAAAAATTTTCAGATTTATCTATGTAAATAGGGGAGAGATTTTAAATTATATGAGAGAAAAAAAAAAGACAATTTTAATGATTGAAATAAAAGGTTTTGTATTACTAGCAGTGTTGCCGTTTGGTTAAATTTGTTACATTTTTCGTAACTTTTTAACGCTCCACGTTAAAAAGTTACCTTTTTTTCGTATATTTTTCGTAACTTTTTTTACCTGTAGAATCAATCATTTAGTACATTAAATTATAAACTAACTAGTATTTGACTTCCTAAATATTTTCCAAGAGCATATCAGTTCGGATGGGGAGTTACATTTTAAATATTTATATTAGACGTTGGATGATGTTATTCAAGTTTTTGCTGAATATTTAGGAGTCTGTGAGATTCCATAGTTATTTATATTTTTCAAACCTGAGACTGAATAATCAATCAAGAATAATCTTAGTGCTAAATCCTAACTAATCGGATCCTTCTTAAAACCAGTTGGCATTATTTATCTTGAAATTTTGTTTCAAATAAGATAATTTTACGTAAAAAATCTATAAGGAACTAAAACGGGAGGACATTTTAATTACGCCAAATTCGTCATCGTACTTTTCAGGTTCGACTTGACCCACCAACTAGTAAAAATATTTTTTAGTAAAAACTTTGATTTATTGCAAATAATTTTATTTTTAATAAAAATATTTGATTTTTAATAAAAAAAAAAAAATAGATTTTTAGTAAAAAAAAATCGGATTTTTCGTAAAAAATTTGATGAAAAATATATCATCACACTCGCCTTTTAAAAAATGTAGTGGTATGCCCGCTCATCGGTAAAAATACGATCTGATGCTACTTTATATCGATATAGGAATTTTAGTACTTTCATTTAAAAATTCATGAGATGAGTAAATTTTGATTTTTTAACAGGGACCGTGATGATTATGAGTTTTAAAATAAAACTCAACAAATAATCATTATTTTAGATTTATATTTTTTCGCTCAACTTTTAATGATTATTTTTGATTTTTATTTTTTTGCTTACAATATAAAACTTAACATGAGAAATTAAACTATTAACTAGTAAAAAATGTTCTTTAGTAAAAACTTTGATTTATTGCAAATAATTTTATTTTTAAAAAAATATTTGATTTTTAATAAAAAAAAAAAAAAAATAGTAAAAAAAATCGGATTTTTCGTAAAAAATTTGATGAAAAGTATATCATCACACTCGCCTTTTAGTAAATAAATCTAATTTATGATGAGAAATCTTTTTTATTAAAAATTGCGTAATAGTTTCATTTCTCATTTTGTTTTATATTGTAAGCAAAAAAAAAAAAAAATATGTAGACTAGATGGAATTCCGTATGCTAAACTCGAATCTGCTTTCAGTTTTTTCCCATTAGGTCGGGATTTTTTTATGGGCGTGTTTAATATTGTGCCCTAAATATGCCGATTACTCGAGTATATTTCACTAGAACTCCAGAACGGTATGCACGATATATATAAGTGATATACCAAGATATGCAGAATGAAATTAGCTTTAAATCGCTGTCCTACTAAATTTTTATCCGCTGAATAGTTTAGGAGATATTTCGTAAAAAATGTCGGAAAAATTTAAGATTTCTTTTTTTTACTAAAACTTGTTTTAAAAGTGAAAACATCAAAAATATTTAAGTTTATCACCTTCAAAGCTGGCAAAACTACGAGTAAATAAAGCCACGTATCATAGAAATTGATGCACAAATCTTGATTGGATTCAAAGTTAAGTTAGGATACCCATGCATATCTATAGCTAAGTGGAAATACACTAGTGGGCAAAGAAAAAAAAAAAAACATTTTTTAGTCATTTTTTAAATAAAAAAAATAGTTAGATTAGATGGAATTTAACGTGCTAAATAAGAGTCAGCTTTTACCTTTTTTCTATAACTATTTTTTCTATTGTATAACTCGAGAACAGTTTGTCCAATTAAGATAAATTGAACTTTAATATATAGCGACCTAAATTGTCTGAGCTGAATTTATATAATTTTTTGTCCAGTTAATATTTTCGTAGTTATTCGGTAATTAGTACCGAAAATATTAAAATTTGTTTTAATGGTGAAAATTTTGATCCATAACTCTGAAATTCTTTAGCGAAATATTGAAATATTGTTGACATACCTTGAAGACAATTTTCGTATGCATCTTTTGATGTATTACTTATCAAAATCGTGTAAAGGGTTCTTGAGTTATAGCCTAAGTTTGACAAACCATTCTCGAATTTTATAGTGTGACCGCTGAATAAAGTGATGATATTAGTCATGCACATAAAAAAAATCAGTACCCGATAGAAAAAAAGTGAATGAAGATTCTTGTTTAACTCGTCAGTATCCACCTAGTTCACCTATTTTTATTTCAAGAAAAAATAAAAAAAAAAAATGAAATTGAAAAAAGATTCGGCTGTGCCGAATCTTTGATACCCTTCACCATCTTATCGACATCATATTACCATATTACCGACAATTAATAAAATTTTCGCCTTAACGTATGCTTGCATATTTTCTAAATCTAAATTTTTTTCAAACTACGAAAATTTGAATATGAAAAAAAAACAATCATAACAGGCTTTGCTTTTAAAAAAGAAACAACAACAATTCCATATATATTTTTTTTTTTTTGTATGTACAAACTGACTGAATACACAAAGAACAACAACAACACTGTTATTCATTATATTACTGCTGTTGCTAACTAAACTACTTGTCTATACAAAAAACAAAAAACGTCACTAATAGTCATTACAATGCTTAATATACATGTTTGTGTATGTATTTATGTATATTCTTAACAGATATGTTTTAGTTTTAAAAAATAAACAACAACAATTCCATATCTATTTATTTTTGTACAGACTGCATATACAAAGAACAACAACAACACTGTTATTCATTATATGACTGCTGTTTCTAACTAAACTACTTGTCTTATAGGCAAAAACGTCACTAATAGTCATTACAATGCTTAATATACATGTTTGTGTATGTATTTATGTATATTCTTAACAGATATGTTTTAGTTTTTAAAAATAAACAACTACAATTCCATATCTATTTATTTTTGTACAGACTGCATATACAAAGAACAACAACAACAACACTGTTATTCATCATATTACTGCTGTTGATAACTAAACTACTTGTCTATACAAAAAAAAACAAAAAACGTCACTAATAGTCATTACAATGCTTAATATACATGTTTGTGTGTGTATTTATATTCTTAACAGATTTGTTTTTGGGCCATAACTCTGTTGATTATGAACGAATTTGGTTTATTAAAAAAACCGAAATTTTATAAAAATATTTATGACTGATCTATATAAAAATAAAAATCTATAGCTTGAACAAGGGCTTCAAAAATAAAAAATTCGTTTTCCCCGATATCTCAGTTATTACTGAACCGATTTATTTAATTTTTTCAGAACAAAAATTCAGAAAATAATTTTCGAGCCCCCTTTAAAAATTCGAAGTCCCTGGTATATGCAGAGGCTTCAGAAACTAAAAAACCGGTTCTAAAAACCGGTTTTTAAAGCATATCTCCACCATTTATAAACCGATCTTCCTGATTCAAAAAACTGAAATTTTATAAAAATATTTGTGACCGATCTGTATAAAAATAAAAATCTATAGCTTAAACCAAGGCTTCAAAAAATAAAAAATGCGTTTTGTCCGATATCTCAGTTATTACTGAACCGATTTATTTCATTTTTTCAGAACAAAAATTCAGAAAAAAATGTCCGAGAATACTTTGTAAAAACGAAGTCCGTAGTGTATACAGAGGCTTCAGAAACTGGAAAACCGGTTCAAAAAACCGGTTTTTTGAACATATCTCCGCATTGTATGAACCTATCTTGCTGAATTCCAATAGCAAAATTCTCGAAAGCATTTCCGATCGTTTGACATACATATTATATATGTCAGTTATCGGTGGGCTTCATAAACGCCATTTCAACCGACACACGGACGGACGGACGGACGGACATGGTCCAATCGTCATCGCTTCTTACAAGGATTCCGAAAATATAAACTTTTTTGCTCTCCGACGAAAATTGTGGAAATTACAAACGGAATGACAAACTTATATATACCCTTTACACCTGTGGTGAAGGGTATAAAAATTTCTTATTGTATGTAACATGGGTATTTTTACTTAACTGTGAATAAAATTTAGATTTCTGCATCAATTTTGAAGATACATGCCTTATTTTATTCGCAGCACTACCTGCTTTAAGATAAAGATGATAAACTGCAACATTTTAAATGTCTTCATTTATTAAAAGAAATTTAAGTAACAAAATAATCTAAAATTTTGCATGAAAATGATTTTTTTTTGGACACTTATTTCAAAATAATTCCGAAACTATTGAGCGCATAAAAAAATTAAGTGGGGAATTTGAAGATATCTTTAGTCCGCATCTTTTGATGTATCACTTTGATCAATCGTAAACACCGTTCTTGAGTTATGAGGAAATATACTAGAGTAATGGACTTACTATGGGCGAAATTTTAGACACGCCCATAAAAAAAAAAAAAAAATCCAGACCTGATGGAAAAAAACTGAAAGCAAATTCGTGTTTAGCACATCAAAATACATCAAGTCCAACTATTCGTCTATGTCGACCAGTGTAATCATTGAAATTTGAGAGAAAAAATAAAAATCAAAAGTAATCACTAATATTGATTTTTTTTAATAAAAATCTAAAAAATAAAAATCATTCCGGATTTCGGTAGAACCTGTTCTGGAGATTACATTTCTGTATTTAACGCTTTTGTCCGGTTGTTCCTTGTATCTGATTTTTTTGCTTAAAATTTCAAGAATAATGATTATTTTCTGTCCTTGTTTTTTAAACATACAAAATATCAAAAAATATTTTAAGCAATATATATAAGTATTTTTGTATTATTTTATCTAAAATATGGAATTGAAAATGTTTATTATTAAAAAAATGCAAAATGTAACTTTATGACCAAAATTGTAACCTTTTTCAAACTACCCCTGGCAACACTGATTACTAGTATAGAAAATGAGTCAAAAGGTTAGCATTATGCCTATTCAACTATGATTTATCTAAAATATAATAGTAATAATAATTGTGAGTGGAGATGGTAAAATAAATATTAATACTGTTGACAACTGCGCTTTGACTTCATTGTTTAAAAATTATTTCCGCAAATTTACTTTTTTTTTACTTAATTTATTTTTAATTAAAATAATACCCCCTTTTTGCAAAATCCTTTTGTAATTTAAATACAATAGTTTTGTCATTATGTTTTAAATTAATATTAATTTTATTATCAAGCTTTGTTTTATATATTTACATAAATTTGTTTCCCGCATTATTGTATGCACCTTTGTAAACTTTTATGTATAATTTGCGATTACTGCAGGTATCCTGTGGTAATGTCCTGTTCATTCGTTTGATAAATTTTTGCTAATTTTCGCCAATGAAATCAACCGTATTAATGAATATTGTAAATATTTAACATACACATGGTAACTACATATGTATATAAACATATTTACAGTTTACTTACACGTAAAATATTCCTCTGGGTCCAATATACGATAATGAACAATATTGTTTTTGATTATTTAATATAAGAGCAGTTGCTTAGTGTCCAGCTGATTACAATTGAAAAGGGAAATAAATAGAAGTAAATTAATGCAAAATGCTAAAGTATAAAAATTAGTAAGTTTAAGCTTAAATTTAAGTGGTTGTTAAATTGAAAGATACTGGTCTCTTGTACAAATATGTATATTTTCCTGCATGTCACATTTTTAAAACGACAGCGGGGTCTATATTCGTCTGGGCCGAATCTTTTATATCCTTCACGACCTTACCGATAGTAAAATATGCGCCCTAAAGTATGCTCTCATATTTTCACATTTATACTTATCAAAATTTTTCCATGCTACACAAATTTAAACTGTAATAGCAATCATTCTTCCTTAACAACAACAACAACAATATACATATTTATATATTATTGTCAAGGATGGAAAATTAAAATATCTTTAGGTATCAAAATAAATTTCAAATAGTACCTTTTTCACCATCAGAGTACTTATACTGAGGATTTAAAAAGTTGAAAAAGAAATTTTAAGAAAGATTCTGAATTTTTCGTGACTACTGCGAAAAAGTAATATCATTTTCTTAAATAATTTCCAATGGCCTATTCGATTATGCTAAGAACATTTTGATATTTGAAAAAAGAAAAAAAAATGTTAAATAGTTATAGCCCTAATATGCACGTTTAAATGATTTTCGGAAGAATTTGTTTATACGGGAGCTAGGTCAACTATGAGCAGATCTTCGTGAAATTTGGCCCAAAAATTGACACTTGTTCAGAACTTCTTTTAAAATATTTAAAATATTGTTATATTTAAGGCAATTATGATCGGTTAACCGCTATCTAGGGAGGACATTTGTATGGGGGTTAAAATAGTGGACCGAACATAACCAAATTCAATAGGCTTCGTCCTTATCCATAAGTAATTATTCGTGTCAAATTTAATCAAGGTATCCTTAAAATTGCTACCTGCACTTTGTTCACAATGTTTACACTCATCCAGGGTATAGATCATAGCTGTTCATTGTGAATATTTTAATTCAAAATATTTGTTAAAAATAAATTAATTTTATATTTTATTTATATTTTTACCGAAACGAATAACGGTATCGGTATTCAATTTATTTTTATTTCTGTAACGGTATCGTTAACGGTATTTTAAATTATATCGGTATCGGCATACCGGTACCGAAACTTAAATACCGGTAAATACCGTTATTATTAAAAAACTGGAAAAATCTTAAAAAAAGGTAAATTTTTAAATATTTTTTAATTAAATTTCACAAAAAAATTATTAAATTTCATATTTGTATAGGTAGAAGTTTTTAAAGTTGCAGGATCAAAACGACGCTCCATAATTATGGTTAAATGAGAGTGAGAAATTTAAGTGTAATTCATACTCTGAAGTCGCTCAAGAGAAAATTTTCCCGAACTTTTTGATTACCCGGGATGGCGAGAACAAATTTTCGACTTCCCGGAATCCTGGATAAAATACTTTTATTATCTCTTCAATCATTAGTTGAATAACTGAGATCCAAATAAGATTTGAAACTTTTCATTATCAGATTTAAATAGAATTGTAAATGTACAGAGAAAAAGAAATTAGAACAATTGTTATTCTACTAATTTTTCAAATCAAATTAATTCTGACTTATATATTGTGAAATAGTTCTTTGGATATCCGCACAACTGTTATTCATACATATATCAGACATGTATCAAAAAAATATCATATTTGAGCCAGAAAATTAAATAATAAAATATTTACTCAGATACTTCATATATTTTATTTAAACATTTTTACACAAGCTACGAAAATCTCTTTGAAACATTTTTTTCTTAAAAATTCACTTAAAAATTTATAATTTAATAATTCTTAAAGTAGTGGCTGCAGAACGTCTTTTCCGAAACCGTTTATACATAACAATGACAAATTTATATCGTACATTTGAAACGCTTACAGAGATCCTTTCAATCAGTTTCAGTTTATTTACTTGCTGCTTCTTAGTGCTGACAGGATGCTTATTTGAATTCATACCTAAGATTCATCCTATATAAGCAATTCAAAGAATAATTAAATTATATACATAGTTCCCGGCTGGATTTAGCATATTACATTATATTCGTTAACAATTTTTGAAAATATATAATCTTTAGTTAAAATTCATGCAGTTTTCTTTCATTTAAGTGCTTTTAAAATTCCTGGGAATAACGGACAAAATTTCAGTTACGG